>SJYQ01094280.1:754783-770866 GCA_006410935.1 Redunca redunca | reverse complement strand
TTTTTATGCCCCAAAGAATATAGAATATTTAATAGCATTCTAATTTTTAAAGGTGCTAATCATTCTTTAGCCCTGATGTGAAGGCACCTAGCAAATGAAACAGAGGAGTTAAATAAATTCAATGTAGAAAACAACAAACTTTATCAGAGTTTATATTAGGATTTTCGGTCATCATGAGGTTCAATGCTGGACCCCTTTTCACTCTCTTCTTCTTTTTTCAAATAACTGAAATTTAATAAGCAGTCATATTCTACAATGTCATTCCATGACAAATCGTAAGCATTTCCCCACATTATTAAACATTCTCCAGAAACAGATCTCGTATCTGTACAGAAAACAACTGTAACAGCTGTGTCACAGACAACCGTGTCGTGGTCGATTTGGCCACTAGTCTGCCACTGGCCTGCTAGGTCTTTAGTTAGCTAATGGAAACAATCATCACCTATTCATCAGCTCCTTCATCTACCAATTCAGTGAATACCTTTTGCACACTGGCTCTGCACCAGGCACTGTGCTAGGCACTGGGACGCAGCCACCAACAAAGCAGATATGTCTTCCCTGTGGGTGGAACTTAGACCGGGTTGCAGGATGAACATCAACAGGTCAAACGCCCGTATTGTCACTCACTGTGCTGACCACTCCTGACACAGTTTGATGACACCCAATTTAAAGTTACCTCCAATTCCTCCAAAAATTAAAAAATTGAATGATCATATGATCTAGCAATTCGAGTAAATACTCCCAGGTATTTATCCAAAGAAAATGAAAACACTAATTCAGAAAGACATATGCACCTCCATGTTCATTGCAGCATTAACCATAAGAGCCAAAACATGGAAGCAACCCAAGTGCCCATATATAGATGCCTGGAGAAAGAAGATATGGTGTGTATATATACACACAGTGGGCTACTCCCGGTAGGCCAGCACCGACAGACATCAGTCTGCTCTTTTCTGGCCCTGCCCCTCCAGGAGGGGGCTCAGGTGCCCCTCCTCTGAGATGTCCTCTGACCCCTCGGTCTGGGTTCTGCTCCCCTGGCTCCCTGTGGTCACCTCTAGGTCAGCACTTCCTACATCAGACTGTCCGTCTGTCTGTCTGTCTCCCCTGCTGGACGGGGCACTCTGAGGGCAGGAACAGGCCCTCCAACTCTGACTCCCAAGGCCCACCCGGATCCTGGTGACAGCGGCTCACCCGCAAACATCTGCAAAATGAGCAAGTTCACTGCAGCTTCACCATTTCCACCTCCACCCAGAGGACTGTTCCCCGTGGGCCCCTCTGGGGACAGATGCACACACATCCCCACCCCGAGTCCTCAGTACTTTCCTCCACCTGCAGTCAGGCCAATTAGCACATCTGCACATCAGGCCAGGAGGGCACCAGCTGGAGAGGCCGCTCAGCTCAAGAGCTGATTCAGCAAGCAGTCCCTGCCAGGTGACACCCCGGACGCTAGAGCGCCCTGGTGAGGTCAGGGCCCTCCCTCAGCCGCTGGGGAACTGCAACTGACCTCCTCCCCTCACCTGCCCAGAGAGTCTGCGCCCAGCAAAGGCCAGGATTAAGTCAGGCTGCTTCTGCTGAAAGCCTCTGTCCACATAAATGACGCTGCATCCAGCGAGGGAGCAACAACGCACCTTTGCTGCTGCTGCTGCTAAGTCTCTTCAGTCGTGTCCGACTCTGTGCGACTCCGTAGACAGCAGCCCACCAGGCTCCGCCGTCCCTGGGATTTTCCAGGCAAGAGTACTGGAGTGGGTTACCATTGCCTTCTCCGAACACATCTCTAACCATGTCTTAATAAGAAAGCGCCATGAACACTCCAGGCCCCCTGTGTAACTGCGGAGAACTGCCCCAGACCTATCCTCTGAGGTTTTATCCCCACTCACTCGGCTTTTAAAACAACAGCCCGGGCCTGAGCAGCTTGATAGCCTCCACAGGCTGGCCCCGTATGGGGAGGACAGAGGTGCTCCAGCTCACATTTGTGGGGGAGGAGGGCATGGCAACCCAGTCCTGTATTCTGGCCTGGAGAAGCCCCATGGACAGAGGAGCCTGACAGGCTACAGTCCATGGAGTCGCAAAGAGTCAGGCACGACTGAGGGACTGAGCACACACACCCTCTTCACCCAAATGTTTCTTCCTCAGCTGTCCAGTGCTTTGTGACATTTGTTTCTGGGAAAGGGAGGGAGAGGGAGGCCCCGACAGCTGCTTCTGACGTGTGCGCACTCTGGGGACCGGAGGTGGGGTGGGGGATGCAGGGAGAGACAGCTGCTGGGCCAGCTGGCCTCTTCTCCCCCTAACACCACCCGGCTTCCTAACCCATCCACGTGCCTCCTTGGGTGCCCAGAACCCTGGTGGAGTGGGACACAGCAGCAAGGATCGCCGGCAGAGCGCTCTACACCCAGCCTTTCAGAAAAACTTCCTCTGCTGTTAGCTGTGCCAGATGGTGGGCAGGCATAGAGGGTATGAAGAGTAAACATCAGTTCTCCTCAAGGCGCCTGGGTTCCAGCTGAAGAGCTGAATAAGGTGCAAATGAAACAGGATACAGCAGCCACTACAGGAAGCACTCTGCATTCTACCTGGGGGGAGTCAGGGGGGCTCCCTGGAGGAGGCGATCATGCCTTAGCTGAGTCATGAAGCAGAAGCACTAGCTGCGTGAAAAACTGGGAGTAAGGGACAGAGATCAGACTGTCCAAAGGAACAAGTAAGAAAGAAGGGGCCCCGCATGGTCAGAAAACCACACAAGCCAAATATCCATGAATCTGAATGAGGTCACGTCAGTTATACGAGGATATGGTCGGGTACAAGAAAATTAACACCCAGCAAAAATTCACTCAAGGGCTTTCCAAACTTCAGAGTGTATACAAATCACCCGGGGATCTCATTAAAATGAAGATGCTGATTTTTAAATGATTCAAATGAGAAGACCTGGGGTGGGGTCTAAAGTGAAGTGAAGACGCTCAGTCATGTCCGACTCTTTGCGACCCCATGGACTGTAGCCCACCAGGCTCCTCAATCCGCAGGATTTTCCAGGCAAGAGTACTGGAGTGGGTTGCCATTTCCTTCGCCAGAGGATCTTCCCGACCTAGGAACTGAACCCGGGTCTCCCGCATCGTAGGCAGATGCTTTACCATCTGAGCCCCCAGGGAAATCCCTATTAGAAATGTGGAACGTAACTGACAATGTAATTGGCCAAGATAATGGATAATGCGATCAGGGTGAGCTGTGGCCACCACACTTCTGGTGGCAAGGGTTAAACTTCCTGGAGATGCCTGGATCAAGCTGTTGAACCGTGGGTCCAGTGGCTTGGCCACGTCACCAGGGGTCAGGTTTTCTGTCTTTCTACCCTGCTTTCCAGCACCACTGTCCTAGACTCATGTTCTTGTCATCAAAGCTGACCATTACAGCTCTAGACAGTTCATCCTGCCACAATACAATAAAGCCAAGAGCAAAGAGTCCTTCTCCTCCCAGGAGAAGCACAATGTGTAAATGCCCTTTTCGTCAAGGAGAAAAACCTCCCCATATGCTTAGTCGCTCAGTCATGACTGACTCTTTGCAACCCCGTGGACTGTAGCCCGCCAGGCTCCTCTGTCTATGAGAGTCTCCAGCCATGAATACCGGAATGGGTTGCTATTTCCTCCTCCAGGGGATCTTCCCAACCCAGGGATCGAAACTGCGTCTCTTACATCCCTTGTATTGGTGGGTGGATTCTTTACCACTAGGGCCACCTGAGAAGTCCCAATCTCCATCCGTATATATACATATATATATATACACACATATACCCACACATACACTTATCTGTTTATCAAGAGAGAAAAGAGAGAGATTCATTATGAGGAACTGGCTCATGGAATCCTGGAGGCTGGGGAGTGCCAAGACCTACAGGGTGAGTTGTCAGCTAGAGACCCAAGGAAGCAGATGGTATGACTCCAGTCCAAGTCTGAAGGTCTGAGAACCAGGAGAGTCGGTGATGTAAGTTCTGGTCAGACAGCCAGCAGACTCTGGAAGCCCAGGAAGAGACGATGTTCCAATTAACCTTCCAGTGCTAGCCAGACCTTCAACTGATTGGACAAGGCCCACCCACAGTAGGGAGAACAGACTGCTTTTCTCAGTCTACTGGTTCCAATGTTAATCTGCAGGTTTGACATATGTACCCTACCATGTGTAAAACAGATAGCTAGTGGGAACCTGCTGTATAGCCCAGGGAGCTCAGCTTGGTGCTCTGTGATGACCTAGAGGAGTAAGACGGGGAATGGGAGTCAAGTCTAGGAGGGAGGAGCTTTGTGTATCCGTATGGCTGATACAATCTGTGGTTAGCAGAAACTAATGCAACATTGTAAATCAATTATACTCCAATAAAAATAAATAAATGTTAACCTCATCCCAAACACCCTCACTTCAACACACAGAGTTACATTTGGCTGAATATCTGGGCACCCCCATGGCCCAGCCGCGAATTCCGAAACAACTCTGAAAATGAAGATCCAAAACACCACCTAATTTCAAGACTATGGATTGGCTACAATTATCTAGCCAAGGCAGAAGGCAAAGAGATAATGAAACAGACCCACCCATAAGCGCACGACTGACTTTTCACAAAGATGCAAAGTAAAAATGATCCCTAAAAGAAAAAGGCAGACTTTACCAAAACGAAAACCTCTGCTTTTTTTTTGAGAATATTATTAAGAGAACAAGAAAATAAATAAAGCCAGCCACAGATTGGGAGAAATATCTGAAAAATCATATAGCTGTTAAAGAACTTATATCTAGAATACACATTTTTAATCAGTTTTTTTCTTTCAGTTTCATTGAAGTTAACATAGAGCAGTATGTAAGTTTAAGGTGTGCAGCATAATGACTTACAGCTATTTAAAGTGGTTATCACAATAAATTTAGTTAACAGCTGCTACCTCATATAGACACAAGGGGAAACAATAAAAAAGGGAAATTTTTGTACTTGTGAAGAGAACCTTTAGGATATCTTTTAACTACAGTCATCGAATTAGTTTATAGAGTCATTGTAGCTTTTCTCTCACCTTGAAACGCTTGGCTCACTACATCAACAAATTTACCTATTGATTTCAGCCTCCTATGTAATTAGCTTCAAAATTACTAGACCCACATTACTACAGATAATAACAGTGAATGAAATTCAAGATTTCTCTGCTATTCTTTTTGATCTTAGACCATATCCCATCGTCAGAGATAAGCCACATTTCTAGAGAATCAGACTTGCAACACGTTCTAGAAATAAAAACACCGCAGTTATGGCAGGACAAACTCAGCGACCAATGGGACAGAGCGGTAAATTCACAGAAGATCTGTGTGTTAGGATTGTAACCAGACACTGCTCTTGTCTTGGTATTTCAGCTGAGGCCCCGTGGCTGGGAACAACAGGTGACAGGTACCCACATGCTCTAGAGATGCTGGACCATCTATGTCAATATCGCTCACAGGTGCCCCAGACACAGTCTCCCTCTGAGCCAGGAGTGATGGGAGAGGATGCAGGGAGATGGTCAGCAGGGACTGGTCAGGGTGATGGTATCACTCCTCGCCCACTCGGAGGAGGAGAGGTTCTGCTCCCTCCACTGCTCCCAAGCTAGCGAGGGGACTGCAGCCCCCAGCCCAGAGTGGGAAGCCACACCAGCGGTGCAGTCAGACCTGCGGAATGCCAGGAAGCTGGACGGAGCAGCTGAGGAGGGATTAATCCCTGAGCTTCTCCACAAGCCCCGACAGCTGAACACCGGGTGAGCATGATCCTGGGGGTGGCGTGTGCTGGGGGGAACCCCTTCCCGGCCTCTCCAGTTACCTTCTCCAGGGTAACCCTGGGTAGGGCGTCAGGTTATCATGACGCCATCCCATCCCAAGGTTCTTTCTATCCCTCTGCCTTGCCCAGCCTCTCTCAGCCTCCAGCCTGGTCCCCAGTGAAGATGTGAGGCTGCCCTGACCTCACTCAGCCCTGAGAAAGGAATCATACCCTCTGCTCCCTCCAGCTATGGATCTGGTGACTTCTTCTGGGGCATTTACACATTGTGCAGGCAGTCACTCTGCCATACGGACCCAGGACTGCAGCTGGGAGGCTCCAGATTGCTGACGGACCATCTAAGATGGTCAGAGGCCCAGGCATCACCGACAGAGCCAGCAGTGGATGCCAGGAGCCCCGAATGAGTTGTGGCACAGCTCATTGTCAGCTGCAGTTACTTAAGGAGGCTTAGTAATCTCCCCACGTGGCTCATGGAGTATGCGGGTGGAGGTGGGGAGCCTGTGTTAATATTCTGAGGAGCTCTTGACGGATGATGCCTGGTGACCTCCTCAAACCCAGGCTTTTGGACCTGCTGTTCTCTTGGTTGTGATGCCCCCTCTTGCCTCCCCCCAAATCCTACCAGGCCCCCTTTCTCCAGGATACCCTCAGCTCACAGCTCTGACCCAAGTCTTCAAAGATCACAGACCACTCTAGGAATATTTTCTCAAGTTGCCTCTGGTTGGTTTTGTCCCCAGGTCTCACTTCCCTAACTGGATTTTTCATGCCTGCCCTGGGGTCCTTTTTCTGGTTCTCAGTCCCAGGCTCTTTCTTGTACATCATGAGCTCCAGAGAGGTATTCTCAACATTTGTGTATGTTTGGAAAACAACGTAATAAAAACTCGATTAACAAATAAATGTGAGGCTCCTCAGAATATTAACACTGGCTCTCCACCCCCACCCCCATACTCCATGAGCCACGTGGGGAGATTACTAAGCCTCTTTAAGTAACCGCAGCTGACAAGCCGTTGCCAAATACAGTCCGCTGTGCTTTAACGTGATGCCTGTGTTCTGAAAAATCCCCCTCTGTGTGCAAAATCAAAAATCACTCCATGAACAGCCCTGGACTCACAGGAGTAAATGGGGCCCGTGGAACAACCCTAAAGACCAAGGACAACTTCATACACAGACAGGACCCTAGGGATCGTATTTTAACACGATCAATGGTTCACAAACACAAAAAAGAGGAGAATGAACATGGCACTGTACCTTGGAAATGACATGAAGCGGTTCAGGGAGGGGGCTGGGCAGGGCTGCAGCCTGTATGTCTTTGTGAAAGGTGGGACGTATGACACCCACGGGCCAGGGGCAGGGCTCCTTATCCTTGGTTATCCTTGACCAAAGGGAGGCAATCTTTCCAGCCTTTTATCCTGAGGTCTGGTTTCCTGCCTTGGAGAGGCAGGTCCTTTGAAGCAAGTGTTTATGGTAAATACCTGTTTTTATCAAAGTTGAGAATCAAATCCAGTGTTATCGACTTCTCTTACTTGGGAATCACTGCCGGAAATATGTTTCTAACCTTCTTGTTTTTCTCATCAGCGCTCAGCGCTTGGGGAAATGCGACAGGACCTGAAACCCCTGAGCCCCTGGGATGGCGCGGAGCCGGGTGGCTTCCGCAGGGCTCGGGGAAGGTGTCCGCACACCTGCAACGCCTTCCCCACACGTGCTCCCTGGAGTCGTGGGCCTGGAGCCTCCCGCTCAAGTTAGGTGTGAAATAACCATTTCTTCTTGTTTATTTAATAGAGGAAAAGCTCACATATGCACGAGCAGAGCGAAGCCTTTCAGGACCACGGCTGCAGGGAAGCCAAGTCGCTAGGAGCTGTCTGAGAGGGCTGTGCACGTGCGCGCTCATGCCAGTGCTTGCATTCACGTGGGCACATGTGCTAGTGTGCGTATTCGCACATGCATACACACACCCATGTTCACAATCCCTACCCTGCTCATTTTAGGTGGGTGCAGGTTGATGCTCATAAGCAAACACAAAATTCACGCTCTGCTTAAATTTCCCCTAACGGCAGGCATCCCCAAGGTCTGGAGGCTAATGCCTGATGACCCCAGGTGGAGCTGGTGTAATAATAAAAGAAATAAAGTGCACAATAGATGTAGGCTTCCCAGGTGTCTCAGTGGTAAAAAATCTGTCTACTAATGCAAGAGATATGGGTTGGAACCCTGGGTCAGGAAGATGCCCTGGAGAAGGAAATGGCAACCCACTCCAGTATTCTGGCTTGGAGAATCCCATGGACCGAGGAGCCTGATGGGCTACAGTCCAGGGGGTCACAAACAGTCGGACACGACTGAGCAGGCACAGGCAGAAGCAAGAAATGTAATGTGCTTGAATCATCCTGAAACTGTTCCCCCACCCACCTCCACTCCATGGAAAAGTTGTCTCCCCTGAAAACAGTCCCGGGAACCAAAAAGGTTGGGGACGGCTGCCCTAATGTATCAGTTGCTCTGAAACAAATTCACAGGCTTCACAACAGAACTGCCTGTGAGTGGAAACTAACACAGAGACCACCCTTCTTCTGAGCACCACTCTCTCTTCCGCATCATCCTGGTGATAATAATAATAGTGACAGCTGCCTTGTTCTCAGCACAGCCTCTGTATGTGCTGGGGTCAGAGACAGAGGTTTGATGCACATGATCACATCCTGTATTTACCACAAACCTGTGAGCCAAGTACTATTACATCTGGCTCCACAGATGAGCAAACAGACACAGAGAGATTAATTAAATCACTTGCCCAAAGACACACAGTTAATCAGTGTGTGTTAAAGAGTCACCAAAGGCACTCTGCTCACTGCTGCCTCTGCCCTTCCCTTCCCTGCCCCCTCCCTTCCCATATGGTACCTTCTCTGAAGAGGCACCTCTTTCTCCATTTTTACTCTGCCTTATTTTTGTTCATTGAACCTACCTGACCTGACCTCATAGCATATTGATTATTTATTTATTGTCAGTCCTCCCACGAAACTGTTAAGTCCTCTGAGGTGGGGACCTGGTTTGTCCCTGCAGAATCTCCAACACCTAGAAGAGTCTGGTCCACAGAAGACCAGACTCCAAAAAGATATGTGGGGTGAATGAATATATCCCATGTTAACTCAAATTTTGCAAAGTTGAAATGGTGTCATGCAAAATATTAATAAAGCCTCACTTTGTTTGCAAAATGTAAAGTGATTCAAATGTTTCCAAGTTGTAAGAATTCATCAAGATCCATACAGTTCCAAAGCTGGTAGGACGGGGAAATTGTAAGTTGTGTTCATACTGCTAACTATGGTTGGAAGATAAACCTCAGCTTCTGTACTCCGGACACTTCAGAAACCAAAGTATGGGAGGGACTTTGATGGCTCGTGTGTCATTATTTCCTCATTTGCTATCATTATAATTTAAAGTATTTTGGGCGTGTATAAAAATGTCATCCAAGCACTCACTGAGTTTATGCGGCAAAAAATTTTCCCGACGTTCATCAACTTTGGAGCAGAAGTCAAATGTGATAAAGCTCTCTGTAAGGAAGCCTGAACTACACCCTGGTCATTTGCGGAGAGTGTGTATGTGTGCATATGTAGTTGCTCAGCCCACTCTTTGCCATCCCAAGGACTGCAGCCCACTAGGCTCCTCTGCCCATGGGATTTTCCAGGCCAGAACACTGGATAGGTAGCCATTCCTTTCTCCAGGGGATCTCCCCCACCCAGGGATCGGGCCCATGTATCTTTCGTCCCCTGCATTGGCAGGCGAATTCTTTACCACTACCGCCACTTGTGCTTGTTGTGTGTTAGTCACTTTAGTCGTGTCCAACTCTTTGTGACTCCATGGACTGCAGCCAGCCAGGCTCCTCTGTCCATGGGGATTCTCCAGGCAAGAATACTGGAGTGGGTTGCCATGCTCTCCTCCACGAGATCTTCCCAACCCAGGAACTGAACCTAGGTCTCCCACATTGCAGGCAGATTCTTTACCATCTGAGCCACCTGGGAAGCCCTCATTTAGGAATAGGACTTCACAGAAGACTAGAGCCACTGGCTGAGAAAACTGTTAATAAGAAATTACAAGCCCCAGAGGGAGCCATTTGTGCCCCATCCCCACCCTTGCAGCAAAGCAAGACTTAATGACAGTTTCAGTCCCTTCCAGATGTCATCTTTGAAACAGCCAATCTGACATTTCCTGATCGAGTCTAGTGAGGTAAGACCTCTGCCTGCCTCCCCTTCCCCCCAGAGAGTTGGCCTGGCCTGGGACAATCCTTTCTTTTCTTCTGCTAATACTTCCCCTTCCCCCACCCCCTTCTGCCTATAAAAACCCACCGTTTTGTACAAGCCCCCCTGGGTGAGATGCTACTGTCCAGTTCATTACTCGGCTAACAGAGCACGTCACATCTTCAAGTTTACTCAGTTGGATTTTTTTTTTTATCACAAAACTTAAGGCAACTCTAAGGCAAAAGGAGAAGGAGGCGACAGAGGTTGGACAGAGGTTGGCGACAGATGGTTGGATGGCATCAACGACTCAATGGACATGAATCTGAGCACACTCCGGGAGATAGTGAAGGACAGAGAAGCCTGGTGTGCTGCCGTCCATGGGGTCACAGAGTCGGACACGACTGAGTGACTGAACAAAGCAACAAGGCGATAGTAATAATAGTTACAGACTTCTGAGCTTTGTCTTGTGATCAATACTTTGTATTTCAGTGGCAAAATAGGCCTCAGATCACGTGAGTCAAGTCTCCTTTGATCTGTAATGTGGCCACCAGGCTATGGGGTTCCAGACTCAGCTTCCCCGGCAGGGTTGGCTGGGGGACAGGGACCTGGCCCTCCAGTAATAAGGGTGGTTCTCTAGCTGCTCAATCCCTTGGGGGTGGGTGGGTCCCCAACCCTTCACGGTCAGCCCCGAGCACAGGTTTCTTCTCATCCAGATTGCAGGGCTCCCACCAGCGGCCCAGACCAAGACGCACAGAAGCCGTCACTGATGTGAGCCCATGTCTACACGAGGCCACAAAACCATACCCCGGGCCCTGCAACTAATGGGCCACTTCTTTGTCCTGAACCTTCCTGTCACGGACTCAGCTAAACATCAGCTTCTCTTTCAAACACAGAGCAAACTGCCTACCAACACGCAGCAGAAGGAAACTTGAATACTAACTTCCCCCACCTTCTGGGGCCCCACACTGGCCTGCGAGGCGGAAACCAGAGTCAGGTGTGAAGCCTGAGGTGGTCAGTCCACCTCGCTGAGGTCCTCTCTGCGGCCTGGGCTTCGTGCTCTGGCCCCACCCTGCCCCTTCCCTCAGGCCTGGGAGAGAGCAATGTGCCAAGAAAGGCCATGTAGGTGGCTGTGGGGGACAACCAGAACCCTGGGGCATGGGAGGAAAGGCTAGTGGGACCAGTGCAGAGGGAGGAAGGCGGGGGCTCTGTCCACACTGAGCACTGACCGCCGCCCAGGAGGGGCTCGGCCCTAGGATACAGAGACAGCAAGACACACACTCTGCTGCCCAGCCGCCCACAGCCAGGGGCGTGATGCTTGTGTGGGGGAAGAAGACCTAGGGAGTCAGAGGCACCTGCTGGAGGTCCCACTGCCAGGAACGTGTCCTTGTGTGCAAGCAGGAGTCTCCTCCAGAGAGCTTCTCTGGAGAGCGGGAAATGAAGGAAACAAAAGAGGCAAAGACGGCAAATGTGCTGTGTAGGGTGATGGACAGATACAAGCTGAGGCCAGAAACATGAGGACTAACTCTGAACTCTGCCGGTCACTGGCCAGGGCGGGGGTCGGGGCAGAATTCTGAGCTCCTTAACCAGGCGAGGCTCCGTTTTGACTAGGAATAAGCCTACTGTGCACGGGGCCTGACCCTGAGAGAGGACACTGAGAGGCAGTCATGGCTCTTAACGTGGGGGTGGGGAGGGCTCGGGCCCTGCCTGTGCACAACTGGAGGTGGATGAGGGGCACCGGTGCATCAACTTCAAACCTAAGTCACTGATTTATCCACACAAACACCCTCTGCCGAGGGGGTAGGAACTCAGGGCAACCCCGCTGGACAATGGTGGGCTCCTCTGGCATCCCTGGGCCCTGGGCCTTTTGGCTTTTATCCCTCGAGTTGCTCCCAAGGGAGGCTTCAGCTGTTCGCCAGCACCGTGGCGTCATATCACTCTGACCAACTCCCGTACTCAGCAGCCACTTTCAGGGTGAAAATTCAGCTGCAGGTGGTGCCTTGCACTGAAGAGCATTAAATTAGTGTTTTGGGGAGAGGGACGTATGCGTCACACACTCTGCTTTGGAACAGACGGAAGCTGAAGCCGGGGCTCCCATATCTCATAAAGGAAGGACATGCCACAGCCCCAACCCTGAGGTGACCGTGCTGGCGGCCAAGAGCCCAGGCCCCTCTCCGTGTCCCAGGCAACGCACATGACCGTGGAAGAAAAACTAGTTCTAGATCCCTGGGAAAAATACACAAGGAATGAGATGCCACGTCCCACTTATTTGACCCTGAACTCTCATAACCTGTTTTTCTGCTCTTCCCTATTTTTATAAGCATCCATTCGAACTTTCTCCTGCTGTCACACCCGAGGCCCTCAGGCCTGGACCTGCCTTCTCACGTCTCCCTGCCCCTCCAGATCCCTGCAGACCGGTCCCAGCGCCTCCACACAAGAGCTGAAACAGGTTGCTGCTATCTCAAACCAGCCTCGTGGAGCTAAGTTACTTTGTCTATAAATTCAAGACAGAGAATAAGGCCTGGAGCTTGCTGTTGACTTGCCAAATAATTTCTAACTATAGAAAAGAGGCTTTTAAACACCATCCAGTGACATAGAGAGTGAGAGAGAAAGAAATTGACACAGGGTGCATAGTCCACAGGCCTCTGGTTCTTGGGTAGAGATGATATTTCAGAGTTGTGTCTGGAGGTCTGGGGGAGAATTTATGTTTACTCCTTTCTGTCCCAAAGAGGGTTTACTGAACAGATAAGAATCCCAGGTGGTTGAGACCACGGAACAGAGGGCCTGATGCAAGGAGTGCATTTGTGGTTTTAGGTTCTATGTCAGATTTAAGATACATGAAGATTAAAAACACTGAAATTCACCCAGTAAGAGTAAGATGGTGTTGGCTGATCCCATATGAAATGATGGGATCACTTATTACCTTCAGGGGCACATAACTCCAATGACCATGGGACCAGCGGACTGCTGATGGAGGGCTGGGGCTCCCAAGGAAGACAGGACAGTTTCTGAGTGAGGAGGGAGCCAGGTACGACTGGAAGGACCCCACTCATGCACAGACACACATGGCCTCTCTGCTGACGGGCTTTAAGGAGACACGAGGCAGAGATGAGCAGGGGGTGAGTCATAAGGCTGCTCTGCCTGTGGTGATGTGGATGGAAGCTGCGGCATGCCGGCTGGGCCTCCAGTCCTATCATGAGGCCAAATTCCAGCATCCCTCCCTCCTCTTGGGGGCCGGCAAGGAGCCTGAATCTCAGTTGAAGGGGTCCAGGCTCCTGCTGACTGCACAGTAACAAGCCCTACAAGCCCCAGGAAGCCCCCTACCCCGGACCCAGCTCCCCAGCCCCCCAGAGCAGAGGCCCAGCCTGAGTCCCTCCACCATCACAACTGCCTTCACATTTTACATCTTCTCCTCTGAAAATATGGTCAATAACCACATCATAGCATAGAAACAGGAGCCTTAGAAACAGAACCTCAGAGCCCTGGGTTGAGCCCCTGGGGAGGCCGTGTGCACAGCTGACCCCCAGCCAGCAGATGTCCCAATGGGAAGCGCTGGCCTCAAGTCTCTGCTCCTCCTCCCGCCTCCTTCTAGCCCCTGGAGGGAGTGAACTGAGGGTCCCCCAACCTCCCTGCGCCCCAAGGACCAGGTGCCTCAAGAAGGGGCAGCCTGACTCTCCTGTCTTCTTGAGCTCACTCAGCAGCTTCATTCTCTCTGGTTCTCTTTCTCTCAGGATCCTGAAGGCAATAGGGTTAGAAGTACAAGGTTGACTTTACAGCAAAAATCATCTGCAGGGATGACGAGGATTACATCGTAGTGGTAAAATGATAATGCCCATTTGGGGCTGTTCAGCATTGTTGGCAGTGCACAATGCTCTTACAACATTCTTCCTTTAACATTTATTTATTCAGCTGCATCGGGTCTTAGCTGCGGCATGCCAGATCTTCATTTCACCATGAGGGATCTTCCGCTGCAGCACACAGACTCTCTAGTTGCAGTGCACAGGCATAGTTGCTCTGAGGCATGTGGGATCTTAGTTTTCCGACCAGGGATCCAAATGGGTCCCTCATTGGGAACCTTTGCAAGGTGGACTGTTGCTTGGCAAGGTGGATTCTTAACCAGTGGACCACCAGAGAAGTCCCTCTTATCAACATTCTTGCATTTAAATCAAAATTGTTTTGAATATGATCGACTGACCAAGAAGATGTAATAATTTTACGTGTCTAATAACCTAGATTCAAATATATATGTGTGTGTATGTGTGTGCTCAGTCATGTTCAACTCTTTGTAACCCTATGGACTGTAGCCCACCAGACGCCTCTGTCCATGGGTTTTCCCAGGCAAGAACACTGGAGTGGGTTGCCATTTCCTCCTCCAGGGGATCTTCCCGATCCAGGGATCAAACTCATGTCTCTTGCGTCTCCTGCCAAGGCACGTGTATTCTATACTGCACCACCGACAATTTGAATCACCACCTGGGAGATTCAAATATATAAAGCAATAAATAAATAACAAACAAATCTACAAACACATACAGCGATTTTGCCCTATTTTCATAATTAACAAACAGATGAAAATCAGCCAGGATATAGATTTGGGCAAGCCAGATATCTCTTTGAAAAGCAGCTTGGCATTACCTTTAAAATCACAGATATGCAAACCCAGAACTCCCAATTTGCGAGGTACAACCTGCAGAGAAACGACACATGTGACTCATATACAAAAATATTCACAATAGCGCTGCTCGTTGCCAACGGCCTTGTACAACAGCCAATTCCCATCCACAGTCAAATGAGTAAGTAGCTGGGGTATATTCACCAGAGAGAATCCTACATGGCAGTAGAACCAGAGGACTAAGTCTGCTGGGATAGAGGAACAGAGTGTGACTCCACTCCCACACAGTTTAGAAAGAGTCAAAGCTCACGTGCCGTGCTTAAGATAGAGACGTGCGTGCTCACACTGTAGTGGACAGTCAGGTGGGCGGTCACTCTGAGGGGTCGGAGGTAGACTAGAGAGAGAAGCACACGAGGGTCTCCTAGGTATTAAACTGTACGTATATTTGGGTTGGCCAATAAGTTCATTTGGGTTTTTTTTTCTATTACCACCCGAATAGCCTCATTGGCCAACCCGATACTTTCATAGCAACTTCAGGTATATTGGCTATTATTTACTGGTAAAAGCAATATTTTTCAAACTTAAGAAAGCTGAAGTGGCCCTGGGAGCTGTCCTGCCCAGAGCAGCTCTGCCTTCCTCTTCTCTGCTCCTCTCAGGCACCTGATCCTCCCTGCTCACCCCTCTAGGTGCCCCCCAACACCACACCCTCCCCCACTGCCGTCTCCTACCAGGAAAGAGGCGGCTGTGGGTTAGGAGGCAAGGCCTAGCCTGTCTGGGTTCTGGGCCCTGACCTACCTCCAGCTGGGAGAAAGGAATTCCTCACAGGGCCACACTAGTCCGTAAGGACCCACATGGGGCTTCCTCCTTGTAAAAGGTACACATCTGCCTTCATCTTCCCTGTCTTGGGCTTATCAAAGGCAAGAAAGGGCTATGTTGGAGCAAAATTAAAACATTTCAGATCTTCAACCTCTTGGCATTGTCTGTTCCCAAAGTCTAGTACCGAGGGGCAGAGGCAGAAATGACAGAAAATTAAAGCCAGGAGGGTGGCGGGGGGCAACGTCTCTGAAGATATCAAGAGCCTTCCATGCTCGGCAGAACCACATGGTCCCCAAGAGAGACCCCACTCAGGATATTTCCTGTCTGTGATGGGGACCCAGCCAGGCCCAGAGGCTTCCAGAAATTCTTCTGCTTATTATTTTTAATAGATTGTTGACACCTGTATATAAAATAGATTCCTATAAACAGAAATTTTCCAAAAGCTTTCCAACTGCAAGGCGTCTACCTAAAGCCTGAGAAACGTAAGCCTGGGGCTTATTTTCCCTCCACGTGGGAACCAGGCCCAGGAGCAGCCCCAGCGGCGCCGCCAAAAATGGGCAAGAGCGGCTGGATGCACTTCCCGCCCCCTTGGCTGGCCGGGAAGGCCAGAGACTGGAGACGGGAGACAGATAGAAAGCAGGCTTCGCCTCCGGCCTCCTCCCTTGTGATGAAAAAGTCCACAGTCTCCA
>SJYQ01094280.1:680489-754717 GCA_006410935.1 Redunca redunca | reverse complement strand
CCGAGGCGCCCCGCCCCCCAGCACCCCTGTCCCTTCCCTAAGCTCCCTGACACCCTCCCTCCTGCATCCATCAGGCCACTGGTAGGGGGTCACTCCCTCCACCCCCACCTGCTCCTCTCCGCTGCCGCCCTGGGTGTCCTGCCTCCCTGCTGTCCTCAGAATCTCTGCTCAGCCCTGTCTGGCCCATTTCTGGCTTTTTGCTTCCACTTTTAACCCCACCCCCACACCTCATGGGCTTCCCCAGACGGTCAAGAATCCGCCTGCGGATGCGGATGACCGGGATTTGATCCCCGGGTGGGGAAAATCCCCTGGAGGAGGACATGGCAACCCACTCCAGTATCCTTGCCTGGACAGTCCCATGGACAGAGGAGCCTGGTGAGCTACAGTCCATGGGGTCCCAAAGGGTGCAGACAGGACTGAGCGACTCAGCACAGCACAGCACCCGCCCTCACCCCACGCCCTGGCCTCAAGTATCCATACAGTAGCAGAGCATCCTTTTAAAACTGGAAATCAGGGACTTCTCTGGCGGTCCAGTGGTTAGGACTCTGGTCCATGGCAAGAGGCACAGGTTCGACCCCCTGATTGGGAACTAAGATCACATGTGCCAAAAAAAAAAAAACAAAACCCTGGAAATCAGACCTACCCAGGTTCCTCCCCCATGTAGCTTCCCTCATTTTCTGGATAAGGTCCAAAGTCAGCCCCCCACCCCTGTGACATGGCCCTGCCTGTCTCTCTCCTCTCTCCTTAGTGCCCATCTTCCAACCTGCTGTCCAGGTTCCTTCAGTATGTCCAGCTAAGGCTGGGCTGGGGGTCTTGCCCCTGACCCCTCTGCCTCTCAAGTCTCCCCTTGATGTCCAGGTGGCTCCCGTCGGATTCCCTCTCTGCTCTCATGTCCCCTCATAGCAGAGCCCTTCCCTGCCCCTGCCTCTTCACCGCATGCCGGGGTCTGTGCTCCTGTGCGGCCCACACACGTACATGACGTCATAGGTATGTTTTACAGGCCTGTTTCCTGCCTTGGCCTACACTAGCAGGTGCATTCTGCGCCAGGGACTTGTTGGTTTGAATCAATTATTTCTTCAATCCCAGAGCTAACAACAGTGACACGTAGTGGGCTCTCGATAAGTACATGGATGAACCAAGGATTTAAAAATTATATAAATACTTTTTTAACATTTTCTTTTACCTTAAAACGCATACATGGTAATTTACTTGCCAATATTTTGACCCAGGGCCGAAGTCTTTCTTTGAGTGATGCCCTCACTGGGGAATCTTGCTGTCTCGGTTTTTGCGTAAATCACACCTGTAATGAATTATCTACAGTTTCAGATTTTTTCTTTAAAGGGGTTGGAGATCTTAAAGACCGTTGAAAAACCATTTCAGTGCAGAATCCTGTTATTTTCCCCCGGTGTCCCCTACACCTAATTTAAAGCAAATATTGTTACCTTTATTGAATCTTTTCAAATCATTCAACTGAGCTTGCAAAGAAGCAACTCTCCCTTCCAAACTCATTATATTTGCGTACGTAATATTTAATTGACTGATGTAGTAGGTAATCACATGTCTTAAGCACAATATCATGAACCTCAGGCATCAGCTGGTTTAGGAAAAAAACAAAGCTCCCCTCAAAGGCGTGCAAGTGAGTTGGAGAGATTCCAGGTTCACTTGCACCTGCCAGCAAGTTTGCTCCAGCGAGACTTGGAGCAGAGGTGGAAGAGTCCTTCTGTAGAATGCAAGTCCCTGACGCAAGCATGCAGCCGTTGTGATGGAAACCGGTCTGGCGCCATAGGAAAGAATCAGAAAAGCAAACTGAGGGCAGCTAGATGTGGTGAAAGGGCTTCCCAGGTGGCTCAGTGGTAGAGAATCCACCTGCCAGTGAAGGAGATTCAGGAGACGTGGGTTTGATCCCTAGGTTAGGAGGATCCCCTGGAGAAGGAAATGGCAACCCACTCCAGTATTCTTGCCTGGAAAATCCCATGGACAGAGGAGTCTGGCAGGCTACAGTCCTTGGGGTGGCAAAGAGTCAGACACAACTAAGCGACTGAGGACGCTCACACAAGGTTACTAGGCAGAGTAAATGAGATAGTATGTCAGGGGTCTGGTTCACTAAATGTGAGCTCCCTTCTTCAGCTCTTTAGTACTCTGAGGAACCCTGTGTTTTCATGGCTGACTGTGCACTCAATCAAATTATGAATTCCCTGTATCAGCAAAGTAAACTTTAATAGCATAGTAGTACTTCTCTTGACCTGTCTGCACATTGCCTACTTGTCACAACTGTGGGTCTCCTGTCCCCCACGCTCCTGCTCTGGTTACTCACTGACACCCTCTTCCAAAGTCCCCCTGCTGGGGTCCCAGCCTGGTGGGCTCACACACATGCTCACACCTTGGTCATGGGAAGTTGCCCCCCTCCCACCTTCTCAGATGTGTGGGCCTCAGAAGCTCCTGGGCTCTGGCCCGCCATCCCACAACCCACTTCAGATGTAGGATCAGCCGTGAGCTCTAAAAGCAAAGCTAAATGTTTTGTCATCCTTCAGGTAAAATTTTCACTGCAGCTTTCAAGGCAATTTTCAAATCCTGCTTCGGAATGAGGAGGATGGAGTTTGAGGCCCAGATCTGTCCCTCTGGGGCGTGTGTTTATGACATCTTTTTTCATCAGACCAGAGCCACCAGCCAGACACCACCCCTCGACCCCTGCCCGCCCCCACCTTCTCTGATGGATGGAACCACAGTCACTGTGTGCGACTCGGATACGAGCCAGTTCTGCTCTTTTGATTCCCATTCTGGAGTGCATTTCTGAATGACCCGATAGTTTGTCGTTTAGTTGCTCGGTCAGGTTTGACTCTTTTCGACCCCATGGACTGCAGCACACCAGGTTTGCCTGTCCTTCTCCCAGAGTTTGCTCAAATTCCTGTCCATTGAGTCACTGATGACATCCAACCATCTCATCCTCTGTCGCCCGCTTCTCCTGCCCTCAATCTTTCCCAGCATCAGGGTCTTTTCCAATGAGTTGGCTCTTCGAATCAGGTGGCCAAAGTATTGGAGCTTCAGCTTCAGCCCTTCCAATGGTCCATATAGTCAAAGCTATGGATTTTCCAGTAGTCATGTACAGATGTGAGAGCTGGACCATAAAGAAAACTGAGCACCGAAGAATTGATGCTTTTGAACTGTGGTGCTGGAGAAGATTCTTGAGAGTCCTTCAGACAAGATCATCAAACCAGTCAATCCTAAAGGAAATCAATCCTGACCGTTGCTTAATTTGACTTTTCAACAGTGCTCCCATCAGGTCCACTCCAGACTGGCCGTGACCTTACAGAAACATAATCTAGAACTTCAAAGGAGTCCTAACACAGGTCCCAAACTGGATGATCAGAACCACCTGGGAGCCTTTGAGAATGCGCTTTCTCAATGCCGGTGAGTTGAGATTGTCCAGATTCGGAAATGACTTATCAGTAGAGTGGGATGATTTTCCTTGCTCTTGAAAGTTTGGCTTATTTAAAAACAATGTGGAGAAATGAAATGTTCATTAAGTTCTGCATCAGTTTCATTATAGTCAAATCCTTGACAGCAAGTGAGGAAATTTAAGAAAGGGACCCGTTGTAAAGGTGGATTATAAGTGGCTTACTGTAAGCCTGGTGGCTCAGATGGTAAAGAATCGCCTGTAATGCAGGAGTCTGAGGTTCGATCCCTGGGTGGGGATGGCTACTCACTCCAGTCTTTTTGCCTGGGAAATCCCATGGACAGAGGAGCCAGCTGGGCTACAGTCCATGGGGTTGTAAAAAGAGTCGGACATGACTGAACAAATGCCTAATACTTTCCCTACTATTTCACTTTCGTCGTAAACGGCATATGACAAATAGTGTGAGCTTGTTTCTTCAGGAATCAGGTCCATAGTGGCTCCTTGAGAGAGAATTTCCTAAGAGCACTGTAGAACCCTCTTTAGGAACCAAGGGGTTAAGAGCTTGGCAGTGAACTTATACCTAGATGACACCTTCCATCTGAGTGACTTTAGAGTCACTTAACCTTGGAGAGACCTAGTTTCCTTTTTTGTAAAGTGAGGATATCATGATCTCTGTGACAGTCTTCAAGCTACCTTTTTAAAAAATGTAAAATGCTGAGTATAGAGCCTATCACACACTCAACTCAAAAATGATGGGTTATTTCAGCAGACCTGGAGATTTTTTAAAATGGTTGATAGCTTATAAAGAACAGACCAATGAAGAAAGGTGGAGAGGGTTTCAGATAACTTACACACAAGCACCGGATGACAAGGTGGAAAAGGTGAGGGGCAGGCATGGCTTTTCAACAGTCTGTGAAACACTCTCTTGAACACAGACAACGTCATTTACTCAAAGTTCAGTATGTTACAGATGTTTATCTCAGGTCCCCAGGTAGCTGGCTCCCCTGTTACTGTGTTTAACTCTGAGAACTCTCCTTCAGAGACTCCAATCAGAGTGCTGCCTGGCCAGGCTTCCCAAGAACCATGGGGATCAAGAAAACAGCAGTTTTTAAGTCACTCTACAGAGGACCAGGCTTCATCTCAAGTTCATGTGATCATTTCACAGGAGCAAGTAGGCCCGTGGAAGGGAGGATGGGGCGTTAGGAACAGTGACTGCAGAGGTATCTTGCCCTCTAAGATTCTATGATGTGAAATTTAGATTTTTAAACTTGGGATTTGGGGAAAGACAATGCCACTAAATAAAGATGAACACAAGCATGGTGCATGCTGAATAAACGCAGGCACAGATGGAACAGCAGTTTAGACTTGTGGGATGCATTCTGGGAAAATCTCTTTGGGTGACAGGAGTAGTCAACTTTTGAGGAAAAGCTGTAAGACAACACCCACAGTGTATACTTCTAATTTGTACATGCATTTTAAGGAGGAAAAAAAACCACGAAACCCCACAGGCACAAATAGACCAACTTTAATAGATATTATTTTGTATTTATATAGCGCCTTCTTCAAGAACCTTAGATGCTTTACAGACATTGTATCTAATTAATCCCCACAACAACCCTGTGAGGTAGGTATGACTCCCATTTTACAAGATAGGGAGACTGAAGCACAGAGAGGTTAAGTGACTTGCCCAAGGTCACACAGTTAAATTCACTGAAGAGCCAGGACCTGAGCGCCTTAGCCTCCTGGCTCCCAGGTTAAATACCTCATGAGAGAAATCTTCAGTGAAAAAGTAGCTTTAAAGAAAGTATCAAGAGTAGTATGTTATGGAAGTGAGGTCTTTTCTACTGCCATCAAAGAAAGGAAAAAACTCTACACGGATGGTTAGAGGCGACGAGACCCATATATTACACACCCCCCTTCTCCCTTTGCCTAGAGTCTCAGGGCTCCTGTCTCCGGCCAGCTTCTAAAGGTACGCTGCCAAGGCAGAAGCCATATGACTTAGAAGTGAGACTTAATTTAGAATACTTACTTTCAGTTACGATAATTCATATAAACTTTTCTTCCAATACACAAAATTCGGGACAGTCATCCCAACAAACGTGTACACAGTTAGACAGCAACCACCACCGTGTACAGCTGACACCCGCCCCTTCCAGTTGGCCAGCCAACACACCACCTCAGGTCGCTTTCTAGACGCGCCACTTTCCTTCCTCTGTCTGCATTTCTCCCCCTAGCCCTAAACCCTCCGTGTTTTTAAAGCATACTGCGTTTCTGAGAAGCTTCGAGACATTACACGCAGATGCAGCTGCACTTAGGAGGACAAAGTAAATGGAGAACCATCATGCCATTGTCCTGCCCCTGACAGGTCATCCTGTTAAACAGGGTGTAGATGTGAACAGTGTGCGACTACCGTGGAACTCAAGAAAAAGGTGAGAACTTGCTTTCATAGAAAATTTAACCTTGGCTTTTACTTTACTGTACTTCTTTTTTTTTTTTTAATGCAAAATGTAAAGTTTACAAACACAACACAGTATCCCAACGCTGTACCTTTATGCAAATGACTTCATCTATCTTTCTTCTACATGCCTCGGCCCAACGCAAGTCAAAGCTGGTCCAGCTTCACGTTACTCCTCGTCTCTGGACTAAAAGCTGCAGACATTCAGCTTTAAATTGCAAGACGATTTGGCTGAAGCCCTCAAAGCAAAAAAAAAAATGTATGCACCTCCAGAGCTCTGACCTTGCCCACGTTCTTGGTCGTGATTCTCTGAGCCACACTGGTAGATTGGGCAGGCCATGTAATTTGTACGAAACCATTCCAGCCAGGGGTAAGGCTTTAGAAATTGTTATCTCCAAAAGTAATCTGTCAGAAGACATCATCATTTTCTCCCGGCACATTTGTTTCAACAGCCCAATTAGCTAAGTGACCCTGTTAAAGATCTATTCGTGGAACGAATAGGTGAAGTCATTTCCTGAGCTAAAAGATACAGATAATAAATGTTAATAATAGCAGCAGACAAAAACATTCTTCTTTGTTGCTTTTTTTTTTCAGATTCAACAGTATTAGTAAAATAAGTTTAGAAAATTACAGCAATTAAAAAAAAAAAAGATTACTGCCTTAAAAAGACTTGAATAAAGAACATCTAAGACCTGATTGCTATTATCTTGAATATATATTCAATTATTTGCTGCAAGTTACATTCGGCCACTGTCAGACAACTTACTGATGTACAGGAAAGTGTCAACTGCAATGGTTTACATACATCTTACATCACGCATGTCACTTCTTGAAACTCCCAACAGAATGAAGTGTTTACAAACACAAAGTTAAACTTCTAAACACTCTTCCAGTAAGATCTGTAAAGGTGGAAGGGGGGAAAAAAGGACTTGCTTTCAAAGTACTCCTGGTTGACCTTATTAATGCACTCCTCACAGGGCCAGTCAGCTCCCCAGGAAGGCTGGGGTTGGGATGGTCACTTCTTTCCAGAATAAAGAACTTCTGAAAATAAGGTAACTGCCGTGACATGAGTTTTCCAAACGCGGCCTCAGCCTGAAACAGAGTCCTGAAGAACCCTCAAGACTAGCACACCACTACCGCACCAGGATTTCTTCCATCATTCCACAATAGGGAATTTTTTGATTATTATTTTAAATTTTACTGAAATTAAAGCTGAATAAAACTTACAACTAGGAACAAATATTTAGAGCCAGAGATAACAGTTCCTCCTGGAAAAAGAATAATTTACCTTCTCTCACTGCAATTTTTCTTAGGGTAACTTATGATTTAAAATAGTTTAAAAATTCACCTTAAAAATAGAAACAAGCGAAAGGATTCATTAAACTGACAAAAACTAATAAAAATATGCTCAAATTTACCGACAGAATCATGGGCACTTCATACAATACTTAGACTCTACCAGTTTTAAGTAAAATAAATAAGGAAAAAAATTATAATTACAAAGCCAGTCTTTCCCCTTGGGGAAACAAAAAGCCACTTTTGACCAATTGTTCCCTAGATATACATATACTGTATATGATTATAAGCTTCTTCAGAGAAGCAAACGTATTTGCCTTCCTGACACTGGATTCTAGCATCTGTTAAGTCTCTTTACATCAGGAAGGCGACTGCAAGTGTTGGGCCCAAAAAGCATTTCTGGTTTACGCTCGAAAAGACTACCCAGTGTTCTCTCTCTGAGTGTCCAACCCAGGCACGCACGTGCGGCGTGCTCAGCATCACCTCCTGCCATCGTCAGTATAACCTCGCACAGACTCCCGTTCTCTCTGCTGCACCCCCAAGGAGCTCAATCACTACTGGTGCAATGAAGGAAGAGAAAATGCAAGTCGGTTACTGGAAGGCTGTTTCACAAGAGGAGCTGGTATCTCTGATTCCACTGCCTTGTGCGGAGCTGCACAGACAGCAGGATACCTGAGCGAATCAATCAACTACCAGGATAGGAAGAGCGTGTTAACCCACGGCCTTTGCTTTATTGTGTGCAAAGTGCGCTGCTGCCCCCCTGAGCTCCCTGCAGTCCTCTTTTCTTGGAAAAAATCGGTGCTTGATCCTTTCCCAAATAACCAGAGAAGAAATGAGGCAGAAAGTCTCTCTTCATCGCGGCTCCCTCAGTCCCGGGACTGATAGAAAAGGATGTAGCCAGACTCAGAGTTCTTCGAGATATCTGATGTTAACCCGTAGAATTCTTCAATAGCTTGTGCATCTATTTTCTGTGAGGGAAAAAAACAAACGTCAGTAGAAAAATGAGCTCTTTGGATTCCTGGAATCCAGTAAAAGCTTCAGCCTTTCTTAGGATAATATCTTTCATTTTCTCATTTGTAAAACAGCTCTGCACAATCAGAATGGCATTCACAGCTGGGACTGCAAAACAGCACCAGACACAGACAAAATGCTTTTCCTCCTCTTCTAAGCCTGAACATACCCTGTGACCCAGCAATTCTATTCCTAGGTACAGGCTAAACTATAAGAAACAACTGATTGTCAACCATCTGGGATCTATGAACATGGCAATTTCATAAAGTCCAACCTAATATATACTCAAAAAAAAAAATGAGTGCATATGATCAGTGAAAGACTTGTACAAGGGTAACCAAGGCAGTTTTATTTTAATAGTCATTAATGGACAAAAAGCCAAGTTTCTAATATGGTATATTTGTACAATGAAAAATTAGATAGCAATTTAAAAAAAAGAACTACTACTGCAAGTAACAAGAATGAACTGCATAAATACGAATGAGTGAAAAAAAGACTCCAAAGAAGTCATACTGGATGAGTCCACTTGTATTCAAACACAGACAAAATTAACCCCAGTAAGATAATAAAATTAGAAATAGTGGGTTCCAGGGGATGGGGGATGAGAGAGGAAAGCTGTAGGTACTGAAGGGGAAAAGGAATAAGAGAGCCTCTTGGGGTGTTGAAATACACTATTTCTTGATCTAGATGGCAGTTATGTGTGTGTACTCGTGTGTGTGTTCACATGTAACAGTTTAAACTGTTGCTTAAAATCTGCATACTTAACTGTATCTTATAGCTCAATAAATTATTTTCTTAATAGTGAAAGTTCTTTTTCTTTGCTTAACTAGCTCTGTGGTTGAAAGATCTCACTGGTTTTATTCTAAACATTTTCAAGGATAGCTGACTATTCCAGCAGCACTGGAACTGGACATTAGGAAGTGAAAAATAGGAATTCAATTACAACCTGAAGACCTGTCATATATAATGAGAAGCTGGAAGGAAAAAGTCACAAGCAAGATACACACATAACTTTGAAGGAAAACAAGAAATCAGGAAACTACTTACTTCTACAATGTCGTCATCAAACAACAACCAAAAATCATGACTCTTAACTATTGCAATATAATGGCCTCGATTGGGACCACTAAAACAAAGAGAAATAAAAGTTAACTTTATACAAAGTTTATTAGTATTACTCTTCTATGTTCTAAATTCCATGTTCTGAAAGGAGAAAAACTGAAACAGATAAAAATGTTCCTTACCTATTCTTTCCCCCCAAGAGATCAAGCTACATTGATCTGAACTGTCATTTGATTTTAAAATAATCTGTACTCTACTTTGAGAGATATAACCAGTATTTTATTTATATAAAGCTGTACTATTAAAATTCTTTGTTGCCTTTTAAAATTATTATTTTGAAGTAATGTTCAAATTTGATTCTGCAAGAGACTTAAATAAAACTTTCTAGCATTTTTGTAGGGCATGAGAGGCCAAAATACACTAAATTATAACTATCGAACAATGTACATAGAATTATTTCTGAGTCTTAACCCTTGGCAATAATTTTTCTTGAGGAAAAATTCCACATGATGCTTGAAAAAGATATTGAAACCTTGTCTGCAATCAAGCTCCAATTTCATAAACTTCTCTAAACAAATAACTTATTTTTAGTATTATTAGTGCTAGTTTTAAGTATTTAATTCTTAGCAACATGTAATTATTATAATTGCCTCTGCATTTCATTTTAAATAAATCTGGGATACAGAAATCTAGAAAAATGTAAAAATAAAGGTGGGGTTTGTTTTTTGGGGGGCCATGCTGCGTGGCTTGTGGGATCTTCATTCCCCAACCAGAGACTGAACTCGTGTCCCCTGCAGTGGGAGCACAGAGTCCCAGCCGCCGGACCACCAGCAAATTCCCTGAAAGACATTCTTTTTAAAGAACATATCAAATATATTTTTTTAACTGCTCCCAGTTACTTAAGTATGACTCACTAGAAAAGCTTATATCATTTTTAATTAAATTACAATTCTACCACAATTATTACATTATAGGCCTTGAAAAAATTTTCAACACAAATTATCCTTTACAGCTCTGATAAAAGCAGCAACCTCAGATCTGACAATAAGCTGCCTCCCAGTTTCTTTAGATCTTTGATCCCGTAGTTAAAATGAGTATCTTTGTTGACAGAAAGATATGACGAGAGTACTTCATCCCTGCGGAAGAAAACATCTTAAACTTAAAAAAAAAATCTTAATGCTAACATAAACCTCCAGTTTGATCATTACAGTAGGGTTCTGTAAGTTATCTGATACTGTTTTCCTCTGTTCAGATGTCATTACTTACTTTAGAAACAGAATGCTCCAAAAATGTTTCCATTACTGCTGAGGATAAATGACAGGAAACGGGCTGACGCAGACCATGGAGGTTAAGGACCGTGACAGACCTGGACCCCCTCCCAGCTCTCTGGACCATGTTCTGAGCAGGAAGGTGGGAGGGAGGGACAGTAGCGTTCTCGTTCTCTGGGATACAATACGCTGTCGGTACAAGTTTCCAAACACCAGGGAAAATGGAGGAGTGTCTTGTTTTAAAATTATTACAAGCAGGGAATTTCTTGGTGGTCTAGTGGTTAGGACTTGCACTTCTACTGGCTAGGCCCTGGTTCAGTCCCTGATGAGGGAACTAAGATCCCACAAGCTGTACAGTACAGCCAAATAATGTGTGTGTGTGTGTGTGTGTGTGTGTGTGTGTATAAAATAAAATTAATACAGGAAATTGTAAGCAGTCAATGAAGACTGTATGTTCTAAACATAAATGTTGATTCTGCAATGCTCTTGTGGTCTGAGAAACTTTTTGAGCTATTTTATAAATTAAGGGCCACAGATGAGATAGTACACTAAATTAACTAATAGGAAACATACACACGGCCTTGTAAAATCAGAAAACTTATCTTTGAAGGTTATCTCCAAAGCCTTCTAAAAGTGTTTTTCATTATTATTAATATGATGAACATATCCAACTAGTCTCAGTTTATTTTGTAAAAATAAAGAATTTATTTTATAAAATCTCTTTAAGCAGCATCTTTTTTCTTTTTTTTTAACCAACAACCAAGAAAAACAAAAAAAGAAAACTAACAGGACTTAAAAGTTCTCAGAGTAATATTTAGATGGTGGTGGTGGTGGTTTAGCCACTAAGCTGTGTCTGACTCTTTGCAACCCCATGGACTGTAGCCCATCAGGCTCCTCTGTCCATGGGATTCTCCAGGCAAGAATACTGGAGTGGGTTGCCATCCCCTTCCCCGGGGGATCTTCCCAACCCAGGAATTGAACCCGAGACTCCTGCACTGCAGGCCGATTCTTTACCAACTGAGCTACGAGGGAAGCTCCTATTTAGATAATAAGAACAAATATCAGATCCAAGCAATAACACACTATTTTAACAGATAAAAGCTTTAAGGAGGAGATGGTAAAATGGATCTGAAATACTCATTCTGAAATAAACTCATCTCGGTCCTAGAGCACCGGGGGTACGGGATCTCTGGCAGGCCCGCCTCTGAGTGGCTCTGGGGTGTCCTGTGCGCACTGCCCGCCCCCAAGCCTCCCGCCTGCACGGCCCACGCCCATTACCTTCCACAGTGAACCACGACGGCCACGAGGTCATACATTCTGTCAGGATTGGTTGCATCGCCTGAAGTGTTAAACAGACGAAGTTCTAAAGGAAAAACCACCCGGTAAGAAAGTTTTGTGTATCGATGAAGTTGATCCATATACTTAAATCTTTTCAGATGCAGAGCTAGAATCATGGGCAGCTTTTTCACTTTCATCCTGTCAGGATAAACAGGAAGACAGAATCTCGTAACAGACATTCACCAGGTCCTTAAAAGAACTATCAAACTGCAGGATTCAATTAACCGTTGACAGTCAGTTTTATTAGCCCAGCACTGCCCACTTCCGCATTATCTCTACCTGTGCCTTTTTTAAGCTTTTTATTTTGTGTTGGGGTAGAACCGATTGATAATGCTGTGATGGTCTGAGGTGAACAGCGATCTCCTGTGACTCTTACATCAGCAGAGCAACATCCTGATGGTCTTAAGACGGCCTCCTGTCCCTCATCATCTCCAAACCACATAATGTGACATGGAACTCCGTGTGGCTCCCAGACAGAGGGGTAGCCCTTTAAGAACTCTGTACTCCTGAAACAGAGGTCCCTCATGACAAGGCAGACTGCAGGCGATGCCTGTGTCTGGTAGAGGAAAAACCGGTTCCTAAGAGCTGCTGTGAGCAGAGACTGAAATCCATTCGTTCTACTCATCTGTCTAAGTCAGGAACAGACTGGGAACAGGAGAGGGAGAGGGAGAGACAGAAGGGCAATGAAGACCAGCCACTCAGGGCGTTTCACAGACAGGATACAGCTCCCTACTAACAGCTCTGACTGCACGGATCCCACAAAGGCAATAAAATAACCTGGAAACATAGGAATGAGGTTTCTACCTGTGAAGTCCAGGCCTCCTCATCCTCAACAATCCTGAAGACCCCCTCCATGCCATCTCTGCTCCCCCATGTCACTGCACGGCAGCCTCTTAACAAAATTCACCGCCAACGCTTTCCCTTCCGACAGAAACAGCTGTTCTCCTTGGTTCTCCACCAGCACTTTACAACTCACTCTGTCTCGGTACAGTTTGCTACACTACAAAATACAGAGATGGTTGTGGTCTCTCTCTCTGTCTAGGGTCTGGACTCTGGGCAGACAGAAACCATCTCTTTCATCGTATTTCTCCACCACCCAGTAATATGCCTGGCACACAGCAGGTACTTGACAAACAGTGCAGGACTGAATTCTGTATGTGTTCAGTGAAGCAAAACACTTTTCATGTTAAAAAAGAAATTTACTAAGCCACTGCCTCTAATAAAGTTAAACAAAAAATTTTTATACCTTATTCAAAACCTGCATTCTACAGATCTTGAGTGTGTAGGAGCAGCAGATTATCACAGAAATATTTACTAACCTGGCCAGTGGAAAACATTAATGAAAATAAATGCAAAAACCCAGTCTTTCCTGGAAAACCAGCCAGCCGCAGGAACCAACAGTCTATGCCCTTTTCCTCAATAATTCCATTTCTAGAAATTAAATATATAACCTCAAATACAATATCCCTGAGCCCTCACTGAGACTGAGAAACAGGGATATTTATAATTTCAAAACACCTCCACACAAAATGCATATGAGTTGCAACTAGGGAGAAAGCACAGCTTAACTCTGGGAGACAGCACCTCAGTCAAGTGACCAGAGAGAATGGTAGCAGTCACAGGACATACCAAGCAGACCCCAGACCGTCCTGGGAAAGGCTGGCTGTGGAGCTGACCCTCAGCTGGCATCTGGGAACTTGATCTGGGGGTACTCCTGCTGTTCCCTAGCTGGTAAGCGGGTCTCAATGTGCCTGAACTTGTTGTGCAGATCATACGGTTTATGCTGAACACCTACTTCCCTTCCAGGAGCCTGGAGTTTTGGTACACGCCTGATGGTTTGGCAGGTGAAGAATCCCCCTGTGATGCATTAGACATAAGAGACTCAGGGTTGATCCCTGGGTCAGGAAGATCCCCTGGAGGAGGAATAGCAAGCCACTCCAGTGTTCTTGTCTGGAGAACCCCACAGAGGAGCCTGGCAGACTGTGGTCCATGGGATTGTAAAGAGTCAGACACTGCGTGACTAAGTGTGTATGCACACGCAGGCAGGGAGTGCCTAGCTGGCCTGCCCGCAGTAAACCTCGGGCACCACACTGAGTCTGTGATGAGCTTCTCTGGGAGACAATGCTGTCACATTCGATGCTGGAGAAACAAGTGTGTCCATGTGACTCCACGGGGACAGGACACTTGGAAGCTGGCTTGGCTTCCCCTCTGCTGATCAGACCTGTCACTGTTCCCTGTGACAAACCTTAGCTGTGAGCAGGACTACAGATGCTGAATCCTATGAGTCCTTCTAGGGAAGCATCAAATCCAGGAGTGGTCGCAGGGGCCCCGACACATGACACGTATCAAAATCGTGTACCATTTAAAAAGAACACAGCCTCACCTCTGTGTGATTCCTGCCCAGAATACATAATCTGAACCTCATCACATGAAAACATGAGATGGGACACAAAAATGGACATTCTGTAAAATAACTAACCTGTAATTTTTAAGTGTCAAGAGAGTGAAAGTCAAGCAAAGACTAATAAGGAACTGCTCCCGATGTAAAAAGATGACAGAGACACGAATGGTAAATGCAACGTGTGCTTCTAGACTGGATCCTTTTTTCCTATTAAGGACATTACTGGGACATCTGGTGATGCTAAAGTAAGGTCTACGACAACAGTAACATGTCAGTGCTGCTCTCCTGACGTGGCCGGACATGGTACAGGGGAAATATCCTTGCTGGCAGGACACTGCTACCAAAGCCTCAGAATTGTGGGACATCACAGCAGGGACCCACTCTCAAAAGGTTAAGGGTGAAAAAGCATTCTTGGTATACTGTTCACAAGACTTTGAGGCTGCCTCAAAATAAAAAGTAAAATAATCAGGGTGGTGATGAGTCCATTTTCTGATACCAGAGTACGGTCTTCATGGTGACACACTGAGAGAAGGCATGAATCCTATGGAGGAACAGTGGAAACTGGAGTGGGCGTGAGGAAAGCACTTCTCCCCTCTTCTTTCCTCACCACGAGAAAGCTACACAAGGAGGAAAGCTTCAAAGCAAATCCTCTCACTGTATTGGTTTATGGTGATTAAACACTCACCCACTGTGGGTAGTCAAGGTAGTCCGGAGTTGAGCACTGTTTGCCTGGTAACTACCTAATGTGTTTGTCTAGTAATTACCTAATGAGTCTTAACAGTTGGTGATAAAATGAAGGATGATTACTCAATGCAAACTGCCAGAGAACACTTTTGGTTAGAACATCCATGGCCAAAGAATCACTATGAATTTCAGAAAACACTAAATTACCGTTTGTGTGCTTCCTGTTTGCTGCGACATTCTTCACAGTAATATTTGTATTCACTGCATAGAGTTTCTGTGTTGCTAAAACCCCTGTGAAAAATTCAAAATAAATTAGTTTTGCCTAAACCAGAAAATGATGTACTCATTTAAAGATATTCTACAACCAAAGGTAATCATTAACTGTCAAAATAAATAATTCCCTGCTTACCTTAAGCAGTGAGTAATTGATGTGTTTTGTTCCACGTCAACGGAAAGGTCTAAAAAATCTTCATCTTTGCTGCTTATCTGTAAAAATAAGAGAATTAATTACCTTTGGTTTCTTTAGATATCAGTAAATTACTGCTCCAAAATGGAAGAATTAAATGCGGGTTATTATCAGTATTATTAAATATATAAAGAACCTTTTCCCCCAAGTTGAAAAGAAACTACTTGAGTCATGCAAGTTCACAAAAGGAAGCTGAATCAATACCCTTCATTATATTGAGAGGAAAATACCAAAGTGCACCTATAGCTGCTCTCCTTACTGGCAAAGGCTGGTGTGATGTGAAATCCCATCACTTCCCCAAATCCTGGTACTGGGTGGTTTCGTCACTCAGTCGTGGCCCACTCTTTCAACCCCATGGACTGTAGCCCGCCAGGCTCCCGTGTCCATGGTGTAAAGCATAAAACAAACTATGCCATATACAGTCATTCTTAAAAGAACACAGGACAAGGCTGAATGAGAATGGCTGGTAAAGGACGTGATCTCTGTACTGTTTAATTATTTAAGAAAAAAACTACCATTTAAGAAAAAATATTAGTCCAACAGGCCAAACTGAGCCTTCACTTATGACCTTCTTTCATTTATCCTCCAAATTTAACCATGTTTTGTTTGAATTATGAATAAATCATCTACAATGATCTAAAGTTACTACTTATTCAGTGAGCTGGAGTAAGACACATCACTCATGCTGGCTGCCTCCCTCGACAGGATGCAACAGGAGGGACATCAGACTCGGTCCCCGGAACCCCACCACCACCACGTGACTCTACACGCACAGATGGTCTGTGATGACTTTTTCGATACGACACCAAAAGCATTTAAAGAATATCAAAAGCGTTTCCATGAAGGAAGAAAAACAAACAAACTGGACTTTATTAAAATTTAAAACTAAAACATTAAAAACTTCCGATCTGCCAGAGGCACGGTTGAGAGAATGTGAAGATGAGCCACAGGCTGGGAGAAATCCTTGCAAAGGACACATCTGACAAAGGCCTGGTATCTAAATTGTACAAAGTACTCCTAAAACTCAACAACTAGAAGACAAACAACCTGATTTGAAAAATGGGCCAAAGACTAGTACTGATACCTCACCGAAGATGATATATAGACGGCAAACGGGTGCATGAAAAGATGTTCCACATTATATGCCATCAGAGAAATGCAAATTAAATGCATTTGATTTAAATACAATACTACACACCTATTAAAACAGCCAAAACCCAAAACACCGACATCAGCACGTGCTGACCAGGACGTGGAGCAGCAGGAGCTCTCCCTCATTGCTGGTGGGAATGTGAATGTAGTTCCTTCCAAAACTAAACATACTCTTCCTACCACAGGAGCTAGCAACTGCACCCCTGAGCACTAACTGAGGCACTGAAAACTTATATCCACACAAAATCCTGCACGTGCGTGTTCAGAGCAGCTTCATTCATAATCACCAAAACAAGCAACCGAGATGTCCTTCAGTAGGTGAATGGATAAACTCTGGTACATCCAGACAATAAAATGTAATTCAGCAATAAAAAGAAATGAGCCATCAAGCTGGGAAAAGGCGGGCGGGAACCTTGAATACCCACTGCTGAGTGAAAGACGCCAATCTGAAGGGCCACGTGCTCTGTGACTCCAACCATGAGGCATCCAGAGCCGGCAAACTATGGAGGCAGCCAAATGGCCAGTGGCCGCTAGGGCCTGGGGGAGGGGGAGGCACAAATACATGGGCCACAGAGGGTCGTCAGAGCCGCGAGACTACTCCGCACAACACTGCAGTCACAACACAGCCCTCCTGTTCACCATGAAGTCTCAGAACAGTTCACACCGCAGCGAGTGTTCCTCTGCCAGCTCAGGGTTCGGTCAACAAGCCGACCGCGGAGAGGCTCGTCGGCCACAGGCACCACAACCCTCAAGTTCACTCTCTACTCATCCTCAAAGAACTTTTAACACAACGGGTTAGACGCGTGCTGTATGACACTTTATGACGCACTTACGGTTTCACACGTAAGACACCTGGTTTCATTAGTCAGTGTTCCCTGGAAGATCTCATGAACCCATGTTGGGTCTGGTGTGCTGTTATTTTCACTGTCAATGTTACCATTAGGCAAACGACCATTTTGTTTCTCCTGCTTTCTCTCTTCTTGTAAAATATCAGCAATGGTATTTAGTAGGTAATTCAGGAATTCGTGGGCATCTTGCTGCATGTAGTTGTCAAAGAGCTCTAAAAATAAGAATATATAGAGAATTATTTCAGAATGAATAACTTCATTAAAAAAACTACATTAAAAAAAGAATATCTAGTATTCTATCAGAATTACATAAAATGTTTGGGACTGTTAGCAATGAACAAGAAACACGTATCTATCTTTTACATATACAAATTATGACTCAAATTTGGGGGAAATAAAGTTATGATGAATAAAAGTCTTCTGAAAAATACTAATTGATCAAAAAAGAGAAAACCTATCCTCATACATAAGGTATTGAGGTGGTAAGAAACAACTGCTTTTTATCAGTTCACTTATTGTCCCATAAATACTACAAAAAGGCAAAATGGTTGTCTGAGGAGGTCTTACAAATAGCTGTGAAAAGAAAAGTGAAAGGCAAAGGAGAAAAGGAAAGATATACCCATTTGAATGCAGAGTTCCAAAGAATAGCAAGGAGAGATAAGAAAGCCTTCCTCAGTGATCAATGCAAAGAAATAGAGGAAAAGAACAGAATGGGAAAGACTAGAGATCTCTTCAAGAAAATTAGAGAAACCAAGGGAACATTTCATGCAAAGATGGGCTCAATAAAGGACAGAAATGGTATGCACCTAACAGAAGCAGAAGATAGTAAGAAGAGGTGGCAAGAATACAAAGAAGAACTATACAAAAAAGATCTTCACAACCCAGATAATCACAATGGTGTGATCACTCATCTAGAGCCAGATATCCTGGAATGTGAAGTCAAGTGGGCCTTGGAAAGCATCACTACGAACAAAGCTAGTGGAGGTGATGGAATTCCAGTTGAGCTGTTTCAAATCCTAGAAGATGATGCTGTGAAAGTGCAGCACTCAACATGCCAGCAAATTTGGAAAACTCAGCAGTGGCCACAGGACTGGAAAAGGTCAGTTTCCATTCCAATCCCAAAGAAAGGCAATGCAAAAGAATGCTCAAACTACCGCACAATTGCATTCATCTCACACGCTAGTAAAATAATGCTCAAAATTCTCTAAGCCAGGCTTCAGCAGTACGTGAACTGTGAACTTCCAGATGTTCAAGCTGGATTTAGAAAAGGCAGAGGAACCAGAGGTCAAATTGCCAACATCCGCTGGATCATTGAGAAAGCAAGAGAGCTCCAGAAAAACATCTATTTCTGCTTTATTGACTATGCCAAAGCCTTTGACTGTGTGGATCACAATAAACTGTGGAAAATTCTGAAAGAGACGGGAATACCAGGCCACCTGACCTGCCTCCTAAAGAAAATATATGCAGGTCAGGAAGCAACAGTTAAAACTGGACATGGAACAACAGACTGGTTTCAAATCAGGAAAGCAGTACGTCAAGGCTGTATATTATCACCCTGCTTATTTAACTTACAAGCAGAGTACATCATGAGAAACGCTGGGCTGGAAGAAGCACAAGCTGGAATCAAGATTGCTGGGAGAAATATCAATAACCTCAAACATGCAGATGACAACACCCTAATGGCAGAAAATGAAGAAGATCTAAAGAGGCTCTTGATGAAAGTGAAAAAGGAGAGTGAAAAAGTTGGCTTAAAGCTCAACATTCAGAAAACGAAGATCATGGCATCTGGTCCCATCACTTCATGGCAAACAGATGGGGAAACAGTGGAAACATTTGACAGACTTTATTTTTAGGGGCTCCAAAATCATTGCAGATGGTGACTGCAGTCATGAAATTAGAAGATGCTTACTCCTTGGAAGAAAAGATATGATCAACCTAGACAACATATTAAAAAGCAGAGACATTACTTTGCCAACAAAGGTCAAGGCTATGGTTTTTCCATTAGTCATGTATGGATGTGAGAGTCGGACTATAAAGAAAGCTGAGTGCTGAGGAATTGATGCTCTTGAACTATGGTGTTGGAGAAGACTCTTGAAAGTCCCCTGGACTGCAAGGATATCAAACCAGTCCATTCTAAAGGAAATCAGTCCTGAATAGTCATTGGAAGGACTTATGCTGAAGCTGAAAGTCTAATACTTTGGCCACCTGATGCAAAGAACTGACTCACTGGAAAAGACCCTGATGCTGGGAAAGACTGAAGGGAGGAGGAGAAGGGAACGACAGAGGACGAAATGGTTAGATGGCATCACGGACTCAATGGACATGAGTTTCAGCAGGCTCCAGGAGTTGGTGATGGACAGGGAGGCCTGGTGTGCTACAGTCCATGGGGTCACAAAGAGTCAGACACGACTGAGCGATTTGCTGAACTGATAAATACTACAACAGGGCAAGTTTTAAAGCAGGAAGTGGACAACCTGGTGGCAGTGCCAGGGCAAATGTATATGAATCACAGAGGAAGCCTTGAACATGATAAATCACTGGGCCACACAGCCCCATGTACATTCTCTGACAGAGTCAGGTGAGGCCTGGAACCTGCACTTCTCTCAGCTCCCCCAGGTGATTCTGCTGTGCAGCCAGGTTTAGGGAACAAAGGCATCATGGAAAATATATTTAATCCAGAGAATCTCTAAGGGCCCTTCCAAAGATGTGTAACTCTGTGGAACGTCCCCGTAGCTACTCAAATGAGTCGCTGTCATGGAAACACTAAGCACTTGGCCTGTGCTCGCATCATGTACCCTGAGCCTGGAGAGGAAGTCCTTCCAGGGCAGGGCCTCACGCCATCTTCCTAACAGCCCCGTGACCCCGCCATCAGCAGTATTTCACAAGTGTAGGAAACGGAAGAGAGCGTTAAAGACACTGCCAGGAACCGGCAGGACCAGGACTCAAGCCAGGCCATCCGGCCCCATCCAGGGGACTCGGGCAGCCAGGCCACCTGGCCACACGGGCACCTGCACCCAGCCAACAAGATGCACTCAGACCACCACCCAGTCAGGAAGTGTCACGTCCAGAGCTTATATAAGTTCAGGAAGTTTATGGTTTACGTTTTCAAAATGATAGAATAGAAACCGATTAGAAAATCGAGGGAAAGCCTCCCTAAGACACAAGGAATTTAAAAATTACATTTTAGAAGAGCTGCAGATATGACCACATAAGACTAAGTTCTACATATTAGAATCATTTAAAAAGTTTAAGATGGTGAAACCTGAAAGGTATCAACATCTATCTTCAACATAAGAAGAATTTATACAAAAGACAAAGTCAGCAAAAGACTTGAAATCAACAACTTGTAGAAACAAAATTTTAAAGGTTAAATAAAACACATGAAAAAACATTCAACCTCATGGTAAACCAAAGAGGTCATACATGGACCCATGTAATATAAACCCATGCTGTCCAAAGGTCCACTGTACATGAGCTTTCTACCAGGACAAAATTTTTCAAGTGTCCCACCAACACAGACAAAAAACAACAACAACAACAACCCTCCGAGAAGACCTGAATCAGTTTGATTCTAACGGAGTTGTACTTGGCTTTCTCACAAACAACAGATACTCAACACATCTGGAATTTAAGACAGTAAGTAGGTTTAGCTTGAATCAGGGAAGTATTTTAAAAAGTGCTTTTGTGAGCAATTAATCTATTTGTATATGGAGAAAACGAACAAAACTTTTAACATGGTTATCAGATTAAAAAACAGTAACCTATAATCATATTATTCCAGCACCTTCATATGTTTTAGGAAATTCAGTATGACCCATGCTTCTCTCGATTCATGTGACAATGAACAGTGTCAACTGAGTTAAGGGCAGGGATCCCCATTAATAACCAACCTTAGAAACTTCTCAAATCATATTTCTATGGGCATCATTATATTCAACAGGTAACAAATGAAACTAAAAATAACACCCAATTTTCTTTCTACAGTGACTGAAATGCCTACATCCAAACAGACAAGCAAAAAGAATTCCACGCTTTCTCAAGTCCATTCGAACTTCCCAAGGCGGCTTACCACCTGCACAGACGTTGGGCTCAGATGTCGGGGAGGACACGGGCCTGACAGGTCACCTTAACAACCCCGAGTGCCAGTGACATTAAGGCAACTGAGGAAGGAGTGACTAATGATGAGCTTGCTAGGGAAATCAAATGAAAACTATTTGAAGAGAGAAAAAGGAAGTGGGGGTGTAGCCAGTAACTATTTTTAAAAGTGTGGGGTGGGGTAAGGGGTGGAGTTAAAACCATATATCCTAAGCCAGAAAGTTTCATTTATTGGCGCTTTCCTTTGCCTGGGGTGTGACTCCCGGCAAGTCTTTCAGCGTCTGTTTTTGTTTTCTTTTTCATGGCTAAAGTGGGGGAAATATAATGGCCTCTCATCAGGTTATTGTAAGGATCAAATGAGTTAATATTCATAAAAAACATTACCAAAAAAAATGCAAATGAACAGTAACTGGAAAAAAAATTCAACAAAAAAACTGCAGAAGACTCCACAACTTTTCTTTTTTCAATATTTGGCTGCACCAGGTCTCCCTAATCAGGGATCAAACCCAGCCACTCCCAACCCCCTCGCTCCTGCCCGCATTGGAAGCCTGGAGTCTTAGCCACTGGACCACCAGGGAAGTGTCCCCCAACAACTTTGCTTGATCAAAGAGCCAAGCAGGCAAAAAGAGAAATGATGATTTCTCATTTCCGGGTGTACAGAATTTAATCTCTGCACAGTACACTTCAGATGGCTGCCACACCTCACAGGAACCCAAGTGACTGTGTCCTCACTGAGCCGGCTGGCACTGCCTTCCAGGCAGGAGCACCACCTTTGGCTTCTCAGAGGGCCCGCACCATCGGGCATGAGGACGCCCAGCCGACGCTTGCTGCACCCAACCGTCCTGTTACCTCAGCAGCAGGTTGAGAAGCAGAAGAGTTATTTACCATTTTCTTTCCGCAATCTTGTTATGAACTTCTTAGGAGGTATGACTCCAACCTTCTTTTTCTGGGTGGCGATGCTGTGGAAGAGGTCTGCTAAGCACGTGAGAAGGCTCTCCTTCTTCCGGGGCTGACTCTTGTAGGCGAGAACTTTTTCCCGAAACGGACGACAGAAGTAAAGTGCCTGAAGAACTGAATTGCAGTAGCAGGTATTCCCAAACTAGGAGAGAAAAAGAAAAAACAAATTTTTTTTGGTTAAAACTGGGGGTAAAACAATATTCAGAGAAAGAATCTCCAAGCCTAGAGTTGTTGAGAGAAGAGAAAGAGTAAGATAGGGAATATTTATGATCCTCATAAATTAAAAGGTACCTGAGGGTAGAACTGTGGTGATGGAAAAGACTCTTGAGGGTCCCTTGGACTGCAAGGAGATCCAACCAGTCCATCCTAAAGGAAATCAGTCCTGAATAGTCATTGGAAGGACTGATGATGAAGCTGAAACTCCAATACTTTGGCCACCTGATGCAAAGACTCATTTGAAAATGACTCATTTGAAAAGACCCTGATGCTGGGAAAGGTTGAAGGCAGGAGGAGAAGGGGTCGACAGAGGATGAGATTGTTGGATAGCATCACCAACTCAACTGGCATGAGTCTGAGTGAATTCTGGGAGTTGGCGATGGACAGGGAGGCCTGGTGTGCTGCAGTCCATGAGGTCGCAAAGAGTTGGACATGACTGAGTGACTGAACTGAACTGAGGGTAAAAATAATTGTCCTGACTGCAAATTAGAGATTTTAACATTAAATGGATGCTCTTGACATCAGTTTCAGTTTAAAATGGAAGAAAGATACATGCGATAAATTTGGCCTTTATGAGCACTGAGTTAAAAAACTACAGTTTAAATAGTGAAAGTAGTTAAGGATTAGGATTCTGGAGAATTTTTTTCTTTTCCATTTCTCAGTTTTGATAGTATTGGTTGTATAAGAACCATTTTCTATACTGTACATTTAAAAATATAACTCTCAAAAATTCTTTTATAAAAACATAATAGTGAAGTTTACTATCAAGTTCTTCAGTGCCATCCAAAAAATAAAAACAGAAAATAAGAAAAGACAGGATACTCTGAAGTATTAGATGAAAGAATCAACAGTGTGACAGCCTAACCACTGACATGCTGAAAGGCCAGGTCACACCGTGCTCAGTCCATCAGGAGGACGTGGACTCGCTCTGGAGCTGAATCCTGAATGGCAGCCCCGCCTCTCACTGACCATGTGGCCTGGAGCAGGCGACCACGACTCACTCAGCTTCAGTTTCCTTCTTCTTCTTTTTTTTGGGGGGTGGTGGGGCCTTGCCCCAAGGCACGTGGAATCTTAGTTCCTCAGCTAGGGATCAAACCTGCACCCCTGCATTGGAGGCACAAAGTCTTAACCACTAGACACCAGGGAGGCACGAGTTTCCTTCTATTTAATGACAAGGGAGGAAACAGTCTGACTTTACAAAGAAAAGAACACAGAGCTTGACAAATATTTTCTGCCTTCCTTCTTCCTTCCCATGAATAGAAGATGACGTGAAAAGCAGGCTAATAAAACACCTGGAAGTCACTCAGGGAGGATCCAGGGAGTAAACAAGGACCGAGGACAGTTCTCAGAGCACTGTCCCAGGGTAAGGTCCTATACGCGAAACTCTAACAGGCTACCTGCAGAGGAGTGCTGAAGAATGGGAACCCTTCAACTAAGTCCATAAACACATGCACACATCTGCTGATATTTTAAAATTAGGAAGGCTAAATCAAAAGCTAATATAAACGATTATTTATAGAGAGAAGGAAAAGAGGAGAGAGCAACGAAAGTGAGACCACTATGCATGTACTTGGTTATAAGAAGTTTCTTTTGCACCCATAAATTTTTAAGAAAAGATTTATTTGGCTGCCCTGGGTCTCAACTGAGGAACACAGGATCTTTAGTTACAGTATGCAGACTTTTAGCTGCAGCATGTAAGATCTAGTTCCCAAACCAGGGATCGAACCTGGGCCCCCTGCATTGGGGGCTCAGAATCTTAGCTGCTGGACCACCAGGAAAGTCCCTGTATCCATATTTTTAAAAAACCAAATTAAAACAGGAAGAAAAAATAAATTCCTAAAATTGAATATAAACAGAAATAAACCTAAATGTCTATCAAGTTGGTAGCAGAATTACTTAAAGAATGACTTCAAATGACTTTAAAACACAGGATGGGTTTTTACTATCAACACGTTCCGCGGGAAGTTAGCAAGCCACTCTCTTAATCGGTTTTCTCATCTGTAAATGACGTTTCTACCAGCACCAACCTCTACAATCTTGTGAAGAAGTAACTCAATGATCTGCATGAAGAACTTAGTGTGGTTCGGCATACCTCATCACTATATGGTTATTTTTGAAACAACCTTTTTGAGTCATCTGTCCCCTTTGGAAAATTAGCTTAGCTGAAACAGATTAAATCCTATAATCCCCAGGTCTACACTTAAATCATGATAGACGGCAGCAGCACAAATAAACCAGAGGGGTGGTACATCAGCCTGCAGCACTGTGCAACCTGAAGTGATACAGAGCCATCACGCGTGCGGACAGTGTACGGGTACCAGCATCATCCATTTATGAAGAATCAGCAAAGCTTAATCTATCTTTCATTTTCAGATAAAAGTAAACATTAGCAGTGCTCATACTTTCGCCCCCGCCCCCCAATGAATCATCTTACATATTCCATTTGGAAACTACTGGTTTTAACCACTATTATGTCAACATAATGTCAACATAATGTTTTAAATGGCTAACTGCTCCACTGTCGCCCACACTGGTTGGTGATGGTGCCTGTCCCATGAACATCCCCTTCTAAGGGAAGACCCTCTTCTCCCCACCACAATTTCTGTTCAGGTGGCTCTGTTCCATGTAACTCTAGACCTCATGTCCCCAACCACCTGCTCCCTGCAGCCAAGGGAACCTAATCCAGATTCTCAGGGACACTGTTCCTCCCCCTCACCTGACCCCCCTCCTCACCTGCTCTCCCACCTACGCCCCCCACTCACCTGCTCCTCCCCTCTCACCTGCTCCCCAGCCCCAGGCCTCCTCACAGAACTGACTTCTCTATGCAAATTCTATAAGGGGGTCAGTCACAAGCCCTTCTGCAGATGTTGCCACAGGATCGGGCACTTGATCCAATCTGGCCTGAGTTCTTTGGTCAGGTTTGATATGAATAGTCTGCGATCTCTGATAATATAGGCTTTGAGCAGCCTAAGGACACCAGGTGGGAAGAAACTAGGAGAATTAAATCAACACAAAAGAATATAGAACCAAGAGACATCAGCCTACTAAACCCCGTAACCTGTAAATGATAAGTTTCATTTTTATTTCTCTTTCCTCCATGGTGACCCTTGTTCCCTGCATTCAGAGTTCCAACTAATGACTACTATCAGTTCAGGTTACAGAAAGCCTTTTATAAGATGGTTCAGCCTCACAAAAAGCTTCATTAATCCCAACAGACTTGTGTTTGGGGGCTTATGTATTAGAAAGTTAAAATGATTCTCGAAAGGCTGGTAAAAATGGAGCGACTGCACAAAGAGTAGGAAAGAGACACCAGTAGTCTAAATCACTCTTCACTCAGCTTCACTAGACTAAGTATTTACTGGCTACAAGATATAAAGAGGAAAAGCAAGTTGGCCGATCAGATTAAAACCATTTGTTTTCAAAGAATTCAGCTAACTGCACAAACAGCCGACATGTAAAAGAGGGATTTTACAGCAAGAGAAAGCACCCAAAGGCTCCTCTCCCTCTCAAGATGGTTTCCGTACTCCCCTATACCCACCCAGGCACACCCATATTTCTCCTGACATCCTGCAACATCAGAAATACTAACGTATCCACAAGGGTTAACTCAATAGGAAACCCCCACTACATGTATTATGCAAATCACAAGGATAGACATCAGAGTTATCATGAAGAGTCAACTGCCATGAAAGCTATCATTTGCGAAAATGTTCCTCCAAGATAAAAATATCTACAACTGAAAGTAATGGAAACTAGATTGTTATTAACAAAGTGAAGAGTAACCACTCTGAATTTTCTGGTAGGTTAATTAAACTATGGGTTTTTTTTTTTTTTCTTCTCTCCATTAAAAAAAAAGTCTACTTTTCTAATTGCCCAAATGCACAGTTTCCCAAAAGCAAATGCCTTTGAGTGATTCTAGTACTTTACTAGTCGCAAAAAGGGATTCAATCAGGCAGGCCTAACAGGAACTCTTTTCAGTATTCGCTTTTTGTAAGATTGATTAAAATGAACCTGGAGATGCACACTTTGCTAGAACAGACTGATTAGAAGAAAACAGACACCTGCCTCATTTTAACAGAATCCAATTATTAGGAAAGATTAACCACCGAGGTCCTTAAAGCAGCTGCATTCTGTGTTCTTTATAAACACTAACGACTTGGCAGACAGGCATAGGGACAGGAGGAAAATGTTCAGATGTTCACCTCTGAATTAACTAAGCCATCTCCCCAACTCCTCAGAGCTCCAACCTTAGTTTTTAGGGGACTCTATAAACAGTGTGATAACTTCAAATAAAAAAGGAGAAGGAAACTAGAGAGAAGGGTGATGACAATGTAAGAGTTGAAAACAGAGCTGGTGGAAAATGGTTCAAGGCCCACAACACAGCTGTAAAGTGGCCCAAGAGCACAGATCACAGGAGCGTGTATCATGTCCCAGGCCAGCTGAGCCTACTCTCACCACCACTGATCTCTGAGCAGAGTTCGAGGTGCTCATTAACCCTTCACAGCCGGAGCCCTGGCTGCCTCAGGATCTCAGGGATCTCCATTCTTCATCATCGTAATGAGACACAGAGATCGGAAATTCCAGCTTTCCTTGGCTTTATTGAATCTCGTTTATTCAGCTTCAGGGAGAAACACAAACTCCACCTTCCGAATTTATACTGGTGCATACGAATTAATAAAAATGATACCTTCTTAGAAACTTTTGGTAACACAATCAACAATGGTTTTTGGATACCGGTATCATATTGAGTTAAAAACATCAGCAGAAAAAAAAAAACCACAGAGCTTTGTGCTTAGTCATGTCCAACTCTTTGAGACCCCAAGGACTGCAGATGTCAGACCCCATGGACTTTCTCTGTCTTTGGGGATTTTCCAGCCAAGAATACTGGAGTGGGTTGCCATGCCCTCCTCCAGGGGATCTTCCTAACTCAGGGATCGAACCCAGGTTTTCTGCATTGCAGGCGGATTCTTTACCAAGGGAGCCACCAGAGAAGCCCCACAGAGCTTTAGGACTCATATCGTATCAAGTATGTTGTGTTACCTGTTTGGAGGTTATCTGCAAAAATGTTACTTAGGCACAAAAGGGAGAAGGCTGGAATACTTAGGCAGGACAAGCTAAAGGTAAGACAGCCTTCAATATAGAAAACACTACTGTTCTAAAGAAAAGAGGTTCTCCTGGGACACTAACAATGGGCACAGCTTTACAACAATTCAGGACACAAATGAGCATTGGGGTCTGAACCAGGTAAGGGTGGTTCCCACAGAAAAGGAGCAGTGAGACTGAAGAAAATGGGCTCTGTTCCCCCAGAACTGAAATGAGGCTTCTGATCACTAGGCAACTCCAGATGTAAGTGCGAGCATTTCAGGTACTATACCGAAGTCGAGGCCAGACTTCTCAAAAAATAAGGGAAATCAAACATTCATTTAACTATCCTTCCCATGAAACCCCACATAAAATGACAGTAAAAGAATAGATTAGGCAAAAACTCAAAAAGCTAAAGAAGATGACAACAGACTAGAGACAGCAGCAAACTTACAGAAAATTTCACTGTTTTAGATAAGCAAAATTTGAGGAAGCCTTCCAATGGTAAAGATACTAAAAAAGAGCGGGGGGCGGGGGCAGGGCGGAAATAAACCCAAAGGTCTCAGAAACAATCCAGTGAGTGCAAGAAAACCTCGGCAACAACAAAATCTTTGAATAATATCATAAGAAAAGGAGCATAAGATATTGCCTCCATGATACAATATTAAAAAAAAAAAACAAGGTAACACTAAAAAAATGAAAAATGCAGAGTTGAAGATACAGTCTAAAATGTAGACTAAAGGAGATGATCAAAAATGGGAGAAAAAATAAGGAATCAGTCTGTTTCAATATGAAATTAACCATTAAAAAAAAAAAGACAAAACAGAGACATTACAGTAACAAGAAGAAAACTATCCCAATAATAGTATCTGAAATGGCTTAGACCTGAGGGACACACATCATTAGTCTGAATGGGTCAGTAAACAACACAACAACAGAGTTCCCATCAAGAGACAGGATGAGATTTCAGAACACTGGGGACAGAGAACACCCTTCAGGACTCCCAAATACCTTCTAAAGGGGAAAAGAAGGCACGTTCGTAAAAGAGAAAGGGCCAGAACGGCAAGTGCCCTCTCAGCATCAAGAGAAGCCAGGAAGCACCAGAGCAAGCCCCAGAGACTCTGAAGGACAGGTATACCCTAGGATGGATGTCCAATTGACATTAGAGACAGAAAACCAAACCTGTCTTCGGTACACACGACCTCAGAGTTTATACCTGTGCACACCTCCTTAACAAGCGACTCCGGCTGTGTTCTGCAAAGCAAGGGAGGAAACCGCTGGGAAGGGGTCGGGATGGAGGGGAGGAGTCAAGCGCAGGGGCCGTGCAGGGTGATGGAAGGGACGCTGCCAGGCACCAGGAGAGCAGAGGGGACCTGCTGGGCACAGCTCCATGGAAACTGACACAAGGTCTTCTTGGCTTTCTTTGGTTCTCTTGAAGACTTTGGTTAAGAGTAAGTGACAATTAAGGCCAAGATTAATTTCATATTGGGAGAACCAGGGAAAGTGAAGTTGGGCAGGGATGGCGGGAAAAGAGAGCAAAGCTCCTGCTTCTGTTTCTGCCAAAATAGCAAGTCAGTATACATGTATGTGTACATATATATATATATATATATACACACACACATATATGTGTACATATATATATACACATACATATAAATAGAAGTGAAGTGAAGTGAAGTCACTCAGTCGTGCCCGACTCTTTGCGACCCCATGGACTGTAGCCTACCAGGTTCCACCATCCATGGGATTTTCCAGGCAAGAGTACTGGAGTGGGTTGCCATTTCCTTCTCCAGAAGATCTTCCTGACCCAGGGATTGAACCCGGGTCTCCCACATGGTAGGCATTGTAGGCAGACGATTTACCCTACCTTATTTACTCTATAAGGACACATTCCAGAAAAAAGAGCCAGGGGATTGATGAGTGGTCTCCTCCAGGGAGGGGAATACAGAGGAAGGTGGGCACTGCTGATTCTGTGTCCAGCACAGACAAAGAAGGGTCCCCCGGCAAGGTGACACCACACACCACTTTATCTGCCCTCCTCAAATCACACAAGAAATCCATGTGTACATAACAACATGCTAGAACCAAGTTTAATAAAACTTACTTTCGTATCATATTATCACCTATATATATACATATATTTAAAATGCCACAGATCCACCTAACAGTACAGTGCAACAGCATAAACTACCATGACAAATGTGTAAAGATCTGTGGTGTTCTCTGATGATTCAGGAAAGAGTTCAAAATTCTAAAGAAAGTTCTTTAGACTCTACAGACACACAGAGGCATTTACAAAACTATATTTATTTCTATCTGTACAGGCAGACCACTTATATTTAGACATGTAAATAATTCTCAAAGAATCAGATCATTTGGTCTAGGCCATATGAGATTTTGGTTATGAGAAAATTCTAACACAAAACAGAAAAAAAAAAATCAGGCTGATAAATTAGAAACTGTTCCAAGACTCTTAAGGCTTCAGGCAGTGCCTCTCTCTCTTCCATTTGAGAGAATTCTGAAATTCCAAGTCGAGTTTCTTGGCATTAAATCTGCTGATAGGAACGAACAATTTTCCTTTAATAAATTATGAACTGCATCCATCATCCTTAAAACTACTTCCAAGCACAATTCCATAGGCTACTTACATATTAACAGATACTTACATTGACTAATCCGAAATAGTGCTCGTTGACCGGAAACTGTTCTGGACCAATCTCTTTCTCTAATGCCGAGGCATTGGCGCCCTATGGGATGAAAAGGAGAAATCTCAGTATTTAGGGTATTTTCCCAATACTATCACAGTTGTATACACATTACAGAGAGATCCTTAAAATGATTTTGTTTCCTGTAACTACCTAACATTGCGGAAGGAAAATAAAGGGTGACAATGAAAGAGAAAGGCTTTTAATACTATGACTAAAAAAAAAAAAACAAACAAAAACACCAGTTTGCAGGAACAGGTGGATCAAGGAATTCTACTAAATCCTGCCCCTTTTCCTATATGATTCTTATGTGATGGATGAGAGCCCCTTCTGTATCTGTGGTCTCACAGGCAAGTGATCTCAGAGACATCATGAAGTTAAACAGGCATACTGTTGACAACCTAACACTTCTTCAGCAGTGTACGCATGAAAATTTCTCACACAGAACAAAGCGGGCAAGAATGTTTGCTGAGGGCTTCCCTGGTGGCTCAGCGGTAAGGAATCCACCTGCCAACGCAGGAGACACGGGTTCGATCCCTGGTCCAGGAAGATCCCACGTGCCTCGGAGCAACTAAGCCTGTGGGCCACAACTCCTGAGCCCGTGTGCTGCCTCTACAGAAGCCCGTGCGCCTAGAGCTTGTGCTCCACAACAAGAGAAGCCACTGGCACGAGAAACCAGAGGACAGGCCCTGGGAAAAAGCCCGCGCAGCAACAAAGACCGACACAACACTGCCAAAAACAGATAAATAATAACATGAAAACAACCTTTAAAAAAAGAACGCTTCCTGAAATCTCACCGATGACAGCACAACTGACCGCAATCTATTAACAGATGGTCTATAAAATGACAGCACACCACGGAGCAGCCAGAATAAATGAAGCAGAGTTCATTCAAACACACAGCTATTTCTCAAACACATAATACTAACTACACAAAGAAAAAAAGATTAACACCACCACCACCACATATATACAAAATAGCACACGGCAAGGGGGCTGGGAAATGTACACAACACGCACCTGAGTGGGGCCGGAAGAGGCCAGGACGCAGAGGTGAAGGACAAGAGCGGAAAATGAGACACCACCACCCAACAAAAGAAGGGCCTTGCTCAGAGAGTAACCGTGTGCCCCGGTCTCAGGAATAGGATCAAGTCACGTCTGTGCATCTGAGGCCCCGAAGGAAAAGGGATGGAGGTGGGGGGTAGGGGGGCGGGAGCACCGGCACGTGCTAGCCAATGCACTGCAGACGCAGTCTGAAAGGGAAGTCAGAGCGATTCTGGAGACAGAGTAGCTGTTAACTTCAAAATTCCCCAGAAAACACAGGACCAGACAAACAACCAACACTACGCACAAAACAGCTGAACGCTGCCTTATGTATGAAGCTGCGGACAGGACGAGGCACACAGTGCCTCCCCAGGGACAGCCACGCTCAACAGCACCCGGGGCCCAGCGCGCCCCTGCTGCCTCCTGAGCCTGGAAGCCCGGCCCTTTGTCAGACGGCGCCTCCTTGGCTTCCTGACATGCCAGGCCTGAAAATAAGGCCTGATGGAAGGGACCGGGTGGACTGGTACTCAAGCTCAACCAAAACAAGACATTTGCCTGAATACATTCCAGCCACCCAGCACCTGTATTTATACATGATGCTTACTTGTTTAATTTAAGACTTACTATTCAGCTTTATATAAGACCATGATACAATCCCTGCTGCTGCTGCTGCTGCTAAGTCGCTTCAGTCGTGTCTGACTCTGTGCGACCCCACCCGGCTCCCCCATCCCTGGGATTCTCCAGGCAAGAACACTGGAGTGGGTTGCCATTTCCTTTTCCAATGCATGAAAGTGAAAAGTCAAAGTGAAGTCACTCAGTCGTGTCCGACTCTTAGCGACCCCATGGACTGCACCCTTCCAGGCTTCTCCATCCATGGGATTTTCCAGGCAAGAGTACTGGAGTGGGGTGCCACTGCCTTCTCCTAGCTCACAGATACTATTTAAATTTGGCATTCCAAATTTGAACTGTTTAATAAAAACACGAAATTCAGTTCTGACAGCAACTTCAAGGTCCACTGAACCAGAGCCCTTTGTGGGGAGCCTACCAGCCCACTGTTGACACTGCCAGCTCGAGAGTCTTGTCATGGAATTTCATCGCATGTGCTGAAAACTATCACTAAGAATTCAAACTGATACTGGTGTCATTCTAACAAGTATAACCTCTTTCCACACACACACACACACACACACACACAAAAGCTAGAAAAGGTGCTATTGTCAAAGGACATCTGCTTGGAACAGTAAAAGCCAGCAGGCACACCCAAGGAAAGCATTTCTCGCCCTCAGGGTGAATCGAGAACCCAGCATGCCAGGCTTCCCTGTCCTTCCCTATCTCCCAGAGCTTGCTCAAATTCATCTCCATTGCATTGGTGATGCCTTCCAACCATCTCACCCTCTGTCCCCCGCTTCTCCTCCCACCCTCAATCTTTCCCAGCATCAGGGTCTTTTGCAATGAGTCAGCTCTTTGCATCAGGTGGCCTGTGTTGGAGCTTCAGCTTCAGCATCAGTCCTTCCAGTGAATATCCAGGGTAGATTTCTTCAGCAATTTTCCAAACCCCAGGTCTAAGCTCTTCTGTTGGGTGGTCAAGAAAGCCCTTACACCAACTTAGGTTTTCACAGCTAAAGGTCAGATAATTTCTAAGGTCTCTTCTAACTCAACATTCTATCATGTCTGATCACTTTTATCCACACTTCTGAGGACACTACTAGATTAACACAAAACTCTAGGAACTCCAAGTCAACCAGCATGTGACAAGCACCATAGATGGTTATAGATGGAGTAAGGGCAGCAGACTGCAATGGGGAGTACAGACAGCACGGCGCTTATGGACGTGAGTGCTAAGTGAAGGTACGGCGCAGTGAACCATACCTTAGTGCAGAGCGACGAGGCCGCGGCGCCGATTCTGTGAATGTGCCGGAGGACAGTCTCACGGCAGGAATTCAAGACTCTCTTGCAGAAGCGACCAGAGCACATTCCTGCCTCTAGCCCAACGCTAACTACAAAGGCAGAGTGTAGACAGCGCAATCCAATGGCTGATGGGTGGTTGTTTTTTGTTTTTTAATTTAGAAGTGTTTTCAACACTGTAGTTAGACATTAATTGGTAAAAAAAAAAAAAAAAAAGAAAGAAAGAAAGAAAAAAACCCCACCAAGTTGAAAATTTGCTATACAATTTTTTTTAGTACGTTTACAAGAGTTCTCAAACACCATCGCCTGAAGATTCTAAGATTCTGCTGAAGGTTGCCAAACCCTACCATGTCAAATAATAGTCAATCCAGCAGCCCAACATTTAAATTGAGCCTAGAACCTGTCAGCATCCAACAGTGATGCCTCTGAACAGTCTCCCATCCCCACACTTGAGAAATATGTTCCTACTGCAATTAGCAACGCTGCGTGAAATCACGATTCTTCACTGGGACAGAGGGAAGAAATGTTGGCACTCTCAGGAATCTCTGCTCTAAAGCTTTCGTGGGGATCAGGAATGTCATCTGTTTTGTCTGAGAACACAACACACTGAAGGAAGAAAACATTCCTTCTGACTCTTCTGTCACCTTGTAAGATTATTTTAGACTCAGGACCTATTGCTACAAATTCATCACGAAGAAGTGGTTAGATATTCATGACCCTCCTGATGAAAACCACCAAAAAGTGGATGAACTTTTTAATTTTTTTTTTGAACTTTTTAATTTTAAAAAAATATATAGTAATGTAGTGAGCTGGTGAGAAAATAAGAAATCTGCAGAAACCAAAAATCAAGTGATGGGAGAACCTGAGAGAAGAGCAAATGCCAAAGACGGATTTCACGAGGAGGCGCCTGCCAACACCAGCGACCCGAGCACCGTACGCTGAGGGCCAGATCGAACGGGGTGCAGAGGCCAGAGCTGAGGCTCAGCGCCCGCTCAGGACAACACCGGCAGGAGACCCCAGCATGGCAAGGGAGCCAAGGGGGCTGTGTCTTCAGCGAAGGCGGAACAAGAAATAACCCTGCACCACAAGAGGAGATGGCAAAGGAACCTGCCGGACTTGTCCTTGGCCTGGGGCGGGAGAGACGACCAGTATCTTCCCAACCGTCATAACCACAAGCTGGCCCCCATCAAAGCTTGTGACCCAAATTCACACACACAAACAAAATCGGGCAGGAAACGTAATTCAACGAGGTCCTGAGCGGATGATGCCCACAACTAGCAACCAGTGGAATCACAGACTCACTCCAGAAGACAAATTCCATCCACCCACAAGGAATTCCCGCAAGTAAAACTCCCAAGAGACTGAGTTCACAGTTAAAAATCACACACACACACAAAAGCAGAAAAACAAAGCACCACGTATAAAAACCAGTGAAAACATAGACAGAAGAATTAGACTCAAGATGCTAAATATCAGAAATATTTCAGACATGACATAAAGCAAATGGTCGGTATATACAAAGAAACAGCAAAAGCCTGATTATAAGAACAAACATGAGAATTTAAAGCCTAAGCTGATTTGTTCTTAAAGAATCAAATAAAACTTCCAAATCTGAAAGTTATAATTGAAAGTGAAAACCTCAATGGTACTTATGGAAACAGTTAAAAAAAAAAAAGCTCCAATACTTTGGCCACCTGATATGAAGAGCCAACTCACTGGAAAAGACCCTGGATGCTGGGAACGACTGAGGGCAGGAGGAGAAGGGGACGACAGAGGATGAGATGGTTGGATGGCATCCTGACTCAACTGACGTGAGTTTGAGCAAGCTCCGGGAGTTGGTGATGGACAGGGAAGCCTGGTGTGCTGCCATCCATGGGGTCATGAAGAGTCAGACACAACTGAGCAATTTAACAACACCCTGGCCTAGTCCAATTCTTAAAAAAATTGAGTCTCACCAAAAATTAACTACCAACCTATGTGAAAGAAGAGGAAGTAGAAACTACAAGGATACCTTCTGTTTACTGATAAAGATACTACATTTTGAGGACATGGCTGCAAATAGGAAAAAAGAAAACCAGTCGGGAGATGGCTCTTCTGAAGGACAATGTTTACACAGTCAACCATGGAAAACACATCTGACCACCCTGCATTCTGCCGTTGAGAGAAAGAAACAATTACACCAAAGCAAAGTGACACCCAGGAATGTTTTCAAGGAAGTAAATTAAGGAAATCTCTTCTACCATCTAAAGCTCGACTATGATTTAAAAATGGTTATCTGTGAAGATGTATTTGGAAAAGCTAATTATGTTCAGTATACACTGTTTAAGAAAATAGCAAACTTTATACATTTCAGCAAGAAATAAAAAGGGATGAAAATGTAAAAGATCAACACCTCCATATAGAAAATGGACTTATCAAGAACACAGTCATCTGTCCGTATATGTGGGGAACTGGTTCCAGGACCTCCACAGATCCCAAAACCCAAGGATGCTCAAACCCCTCATGTGAAACGATGCGGTTCTTGCATATGACCCATGAGCCATCTCTTGACAACGTGTCACACTTAGTGCGGTGTAAATGCCACGTAAACAGCTGCCAGTACACAGCACGTTCAAGTTTTGCTTTTATGAACTTTCTGGGACTTTGTTCACAAATGTTTTCGATCCTGCGAGGCAGAACCCACAGATACGGAGGGCTGGCACTTCCTTCTTTCCATGAGACAGCTTACAGTTCTTTATACTAGATAGCCTGTATTTAATAAAAATATGAGAGAACACATTTCTCCCACTGTTGTGTTTCGAGTCCTATCTTGAAATCCAGCATTTATCATTCCCAGTTTAATACCGAAGAGGGTCAGATCAGGTCGGCAGCCGAAGGAGAACTGCCAAAACAGGCAGGAAAGGCTTCCTGAAGATCAAAGAAGCAAGTGACCCTACAAACCGAGAACAGTGCAGGAGGCACAGGAAGAGGCGAGATAGGATGTGGACACAGCAAGGAGGAAGTGAGTGCGGGCAGGAAAAGGGTGAATCCAGAGTGAGACGGGAGAAGCCAGCTCCTGTCTCCCAAACCAGAAGATGGGGAAGGAAGACACGGCTGAGAGCCCACGACTGTTCCCTTGGAAGACGCCGTGCCCCGACACTAAACCAGGTACGCCGTGCCCCGACAATAAACCAGAGACTGTACCGCAATGCTAACCCAGAGGTACGCCGTGCCCCGGCGCTAACCCAGAGGCGACGTGCCCCAGCACTAACCCAGAGACACCGTACCTAAACCAGAGACGCTGTGCCCCGACACTAACCCAGGTATGCCGTGCCCCGACACTAAACCAGAGGCACCATGCCTGGCACTAACCCAGGTACGCCGTGCCCCGGCACTAACCCAGAGATGCCGAACCTAAACCAGAGATACTGTGCCCCGACACTAACCCAGGTATGCCATGCCCCGACACTAACCCAGAGGCGCCGTGCCCCAGCACTAACCCAGAGACGCCGTGCCCCGGCGCTAACCCAGACACTGTACCCCAACACTAAACCAGAGACAACAAACATTTTCATGAGAAAACAAACCATTTCCATACTCTCAGTCTCAGGCACCCTAAAAGTCATCCCAAAGCTGTAGTCCTTCAGAAAAGATGAACCTCAGTAAACATCTGAGAACCAAAAAGGTCGCAGCCCTCAGCAGGTAGCAGAATATCACAACCGCTGCTCCCTTTTCAGTGACGCTGAGGAGGTCACAGTGCCTCTCCCTACCCAGAGAGTAAACAGTGGTTTGTTAGACTTCTGTTCCAATATTCAAGTACACATATATTAGGTCTAACTGCCAAACTGCTCAATCAGAAAACGGACAGCAACCTCTTCCCACTTACAAAAACGTGAACCCCTCTGTTTTCCCCAAATCCTGTGTTACAGTAAAGTGAACTATGTGAAAAGTCCCTCATACTCCTGCAAGGAAAATCACCATCCAGCTACAACATATTATTAAGCTGAAGTGAAATCAAAACTATGTAAATTATTGACTGACTGAATTATTCTGTTACTGTAACAACAGGGTTCATACTCCAGATTCCAGAGGCTAACTGTAATAAAAACTAAAATCATCATCAAACTGAAATATTTGTTAGACACAGAAAGGAACTGAGTGCAGCTGGCACCGCGTGGAGTCCTGTCCAAAACACCCCGCAAAATGGAAAGATGTCACAGAGGAGACACAGCGGGAAATTCCTGGGGTCAGGCCCTCCACCACCACTGTTCAGCTAAAAAACCCTCAGCATTAACTATGTCGGAAGACTTACAACCACAGGCTTTAAAACCCTTTGGGAAAAATGAGGGCAGAATACTTTCTCATTTTATGAAACCAGCGTCACCCTGACTCTGAAGCTAGACTAAGACACTATAACCTACAGGCGCTATCCCTTATGAATACAGATACGGAAACCTCAACAATGCACTAGTGAGCCAAATTCAGTGACATATTAAAAGGATTACCGACCATGACCAGGTGGGATAAACACCCGGAATAAAGCACTCTTACAACTCAAGGACAAAAAAAACAACCCAACCAAACAATAGGCAAGTGACTCGAACTGACATTTCTCCAAAGATGACATACAAAGGGCAAACAAGTACATTTAAAGATGCTCAGTATCACTACTCACTAGGGGAATGCAAATCAAAATCACGAGGTGCCACTTCACACCCATCAAATTGGCCAGAATCAAGGGGAAAAAAATGGAAAACAACAAGCGCTGGTGAGGATGTGAAGAAACTTAGTGGTTCCTCCAAAAATTTAATACGGCATTCCCATATGGCTCAACAATTTCAGTCCTAGGTATATATCCAAAAGGTCTGAAAACAGGAATGTCAACATTCACAACAGCATTAGTCATTAAAGGCAAAAGGTAGAAAGAGCCCCAAATGCCCATCAAGAGAGGAACAGACACACAAAACGTGGACTAATACACTGGAGTATCATTGAGCCATAAAAAGAAAAGAAGGACTGATTCATGCCACGACATGCATAACCTTTGAAAACATTATGCTAAGTGAAATAAGCCAGACCCAAAAGGACAAATAGTGCAGGGTTCCACCGACATGGACACCTCCACTGGGCAAATTCACAGAAGACAGACAGTAGATTAAGTTTAGATTAAGCAAAGTCTGCAGACAGGGAGGAATGGGGAGTGCTACTGGATGGCCATGGAGCTCCGGCTGGGGTGATGAAAACATTCTAGAACAAGACAGTGCTGACAGCTGCACAACATGGCAAATGTAACTAATGTTACTGAAATCTGTACATAAGAGTAACTGAAATGGCAATTTTTGTCGTTGTTGTTGTTATATATATCTGACCACAATTTTAAGGAAAGGACCTCGTGATCAAGGGTCAAGGCTGTCACACTGGGATCCCAAGACAAGAGTTAATCACGCGTCCTCCCCCACCATCGTTTTCCTGGAGAGCAAGTCACTACTGAAATCCATTTCTTGGGTAAAAAAACCTCACCAGGAGGATTGGATAAGACCAAGCGTTGCTTGTTTAGTGTCACAAGCCCCAAAAGATCAGTTAAACCTTGAAGCAAACAATACCTACCTTCCACTGCTCTGACTGAGCTAGCTACAAGAGTGCAAAATAAAGACACAGGGAAAATTCCGGGAGGCACTGCTGTCTGAGGAAAGATGGGGACAGCAGGGCAGAGAGCAAGTGTGGTCCAGATGCCCAACAGTGAGAGGCTGAGTGACACCCAGTGTCATGCGCGGCACTGCTGAAAAACCTCAACCAAACTCACCTTTCAAAATAAACACAGGCTTACGTATGTTAAATACAACTAGCACACAATGTTCCAAATGCAGGGAGAAATCGGAGTGGGAGCCTGAGTTTGGGAATGCTAGAGATCCTGTGTGGGGGCCGGGAATCGGGGACAGAGTCTGAGCCCAAGCTCAGCACCACCTCCGGACAAGTCACCAAGGTTGGTGTGGTCTCTGCACCTCCCAATACAGGAAAATACCTACTCTGCCAAGCTCATGGGGCTGCAAAGCAAACAACGAGAGTGAAGCTGCCCTTTGTAAGGCTATCAGAAGCATCAGTCACTCAAGTGATGGTTTCAACCAAACGGAACAACACAACGGAAAATTCCAACAGAAGACAGTGGACTACCTCACTTGTACTTTGTTTTGGAAGCTACTAGGCAGGTTAAAGAAAACACATAGCTCTTTATCTGAAAGTCTTAAGTTAGCACCCCCTGGACAGTTGTAATAAATACTAGAACAAGCACCAAATCCCTTTTGTGCGCCTCATGTAACACCTTATTTAATAAACACTGCAAGTTCATACACTGAAAACAATGCAAAGTGCGGAGGGTACAGAGTAAAACTAAGGTGTTATTGGTCGCCCCCTCCCTTCGTTCCTTTCCCCAGAGACACCGGCTGCTAACAGCTTGGTTCAGCTCTACAGCAGTTATTATCACAGCCGTAAATTACAGATGTCTCATCACCAGCTTTAAACCTGCTCTGCAAATGAGAAACTGGCACACACGCACACCTCCGGTTCACCTTCCCCACGCCACCTCCCAGTTTTTATTACGAATTACTGGGTATAAGATCGCTTTAGGGAATCTAGTAATTCTATATTTAACTCTCTAGCCAGATTCACCAATCTCATAAAGTAGGTAAATTACTGCTGTGAAACTCTCTTTTTATGTCTCTCCTTCCTCCCCATCCCTACTACCTGTTTACCTGGTCAGAGCCTGGACCACTCACATTTGCTTCTGTGACAGTTCAGCCACCACACTTCACTCACAACACAGGAGCTCCACAGACAGCGGCTTGGAGGGCAGCTAATGCTGCCCGGGAGCTCAACTCAAAAGCAGACAAAAAGACGCTCAGTAACTTCGACGTGAGAAAAGGCGAGTTACAAAGGCGTCAAAACTTTATAAGTAACTATCAAAAAACAAAAAAAAATGATCGCTGCAACAAAGACAGTTCAGGAAAGTCAACAAGAAAAACCTAAAGAACAGACACACGGCCCTTGGACATTTAACTGTTGTCACTTAAAGGAGAACCTTTTCAGTTTCCCATTCTCTTTCTCACTCCCCTGCTTCCCTTAAGTGTTTGGAAACCCGCGCTTAGCAGATCCAACTTGTGAAAGAAAGATGGCCAGCATCTGCATCTCTGGTTGGGATTCCTCCCCACTGGTCCTGAAAGAGCTGGGAGGGACAGGGAGGCAGAGTGCTGGGGGCGTGGCTGGGGGTGGCTGCACCCTGGGTTGGCCCTAGGTCTGCAGGGAACCAGCCCGTCACTTGCTGGTCCCTGCTCTCTCCCCAGCCCTAACGGCCAGTCCACCCACCCCCAGACAGAAGGTCAGCCACTCTCTGCAAAGACCAGGTCTCTGGCCTGACCCCACGTGCTCACTACTCTGTGTCAATAGGAAGTGAGAAGACTCCCTGACCCGGCTCTCCCAAGCCAGATTCTAGATGCGATTACCATGGTGACGGAGTCACAGCCACAGCCAACTGTGAACGGCTGATTCCAAGGCCAAGCTTCCACAGGGGCTCTCTGGGGAAGACCACGGCTGGCTGGTCTGTTTTTTGCTCCTTTTCTTTCCCATCACTACTTTCCAGTCCTCTAGGAATCCCTCAAAGGATCTGGGGCATCGGTAATGCCGCTCACCCTCTGGCTCTATTGCAGTTCAACGGACGAAGCACCAACAGCCAGCCACTCAGCACACGCACGCAGACACACCTTTCTGTGACTCCCACAGATGGTGCCACTGAAGAAGCAGACGTGCATGTGCTCACACTGGCCGCAGGGTCCTTTATAGCGGATCTTGTATAAACTAAGAGTTTTTATATTAACAAGTATAATATCACATCCAGTAGTCTGCGTGCCACACAACACTAATATATCTAAATCCTATAGCAAGCTCTGCTAATAAACATCTACAGTCATGAAAGGAGTCCTTCTTGGTGCTAAACCAATTTCAGCGGAAACTCACAAAGCAAAGGCTGTTCCACTCAGACCGCTGTTCCCTGCAGTCACTTCCAACAATGCTTTCTTATTACATCCAGAAATGTAAAAGAAACTCATTGATCCATTATCTGCTTCAGAATAGTTTTTATAAATTAGAACAAATTCGAAAACTTATTTTATTAGTCACACTACGACTGTGTCACCACACTACAAAGAAAAGGACTAAAGGACTGCTCTTCATAGCGATGCTGATTCCCACAGGATAGAACATGGGAGAAGCAGTATGCAGACCAAAGGTGACTCAGCTTCCAAAATACCCTTATCACGTTTGGCTTGCCGTCTAGAATCATCTTCCATTATATTCTGAAACTGACACAGAGGTGGGGAACAGGTCTCCTCTATTCAGTCTGAGGAGGGAAATGTGAGTCCAAGGTGAGCACACACATCACCTGCCCAGACACACGGTACCCCCTCCCCCAAATCCCAGAGAATAATGGGCCTGCTCTCCATTCAGGTCCCCTAAAAGTCTTTCCTACTACCAAAAATACTCTCACAGTTACTTCATTCTGAACAGCGAAGAGTAAGCCGAGGAAGTCTGAAACAACCCCAACAAACAGTAATTCTAATTCCTCTAGAGAAGAAGTAAGGAACTTGAACACAACTTGAACATAATTTTGTAATGCTACAGACGTGATCTCATTACAGAATGTGATGGATGTTCTAACAAAGCTTTAAAATCACTTTTACAGGGAGCTGTCCTGGGGGCGGGTCCAGTGGCTAAGACTCCAAGCTCCCAATACAGGAAGTCCGGGTTCAATCCCTGTTCTGAGAACTAGATGCCACATGCCACAGCTAAGACCCAGTGCAACGAAATAAATAAATAGTCTTTTAAAAATCACTTTTATAGAGACTAGGTCAGCAATTAGTGATATATTATGTGGGAATATCAGCAAACAAGCAGACAAAAAACAGTGGTCCATATTCTGTGAACAGGAATGCCATCCCAAGCCGCGGTATCCACCAGCATCGTAAAGAGAGACTTACACGTGATGCGCTTAAACGAGAGAGGGGATGCCATGCAGACAAACTGGGCCGGATGACACAGAGACATCAGGAACAAAACGCTGCTGCTAGAGGCACCTACAAGCAGCCTGAGGATGAACCAAGAGGCATCATAAAACGAATGGAAACATTCATAGTTTGTTTTTCTTCTATCTCAGATCTCTAAGTGTAACAAAATTTATCAGTTGAATACAGGTAATGCTTTATGGTCTCAGCTGCACCTCCAAACATTTACCTAAACACGTAGCCACTGAGGTCTATGAAATACACAAATCCTAAGATACCGGCTGGTCTCTACGGAGGATACAATCATACATCAACAAGTACAGCCAGGAGCGCACTGGGGAGGGGGCCAGGACACATGTCTCTCCCACCCAGAACACATGAGCTTTGTGTGAACAGGGTTCCTTCCGGCTAGAACTCAGGCAGGATTCCATCTAGGAATCCTCCCACCACAGGCCTGAGTTACTGCGGAGTCTTGTTATCAAAGGACTGCTTCGCCATCACAAATCCATGTGGAAAGCGATGGGGATTCTGAAATGACTTTGCACACGTGTGTGTAGCTGCCTACCCACTTGGCACCACCAGGACAAAGCAAGATGTGGACGAGGCGATCCCTATTTGCAGGGAACCCACAGCGTAGGAGAGGAGAACCAGGGCCCAAAAGGAAAAGTTAATTTCAGTGATAACATAGTACCTGGGATTCGCCTCAAAATAACCCAGGAGGTGTACAGCAGGTGGGAAGGAAGAAGACACAGGCTGGTCAAGAGATGCTCTGGGCTGCAGACAGCGGATGGTGCACGGCGGCACACGACATGAAGCACTGACCCGAGAGACGTCTGTTTTTCTTTAGGAAAGAAGGCTGCGCTTGGTTAAAACAGAATGGGAAACATGATGAACTGCCAAAGAAGTGATTCAGATAACAGACTCATTTAGAAAGAGGTGGCCCCTTCACAGAAAATAATCACAAGTAGGACGCTTACCAAGCAAGGGGAGAAACAGGCCTCCGTCAGGCTGACTTCACGCTGACAAGCTGCTGGGAAGGCATCACTGTGGTGGACAGAGTTAAAGGGCTCCCCTTGACTGCAGGGAGGGCTGGCAGCTTGCTCCTAACCAACAAAATCTGACGGAGGTCACGGGACGACGATTCTTTGGTTCTAGAAGACTCTGCACCGCTCCCTGGCGTGCTGTCTGACTCACTGACTGGCTCTGAAGGAACAGGCTGCCAGGCACTGAGAGGACCATCCCAGGACAGATGGGGGCCACGTGGAGAGGAGGGCTACATGGCGGAGGGGGTCCCATGTAGAGGTCCCACAGCCAGGAACTGCAGGCGACCTCTCAGTGCCAAGGGTTGTCTCCTACAGACAGCCGGCCAAAAGCCAGGCCCCTCCAACCTGTGCCCTCTGCGAGGCTGCAGTTGGTGCCCTGGCCAGAGGTCAGTTCTCATCAGAGCCCCACCTGGCAGTGGATCTGCTCGATGACAAACGCATGCTGGTTTAAGCCGCCAACTTTGTGACGATCTTCAATTCTGAAGCTCTACATGGTCGCAAAGAGTCGGACACGACTGAACGACTGAACTGACTGCCCCTTTAGTTTTGCCATCATTCCATCTCTTGAGTTTAAAGAAACACTGATTCTGGAACTCCAGGATACAACAGAGAGATCGACGTTGACCCTGCACGATGCCCTGCTCTGCCTGAGATGGTGTGGGCCAAGTGTCAGCACATATTTCAGTCCCAGAGGGCCCCAGGTGAGACGAGAACGTGTCTGCAGCCTCCACATTCTACACCTTAAATCATTATCGTCCCAAGCACGACTGCACCTTTCATTCTTTTCAGTTTGCTCCAACTGAACACACTACACATCTCTATCTATTACCGTTAACATTCTGCTGAACTTTGCCCAGATTAATGATTTTCTTTGGTAAAGAAGTTCAGTGTACAGATCAAAATATAACATTTAAGCTGCAGACACAATGAACAGAGCTTTCCTTAGTTTACATCTAATGGAGGAAGATTAATTTCTGTAATGCTGATACATCCAATATTTCTACCACAGTAGTAAGGTTCCTCCAGCTTGTGTTATACACGTGTATAAAGTTGTTTCTAAAACAAGTTGTTCTTAGATAAAACTTTAATGTCAGAAACTTCTTTAGAAAGACAGAGCTTTGCTACAGCAATTCCACACACCCAAGTGAAGTCACTCAGTCGTGCCCGATTCTCTGCGACCCCATGGACTGTAGCCTGCAGGGCCCCTCTGTCCATTGGATTGTCTAGGCAAGGGTACTGGAATGGGTTGCTGTTTCCTTCTCCAGGGGATCTTCCTGGCCAGGGATTGAACCCAGATCTCCTGCATTGCAGACAGACACTTTACCATCTGAGCCACCAGGGAAGCCCTAGGCCCTCTTTAAATTATTTTATGTGGTACATGCGAGCTAAGTCTCTTCATTTGCATCCAACTCTTTGTGACCCCTGCTGGACTGTAGCCCACCGGGCTCCTCTGTGCATGGAATTCTCCAGGTAAGAATAGTGGCATGAACTGCCATGCCCTCCTCCAGCAGATCTCAGGATATATATAAATGCAGGTGAAGTCACACACAGGTACTATGCTGTACATGATAGACAGCATTAGAAAACTGCCATGGCTTGTCACAGGTGAGAAATGGATTTGTCAGGTCAAAGGAAGCCCTGATTTTGAGATGATCCATCGGAATCTGCCCACTTAGAATTCAATTCCTTTATTGAACACATAACTTTTAATCGAAAGGTTAATTTCTCCCACTAGAACCTAAACTAAGAAAGAGCTAAGTATAACTCAGAACCACCACAGAGAGATGGCCCTACCCCCCAGCGGCAAGTGCTCTGACGCCCTAGACTTTTCAGCCGCCGATGATGCCTGACACCAAGCGACTCCACCATGTCCCGGGAAGACCCTTCCCAGGGTCTGTCCCTCCCTTTCCACTCACCCCAAAACTGCCTGAATCTTTTGGAGGTGATTTCCACCTCCAATAAGAAGATAATGTGCAGACAGGTCAAGCAAAGAACTACTATGCTATTAAAACTTACCTTGTTGATACAGGGAATTCATAATTTGATTGAGTATATAGTCAGCCATGAATACACAGGGTTCCTCAAAGACTACTAAAGAGCTGAAGAAGGGAGCTAACATTTACCGAACCAGATCCCTGATACACTATCTCATTTACTCCTCCTAGTAACCTCATGCATGCGTGCAAAGTCGCTTAGCTGTGTCTGACTCTTCACCACCGCATGGACTCTAGCCCGCCAGGATCCTCTGTCCTTGGGATTTCCTGGGGAAGAACACTGGAGTGGGTTGTTATTTCCTTCTCCAGAGGATCTTCCCAAGCCAGGGATTGAATTCACGTCTCCTACACAGCCAGTGGGTATTTTACCAGTGAGCCACCAGCGAGCCCTCCAGTAACCTCAGAGCAGTGCTTCTGGACAAGCAGTTAAGTGAGACAGTTATAAACCAAGACTCTGGACCCAGGCTCGAGGGATCTGAACCCTAGATCTGCATGACAGTAGGAAAACTCCTTCAGCTTTTTGTGCCTCAGTTTGCTTCCCTGTTGGCTCAGCTGGTAAAGAATCCGCCTGCAATGCAGGAGACCTGGATTCGATCCCTGGGTTGGGAATATCCCCTGGAGAAGGGCACAGCTACCCACTCCAGTATTCTGGCCTGGAGAATTCCATGGACTGTATAGTCCATGGGGTCACAAAGAGTCAGACATGACTGAACGACTTTTACTTTTTCCATCCATAAAGGACAACAACAGTTCCAACCCCACGGAGCTACTGTGAAAACTAAATGGATTCATGTATGCAAAGGGCTTAGAATAATGACAAGCATGTGGTCGGCACTACCCAGCTATTACACACATTATGTGGGGCCCACTTTATACAGAAAATAAACTCAAGGGTTGAAGGCAATAGGCCCACGGCTGTAACTAATAAATGGCAGAGGGGAAAGCACAACGCCGGTCAGAGTCACAGAGCTCCCCCTCTCATCACACCCCCTCCCCGATGTCAGGTCCACCTCAGATCACTATTGAAGTGCAAGACCGTCCCCAGGGAGTCTTCTTGAAAAACAACAGGCAGCAAAAACCTGAGACTGAGTCCCACCTTCCCAGGTGGCAACAGCAGCCCCTCTGCATGAACGTGTCATAATGTGGCTGAACCACAGTAACACTCCGGCTAAAACAGGCCTTATCCGTTTGGCTAAGGAACTAAATTATATACACTGTTTCCGCGGGAAAGTCAATGAGCACCAATCGACTTGACTTTCAAAAAGACCTCTGGAAATCAGTCTGTTGGCTGGAGACTTCCTGCATAACCACTCTCTTCCAATGCTTGCCATTCCAGTTTGGCAGCTTTTCAGAAGGAAGGACAAATTAATAATAATGTACACTAGCTCCCATTGAGCTTCAATCTAAACCACGATGCTTAAGGAGTTCATTCAGAATCTGCTCATCACTGTGAAATATCAGGACCTCAGATTTACCTCCCCTGCACCACATACTAACTGTAAAGGGCCAGTTGTCAAAAGGTTCTTTTTAAACTCCAAAACTATAAATCTGTAATACCAAACTCTGGTTGTCAGAAGAGAGAATGAGAAACAACAAAAATATCTTGGTTTCCAAGAGGTCAGAGAATAGAAAGTATGATACAAGAGCAAATAAAACATTGGCTATGAGAGCACTAGCATTAATAATTAACTCAATTACCCACAAGATGGTAAGAACATATTTAATAATACAAATTGTGTTTTAAAAATCATGTCTGCCATGTATGGAAAAGACCAGGAGAGATACAAAAACATGTTATCAAACACGAGTAAATGATTAATGGGTTACTGGTGACTTTTGGCTTCTTTACACATTGCTGTCCATCACATTTTTTTCCTGTTATAATCAGTAAGACAGTAAAATTTCTTAATAAGTATCCATGTAACTAAAAGAAAACATCACACATCTGGGAAAGACTTGGGAGTGGGAAGCTCCCAAGAAGGTAGGTAGCAAATGATCAATCACAAAGGAAAAAAAACCACACAGCTAGCCAACTACATCCACTTCTAATGCAATATTAAGTGTCCACCATTGCAGAGGCCCAATCTTGGCTCACAAGTGACGTTAGAGGTATTTACACTAGTTAGTTTAAAAGACACTTAAACTGGTTGCTCCCCCCTCACCACCAAAAAACTACAGCTCTTTAAGTCCCTATCTGATTTCTGAATTGAGATGGCAATGTTCCTTTAAGCCACGCGTTATGAACTGAACTGTGTCCATTCCTGCCCTCTCCACCAAAAAAAAAAAAAAAAAAAGATGCATGTAAAACTTAACTCACAGCATCGTGGATTGTGACCTTATTTAAAAACTGGGTCTTTATAGAAGGAATCAAGCTAGAATGAGGTCACTAAGGTGAACTCCAATTCAGTATGACTGGTGTCCTTTTAAAAAGGGGAACTGAGACATGGACACACACAGAGGAAAAATGATGTGAAGGGACCCAGGGGAAGGTGGCCATTGACAAGCCACGGGACACCCGAGGCTCAGACTTACAAATGAGGCTCTCAGATGCTGGTCGGGGGGCGGGGCGGGGAGCCCAGCACCTTCCAAGGGGGCAGTACACTGTCAAGACCGTGGACTTGGACTCTGGCCTCCAGACTGTAAGACAATAAATTTCCCTTGTTCTAAGCCAGTCAGTTTGCAGCTCCCGTTACAGAAGCCCTACGAAGCTAAAACACCATCCCATAAGCATGCAGGACACCCTCAAGAGCACTGCCTTTCCAAAGAGCTCACACCGAGCAATTTCATCTGTAGCATAAATACTCGGCGAGGCTAGTCTAGAGGCATGCCAATATACAACTCATGAAAGAAATTCATACTATCATTTCATTTTAGTTTGCTTCCAATTTTCTTAAGAATGTCTTCTGTGGGAATGTTTGTAATATTTAACTGCAGTAATATATTCTTGGTTGAGACACAATGATTTTGAATGAATTTAACCATTCTGGCCTATGAAGTTGATGTATTATAACTGAAATGTACCCCCCTAAAAAAAAAAAAACCAAACTTTCAACTGAACTGTATAGGCATTTAACATAAACCCAAACTTAATAATCTACAGGTCATAAACACACAGACCCACCGCCAGGCATGTGATAGTGAAAACGCTGAAAGTCAAAGACAAGGAGAAAAAATTCAAAGCAGCGTGAGAAAAAGGACGAGTCACTCAGAAGGGACACCAAGACTGACAGTTGACTTCTCAGCAGGAGCAAGGCTGAGGAGGTGGGGTAACACATGCAAAGTGCTCCCTTTTAAAATCCTCATTTTGATAGTTCAAAACAATTGATGCAACCTTAGAGGTGTATCTACCATCCCATGTCTAACACACGAGGGGAGAGGTGGGAGGACGAGAGAGAGAGGCACCACCCCGCCTGGAAAGTGACCATGGAGATGAGCCAGCTCATCACTAACGCAACACACAGGGGTGGTATAAGAACCACAGCGCAGTTCCAGGAGCGAAAAGGAGAGAAGATGACATGTGGGGTGAAACACTGCAACCAGGGGGGAGAGGTGGGAGGACACGAGAGAGGCAGCAATGCCGCCTCGAAAGGACAAAAATAAAAACAAACCACAAGCAGAGATGAGGAAAGGTGAGAGAGCCCACTTTTCGGTTGAAAAGGGCAATGTATGGATGTCTTCAAACAAGAAGACAACGAGGCAGATTTGCAAGCGTGGTCATGGGGTGAGGGCTGGATTTTTACAGGGAAAACCCATCAGAGTGCTCATGGGTGCCTCTTCTGCTGGGCTGACCAGCTCCCCTGGGGCACCTGCTTAACCAGGGAGGGGAACCGTCCGGTGAGCTGGCTGCGTCCCCTGGGAGGGAGAAGTAAGCCTCCTTCGAGTTAAAATATGCAGCAAAAACAAATGAAACTCACTAGTAAACTAGAGAAACTAGTCTCGGAAAAAAAAAAAAGATGAACTGTCTTTTTAAAGAATAACATGCAAATTAACGAAAACAAAAATAATAAATTTGCCTAGCAGAGTCGTTAATACTGTACCTGGGATTTTGTTTTTAATCAACTGTATCTAGTTTTGAGCCTTTGACATTTCAAAACTGTTCTGACTTCTGTTCACCTTTAGTAACCCTGATTCCCTCAGGGGGACACAGAGAACACTTGATTTCCATTCCTCGCCTGCTCCTGGATGAACCAAAGCCGTGTCATTCACGGCTGAAGTCTGAAACCGTCTAAACATGCTGTCTTGTTCAGTAGAAACCAGAACACCCTTCCTCTGCTATTTCAAGACACATGTTTCTCGTGCAAACTGCAAAGTACCAACTGCTACCCCAAGGTACCACCTTGATCATCCTGCAGAAGAACACCTGTGTGAAACAGATTAAACACCAGGGAATCGTCCCAACATCAAGGAAAGCAAACAAACCAAAAAAAAAAAAAACAAACAAACAAACACCAAAAACAAAAAACTGTGGAACAACATTCTAGGGAAAAAAGAAAAAAAAATTCTTCAAAATGACAGTGGCTGGCTTTCTGGACTGAGGTTCAAAGCAGAGGAAATGTTTCTGTCTACAGGATCTCACATTATAAACATATTTTCCACTCCAGAGAAAAGGGGGCTCTTATTTTCTTCTTTCCTTGCCCCTAGGACTTACTCCACTGCTTCCTTTCTTTGTGCCTGGATGGGCTCTCTTTCTACAATCCTAATTTGAAAGAATTACTAAAGCTCTCTTTTCAGGCATTTCTGAAAAACCCAGGTAGATGAATACTATAGAGATTAACACAATTGAGTCACTATAATTTTAGACCTAAAAAAAAAGTCACTAGAAGGAAACGACAAGAAGTTAGCTGACATCACAAGTAAACTGCTCCCTCACAGCACAAATAATTTGGCAAAGAACTGCATGTTGTAGAAGAACCAAGCCCACAGATACCTCACTAGAAAACAAAGAAAAGAAAATAAAATAGTCTATGAACCATAAATTCCTAAAAGACTTTTTTAATGAAAAAGAACCTAAAATTGTGCTTCATCGGTTACCTGAGCACTGCAAGACCGGGATCACTAAAATACTCATTTTCAAACTCTGCACTGACTTCTACTTTGTCAAAGGGCACCTGGGAGCCCGATGCCATGCCACAGTCCAGGGGGCCAGACACGCCCCGCCCTCTGCCCCTGGGGACGAGTGCCCATCACCAACCACCACGGTGATCTCCACTGATGTTTCCAGGGCAAAGAAAGCAGTTCCACGTCGATCATCTCCCTTCACAGGCATTCTCTCATTTGATCTAATGGGGACAATGACTCCATCTCACGGTAAGTGGTCCATCCAAATACACATAATTAGTAAGTGGAGTGGGACTCAAAGCTATACACACACACACACACACAGAGCAGCTTAGAAATTAGGGACAAAAAAAATTTCCCAAATTCTTTTTTAAAAAGGAAAGAAAAACAATTTGATCTCAACCACGAAAGAGGCAATGTATTGCCCTGTAGATTCCATCACGGACTAAGGAGTCAAGAAACATGGATCTCACCCCCAGTCGAGCTGGGGACAACTTGAAGCTTGTTTTTGTACTCTGTGAAAGTGGGGCTGATATTCCCTGACCTTTCCTCGCTCTGAAAGGATCTTCAAGATGACAGATGTGAGAAGGAGTATGAGACTAACGAAAAAGGACTAAATGATCTTAAAATATCTAGAAAAGACATCTGTACATTAAGTTCTTAGAGGTGGTGATAGTATTGTGTTATTGTTATATACATTGCCCTTTTGTTTTACAAAGGTTTTTAAGTGATATTTTGTTCTTTATGTAATCTGATAGTTCCTTTACTATAATACAGATGAATTTAATCCATTTAGATTTATTATAATAAAACAGCTTATTTCTTCCATTTTACTTTGGTTTTCTGTTTATCTTCTTCTTTTGTTTGTTTGGTTTTTTCTTCAATCTTATCTTTCCTATTTTCCTGCCCTCAGAATTTGAGTGATAAAGTTTCAGCTAGTTTGGAAGCAAGGAAAATCATTTCTTGTGTAGGTATATATTTAGCCTTAATTTTTACCATGCATATACAACTTTAAATTTTCTAATACTGTTTTTTGGGAGGTTTTTTGGATAGGGGACAAGACTTTTAACAAGTTTTTAACTACCATTAAATAGTCCCTTCTACTTCATCATGTTATTGTCACCATATTTTTTTTAAAACAACTTTTTAACAATCAATGTAGTAGAATTTACCAATGTACCTTTATCAACTCCACTACACCTTTATCCCAACTCTCCTCTGAACTTATACCTTCTCAGGATAAATGCAGATCCCAGGAGGCTGCACCTCTGCTCACCTCTGGAATCCCCTCTCTTCCTGCCCACACAATGACTGACTGACTTGCACTGAATTCAACCCTGAATATTCACTGGAAGGACTGATGCTGAAACTGAAGCTCCAATACTTTGGCCAGCTGATGCAAAGAGTCGACTCACTGGAAAAGACCCTGATGCTGGGAAAGAAATGAGGGCAAGAGAAGGGGGCAGCAGAGGATGAGATGGTTACAGAGCATCACTGACTCAATGGACACGAATTTGAGCACATTCCGGGAGATACTGGAGGACAGGGAAGGCTGGCGTGCTGCAGTCCGTGGGATCGCAGACTCAGACACAACCGAGCGACTGAACAACAGCAACGGCACAAAGTTCCGATCTCTTCCGAGAGGTTTCCTCCCCAAGCCCTTGTCTCTCTCCCAGGGAGAAATGACACTTCCTCTTTCACACACCGATCATTACTCTCTCCTGATGTGCTGTATACGTCTGGCCTCCTCCTCGACCTTTTTCTCATCGTGGCACACACAGTGAGTACTAAGTGTGGAGCCCACAGGAACATACAGGTAGGACTATTCTCACGAGTACTTGTCTGCTAAGTCACTTCAGTTGTGTCCGACTCTTTGTGGCCTCCTGGACTGTAGCCCGCCAGGCTCCGCTGTCCATGGGATTCTCCAGGCAAGAATATTGGAGTGGGCTGCCATTTCCCTCTCTAGGGGATCTTCCTGACCCAGGGACTGAACCCACGTCTCCTATGTCTCCGGCACTGGCAGGCAGGTTGTTTTCTGGATGCAATTGGTCAAGGGTCTCTGGTCAATCCAGACAGCTCCTGGTTGCCCAGCAGCCAAGAGGATTTCTCTCTGGGCACAACTATGACCTATTCGGGACACACTGAATGGGAAGCTCCTGTGAGACCAGAGCTCGTCATGCTCATCTCCATATTCTCAGTACTGCGTGCACCCTGACAGCATGCAGGTCCCTGTGAATACTTCCTCAAAGCACTTATGAAGAAAAGGCACTCTTTACAGGTGGGAACAGAAAAGAACACATTGCTATGAGCTGAAAAAGAATAAACCCATCACGCCTTCCATGAAAAGCATTTACACACTTGGCATCAGGAAGAAGCCTGGCTTAGGTCACTGAAAGAAAAAAGCACTAAAATAAAATCAAAGGCAACAATATTCTAACTCTTTTAAAATATACCACGAGGAGACCACTATTCACAAGTAGGAAGTGCAGGGTTGGTCCCTGAACCTATGAAGCATTTCAATAATATCTGTCAGCTGGCACTGGAAAAATATCCACTTCTTGTTCTGAGCTGGAAAAAAATTTTTACTGACCTGCAGCTTTCGATGTGTGGATTACTACAGATGGAGGTCCTAAGCAAGCTTCAACATCATTCTATAGACGTCACACAACTCTTGAGAAAAAGTTGACCTTACTTTGGAAGCCGCAACAGCAAAGGATAAGCCAGTGAACACACAGGATTATGAAGACCCACAGCCACTCACACAATCACATTCTATATTAAATATCATGTACTTCACACCATCACAAAATTCTTGATTGAGTATTTCTAGGAAAGTAGACGTCAGGGTTTTTCTTCCGAGATGAATTGCATATACAAACCATCTCTCTTGTCTCCTTCTAATATAAATTCTGTGCATAAGGTTTTAAATGATGACGACTTCTATATGGGTATTTTCAACAGTACTGGGTCTCTGGATTATTGATTCAGCATCTCATATAACTCACTGTTATACCTGGCATTTATCTTTTTCTTCCAACACAAAGCATTTTACAGATACTTCAACAATCCTCTTAGAAAAGTGGGTTCGGTAACTGCACCACAGGCCAACAAGGGGTGTCACCCCGGTAGGGGACTGAGGCATGAAGGAATCAAATGCAACAATGTGGCCCCAGGATAGAACAGGAAAATCCAAAAGGAAATAAGCCCTGAAGCTGACTTTAAAACACAAACTTCATTCTACCAATGATGACAAGTTGGTGTGCTTTTTTTCAGTATAAAAAATAAGACTTTTCTTCTCAAAGTACTATTCCCAACTTATCTAAACTTCTCAATGTTTGAGAATGTCGCAAATTTAGAACATTTTTATTCCCAGCCAAAAGCAGTAGTTCCTATAAACTACTCAAAACAGGCGAAAAAAGACAATCCACGTTCTTAGTTTGAATATTATGATCTAACCCACTTAACTTCAAAATAACTGTGTGCTTTCTCAGAAGCACATACTATTAATAAACTCATGTTTCTTATGATGAAAATGAACTAAAATAACTGCATTTTATTTAAAAGATTTCCCTTTTGGTTACTAGTATTTGCCAACCTGACATTAACTAGAAGTGCCAATGAGTCCTTACCTCATGGAGGGAAGCAAACCACTTTACAAAGGTAATAATTATAACTACAAACACAACAGATGATTAGTCACGGGCCAGTACCATTCTAGAACCCTATAAAGTGGACATTATTTCACCCCCATTTTACAGATAAGAAAATCGTGGTACAGAGAACTAATCTGTCCAAGATCACACTCACATCTGTGAAAATAAATGTGGAATCTCAAAAAGGGCTTGTGCCTGCTTATCACTCAGTCATGTCCGACTGTTTGCAACCTGATGGATGCAAAGGCTCCTCTGTCCATGGGATTCTCCAGGCAAGAACACTGCAGTGGGTTGCCATTTCCTTCTCCAGGGGATCTTCTGACCCAGGGATTGAACTTAGGTCTCTTGCATTGCAGGCAGATTCCTTACCAACTGAGCCACTAGGAAAGCCCTCAAAAAGGGCAGCAATTCAAAAATCTTACTTTAAAAAATGGTATCCGAAAAGAAAAATGTGTCAAAAATAAGTAAACAGCTATGTGGATTGAGGCCCTTAATGAATAAAATGGTGATATCACTAACCTCCTCTAAATGCTTTTGAAAGAAGAAACATTTACTTTGGACCATAATTATCCATAAATTCCACAACATTTTCTAAAAATTAACAAACTAGGTATAATCCATATTTAACTACATCTAATTCCATGCTCTTCATGTTATCTAAAACATGATCAGATGCAACCTACTGAACAGGAGAAACTACTGTAAATCATTTATCTGCTAAGGGACGAATATCCAAAATACATGAAAGAACTAATACAAATCAATAGCAAAAAGCCAATCCGATTACAAAGCAAGCAGAAGATTTCAACAGACATCTTTTGAAAAAAGCACATACACATTTGCCAAAAGTTACATGAAAAGATACTCTACATCATAATCATCAGGGAAATACAAATCAAAACCACAAGGAAGTATCACCTCACACCTGTTAGAATGTGTCAAAAAGACAAAAAATAACAAGTGTTGGTGGGGATGTGGAGAAAAGAGAATCCCTGCTCACTGTTGGCAGGAATGTAAGTTGATACAGCCACTATGGAAAACAATATGGAGGCTCCTCAAAAATTAAAAATAGGACTACCATATGATCCAGCAATTGCTCTTCTGGACATTTATCACATAAGATGTGAACACTAATCCAAAAAGATAAATGGACCCCTATGTTCAGTGCAGCACTATTTACAATAGCCAAGATATGGAAAAAACAATCTAAATGTTCATCAATGGATGAATGGATAAAGAACATGAGGTTGTTCATCAATGGATGAATGGATAAAAAACAGGAGGTATATGTATACAATGGAATGTTCCTCAACCACTAAAAAAAAATCTTGCCATTTCCAACAACATGAATGGATATTATTGTTATTATGCTAAGTGAAATAAGTCAGACAGACAAATACCATATAAACTCACTTATATGTGGCATCTTAAAAAAAAAAAAGGCTCATAGACACAGAAAACAGGAGTGGTGGCTGCCAGAGGCGACATGGGTGAAGTACAAAGAGAACTGGGTGAAGGGGGTCAAAAAAGTAAAAGTAAAATTAATTAAACATGATTAACATTCCCAAAATGATGAAATCAACAGTCATTTATAAACGCTAAAAGGATTAGAGAATACTGAGTTTTAGATCTAGAAGGAAAAAAACACAGAAGGAATATTTATTAGCGTCTAGTCCAACCCCTTTATTTTACAGATGAGAAAAATGAACTCAGAAAGTTTTAAGAGACTTTCCCATATGCGCAGATCTAAATGTCAAAATCTGGACTAGAGTTTTCCTTCTGGTCCAACTGCTCTTTTTAATTATACCATGCAGTAGGTAGGACACATTATAAAATACTATATTAAGCTTCTAGAACGGAGCTACTGAGAGAGAAATCAAAACAAAATCAGATCTTTTAAATCTAAAAAATGAAGATTGCTGGAAACGAATTAATGCTAAATAAACAAATGCTTGCATATTCTTTCTGGAGACAGTAAAACTTTCAGGAAAGCTTCAGTTAATCTGACTTTAAAGGGAGGCTGGTGGCTCAGTTGTACAGAATCTGCCTGCTAATATGGAGACATAGGTTCGAGGGTTCGATCCCTGATGGTGGAAGATCTCACATACCTCCGGCAACTAAAGCTCATGCATCACAACTTCTGAGTTGTGGCTCCACAACAAGAGAAGCCACCGCAATGAGAACTCTGTGCACCACAACTAGAGAAAGCCCTTGGGCAGAACAAAGACCCAGAGCAGCCAAAAATAGAAGATTTTTTTTTTTTTTAAAGGACAAAACAAGCTCTGGCGGGGGGTAGGGGAGGCGGTTAAGTAAATTATTTTCTGCTGCCTTCAGAGTTTCCAAACTCTTTTAAATAGAATATTTTCCAAATTTTCTATAATGAGAATAATTTTTTATGTCCAATATGTATTCTGGCCAAATTCAGAAGATCAGCCGGCTTAAATAAAACTTATTCTCAACAATTTATCCATTAAGGTCCTCAAACACATGTTCAAACATTTCCTATCCAACCAATTATATGACAGAATACTCCTTATTTTTGAAGTTTTCATCCCTCCTAAGTTAACATTAAACACAGCAAAATTAGAAAACCAACAGCAACTCACTGTAAATATTCCTGTCACAGAAACACTAATTTTATTATTAAAATATAGATTAAAATTAATTAAATATTTCGCTAATAAAAGAACTACATCCACCCTTCCCTGGTGGCTCAGATGGTAAAAATCTGTCTGCAATGCAGGAGACCTGGGTTCGATCCCTGGGTCGGGAAGATCCCCTGGAGAAGGGAATGGCAACCCATTCCAGTCTTCTTGCCCGGAGAATTCCCATGGGCTACAGTCCACGGGGTTGCAGAGTCAGACATGACTGAGCAACTAAGCACAGCACACCCACTCTATTTTCTAAGAAGGAACACAGAAAGTTATTATTTAATAGAATATTCAGACTACAAGAAGAGCCTACCCCACAGCCTTAGCCCCATGAACAAGGTACCATGGGTGAGTGACCCCAGTGAGACTCAATAAGAAAAGACAAGTAGCCAGTCTCACCTGTGACTTTCCTGCAGTAAGTACAGTCAGTTTCAAGATTCCCACGCCTTTTTCGAAGCAAACTTGTCAGACATCAAGCTGCAGACTATGGTCTTGGCTCAGCAGTCCCATGTTCCAGGGGACCTAGCTGACCCCAGGCACTGGGGATGGGCAAGAAGCCAGGCCATCCCACTGCCTACCACCTTCCTTTGCCACAACTTCTCCTTTACTCAAGCCCTGGCCCATGCCCCCTCCCCGGCCAGGACTCCTACAACCCAAACAAGCCTAGATGCCTCTCACATCCCCGGAGCCCCAACTACTGTGCTTCCTGACGGCCCTGACCCGTGTGGTCACCTGGTCCCAGCTGCTACAACTTCACTTCGATTTCAAAACGAAGGATGGCCCCCTACATGCATTTGTCACTTTCCCATTATTTCGCCATGATGAAGTACAATATTAAATATCAGGTAAATACTCTGTGCCAGGCCCTCAAGTTGGAAGCTACTTTGGTGGCAAAACAAGCATCATGTGATACTGAAATTACTTCCTGGACATCATAAATAAGAGGGGTTTCTAGAGGCACCCTGCAGATGGATTCCCTGCAGCCTAAATGCAATCCCTCACTCGATTAGGCTGCAACATTGACTTAAGAGCAACAAACTTGACTAACATTCCCGAGCCAGCAGAACAGTGATCTAGGAGAAGACACTTTGGAAGAGATTCGCTTTTAACAGGTATTTAATCCAATCAAGGGACTGCTGATTTGCCCAAGTGCCTTATGTCGACAGGTGAAATAAAATTCTGTCAACTTTATTATTTATAGAATAAAATGTCAACTCATTATAAATGTTTTCACAGCTGCTGATTCTCTGAGAGATCCAGCCCCCTCCTCCCACCACCCAACACACAACCTCAATCTCAGCCACATTTAGCCAAACTCACTCCCTGGGATGGAAAGGACCCAGAGAAACTCTTGACTGTCCGCAGAAGGTAATGCTCTACCAAACTGAACAAATAAACAACCGTACCTCCGCTTAAGGCCTTTACAATCTATTATAGTAAGGCGATGAGAGAAAACTTTACAACACAGCCAGTGTTCTTGCCTGGAGAACTCCAGGGACAGGGGAGCCTGCTGGGCCACCTATGGGGTCGCACAGAGTCGGACACGACTGAAGCAACTTAGCAGCAGCAGCATTAATGTGGGAAGTACCACTGAGATTAAAAAAATGCTGTGAAAAGACATGAGTTGGGGATGAAGGCTGGGGATGGACAGGTGTAAGATTATTCAAGTAAGGCTACCCGCTTGAGAGAGAGCTGTGAATGCGCCAGAAATCTACAAAGGCACGCAGGTAAATACTTTTCTTGGTTGTCTACTTGGTGATATCTCAGAAGATAGGCTGAAGTCCTCCTTAAGCAAAAGATTGCAGGCTACTTCGAGATGTTCAGCCCTATCTCGGACAGCGTCAGAGTTTTTATTCAAACATGAACACTGACACACCCAATTTTAACACTGCTTCAGGAGCAATCTCATTTGGCTGAGCAGTGATGTTTCTGTATTTGCCAACAATACACACATCACACTACACACAATTAATACACCAGAGCAGAAGCCCTAGGAAGAACTCTAGAGTATATGGTTCTTGAGATCAAGATCCCACTCAGTGTTTAACGTGGCAAATCGCTCTGCCTCCTTTTCTTAATGTGACTAGTACATCTATAAATTCGTTGATGTGAATGATGCTTGTTTCCCTTAACTAGAAGGTAAACAACCATGAAAGCAAGAGTCCCACTTGACTGCTGCTGTATCCCCAGCACTCAGCACACCCTCCTGCACGAAGTAGGTGCTAAATGTATACCTGAAATACTGGAGTGGATGAGCAGGCAGTAAGACAGACACATCTCTCCAGAAACTCTAGACTTTGACAGGGAACCATGACCGGGCAATCTGTGCAGGCTCAGCAATCTGGCGAGATTATCAAGATTATCATTTTCAAAGACTTAATTATCACATTCCTTCTGAAACAGAGTAAGATGATAACTGACACATCTAAACGTAATTAATCTACCTGACCCTTGGAAATCATCCTTTAATATGGTCCCTTTAACATCAATGCTTTCCTAAAATGTGAACTGTGCGAAAAAAACACCCACTTGAAATGGACTCTTCATGATTCATTCTTCAGCGTGATGTCTTTAATACTGTACATTTTAATCCCACCTGATTTCAGCCATTTTTAAAAATACTGTTTCTCAGAGTGCAGTTCAGAAATCTGCGGCTAAAAGCCATCTTTCCGATCGGATTCGCAGCTCCTTAAAGAAAGGTACAGGAAATGTACCACCCAAACGAGGAAGACAGCTGGTAGGGGGCGNACTGTGGCTGGCCAGGCTCCTCTGTCCCTGGGATTCTCTAGGCAAGAACGCTGGGGTGGGTTGCTATTCCCTTCTCCAGGGGAATCTACCCCACACAGGGATCGAACCCACATCTCCCGTGGCTCCTGCATTGGCAGGCGGATTCTCCACCACTGAGCCGCCTGGAAAGCCCTTATTGTATTAGAAAGCTGTGATTTTTCATGATTAAAGAACTGTGGTCATGGAATGCTTTTTTGGGTTCCCCCATTTCAGTGGGGCAGAAATTCAGACACATCTCTAAAATCAGATATTCCTTATCTCCTCAGTTCAAAACATTCAAAAAAAACAAAACATTCAAACAAAATTTAGGTGAAAAATAGATTCTGGTACATGCATGCTGTTTCCATAGTGATTTCCACTATAAGCTTGCTTGGGGGAAAAATAAATTGCAAATAGAATGTAACCAAGTCCCATAGTAGCTGGCCTGATGCTCCAGGCACCTGCCTCCTGGGAAGCCAGGCCCACCCTCTTTGCCCTGATACCTGAGCCAGTACTAGAAAGCTCCAAAACACACATTCAGGGTGCTGGGTGCTTGTCTCCCTGTTTCTCTGCCCAGACTGGGAAGTATCACCCACCTGAATTCCTTCTTGCTATGTTCCATCTTGCTTAGGCCTCCAGTGGGTGCCTGGGCCTCCTACCAGTATCGCCATGCCCCTCGATGCTGTCTACCCTGCTGCTAAGCTGCTAAGTCACTCCAGTTGTGTCCGACTCTGTGCGAACCCATAGACAGCAGCCCACCAGGCTCCCCTGTCCCTGGGATTCTCCAGGCAAGAACACTGGAGTGGGTTGCCGTTTCCTTCTCCAGCTGTCTCCCCTATTTGGATTGAAATCTATCTTCATCTTGTCCCATCAAGCAGGTCTGCACCAGAACTTGAGCCCCATCTCTATCTATGCTGCCCACTGAGATCTTTCCAAGAAAACAGGCCACTAGATTTACGTGTAAGTGTAACCCATGGACAGAGGAGCCTAGCAGGCTACAGTCCATAGGGTCGTAAAGAGTTGGACACAACTGATGAGCTTGCAATCACACACATAAGAACAAGGACTTTTCTACATGGATTTCTGGTAGAATTACCTGGAGTTGTGTTGGTTGATGTTCAGTTTGCTCAGTCATGTCCGACTCTTTGTGACCCCATGGTCTGTAGCACACCAGGCTTCCTTGTCCTTCACCATCTCCCGGAGCTTGTTCAAACTCATGTCCATTAAGTCGGTGATGCCATCCAACCATCTCATCCTCTGTCATCCCCTTCTCCTCCTGCCTTCGATCTTTCCCAGCATCAGGGTATTCTCTAATGAGTCGGCTCTTCGCATCAGGTGGCCAAAGTACTGGAGCTTCAACTTCAGCATCAGCCCTTCCAATATTCAGGATTGATTTCCTTTAGGACTGATGGGTTTGATCTCCTTGCTGTCCAAAGGACTCTCAAGAGTCTTCTCCAACACCACAGTTCAAAAGCATCAGTTCTTCAGCACTCAGTCTTCTTTATGGTCCTATTCTCACATCCATACATGACTACTGGAAAAATCAGAGCTTTGACTGTACAGACCTTTTAATTTAGAGTCATCAAAATTCAGGTGAGGGACTTCCCTGGCGATCCGGCAGTTAAGACTCTTGTGCTTCCATTGCAGGGGATGCAGCTTTGATCCCTGGTCAGGGAACTAAGATCTCTCATGCCTCACAGTGAGGTCAAAAACTTAAATAAACTGGGTGATATCACAGATGCGAAAGGCAAATATCTCAGTGCCTCGGGTCTCCAGCCTAAGGTTGAATAGAAAGATATAAATGTAAAGAGAGAGTCTTCCATGCACCAGGTACTGTGCTGCACTGGTGTGTGTTTTTTGGTTTTTGTTTTCTATCATCTATAATGCAACTGAAGATAAGATTAAGCTGAAATGTCACACTTTTTCTCCCAGAGCTTGAAAGGGATTATCTGGGCTTAGAACATAGTTTTCACCTGCAGCCATATCAGCTTCACAAAGAGCTTCATTGTATGCAGGGAAAAGATGAGTTTGTGGGCAACTGACTTCGTTCTGGCCTCCCTGAGTGTATCGGCTCCAGTTTACACCCAGATAACTTCAGGGACCAACCAAGTAAACAACCTAGGGCCAAGCTGATTCCATTTGGTCAGCACGATATTCATTTAAATAGCTTCATCTGAATAATTTTGCACAATCTTTTATATATTCCCTTGTATAGTTCCTTGCAAGCCACTTTGTATTTTCTGTTTTCTTCCTGCCTCCAGTTCACCATGTGTCACTTTGTATATTTCTGCTGCCTCTCTCTCCTTTGCAGGCATTAGGGTTTGCAACCAGCTGACATCAGTGAGTAAGATGCTGCCTGTGATGGGGAGGGAAGGACATGGTGAGGAGGTGGGGAGAAGTGCGGAAGACACCCACAATGACAGGATGTGCTTATCAAGAGCTTCTCTGTGCACCAGGCATGGAGTCGGTGCCACCATCACCTCATTCCAGAAGAGGAAACAGAGGCCCAGAAATAACTTTCCAAGCTTGCACAACTAGTAAGCAATAGGATTTTAACCCGGCTCCAGAGGTCACACTTGTATATACTCTGCTAACCCAGCAAACGTCAAAGTGCCTCATTTTGATTCTAACAGAATGAGGTTGAAAGGTACTCACTCCTTTGGGACCCAAATCCAGGTTTTAGCTACAAAATATACTCAGAGAGATAGTGCTTTGCCTTACTTTCCTCAATTGAAAGTTAAGAGTAATGTTTATGCCTACCCCAGGGGGGTGTGACGGGTGTGATGTTCAGATAGCATCATTGACTCAATGGACTTGAATTGAAGCAAACTCCAGGAGATAGTGGAGGACAGAGGAGCGCAACTTAGTGACTCAACAACATATTTAAAAAAGAGAGAGAGAGGAGTGTGACGAGGATAAAACCTGGAGACACGGTTATAAAAGTGTCTGGCGCTCAGCATAGACTGGCAAGCTTTTCGACGTTTTAATAATCAGGATGAGCGAGTACAGCTCGCATGCTGCCAGCTTACTCCCTTCGATAGGACAAGGCTCTGCTGTGTGCCAGTCATCTGATCTGTATTTTAGATGCAGTTTCTAATGTAAGCTCCCAAGGCCCTTGGACCTGGATCATTTTGTGCTCATTTTACCATGTTTATCTCAGCGCTGCCCACACAGTGCAGGGCCAGGGGCCAGACCCAAACGCTGAAAACCCAGGGTCTCTCCCCTTCTCTCTCTGGATCCTTGACAGTTGAATGAATTAACCTTCTTGGTGGCACTAATTAACATAATCTACCTGTCCAGTTGGATGTGAAAGCTGGATCATAAAGAAGGTTGAGCACCAAAGAACTGATGCTTTCGAACTGTGGAACTGATGCTTTCAAATTTGAGAGTCCCTTGGACAGCAAGGAGATCAAACTAGTCAATCCTAAAGGATATCAACCCTGAATATTCATGGAAATGAATGAATGATGGTTGGATGGCATCACCAACTCAATGGACATGAGTTTGAGCAAGCTGCTGAAGATGGTGAAGGACAGCCTGGTGTGCTGCAGTCCATGGGGTGACAAACAGCCAGACATGACTGAGGGACTGAACAACAAAATTCATTGGCAGGACTGATGCTGAAGCTGAAGCTCCAACACTTTGGCCATCTGACACAGAGTCAACTTATTGGAAAAGACTCTGATGCTGGGAAAGATTGAAGGCAAGAGAAGAAGGGGACGACAGAGGATGAGATGTTGGATGGCATCACCGACTCAATGGACATGAGTTTGAGCAAGCTCCTGGAGACAGTGAAGGATGAGAAGCCTGGAGTGCTGCAGTCCAGGGAGTTGCACAGAGTCAGATATGACTGAGCAACTGAATGACAAACTGTCCAGCACACTAAGTTGCCTCAGTCATGTCCAGCTCTGTACAACCCTATGGACTGTAGCCTGCCAGCTCCTCTGTCCATGGGCTTTGCCAGGCAAGAAAACTTGAGTGGGTTGCCATGCTCTCCTCCAGGGGATCTTCCTGACCCATGTATCGAACCCTGTCTCTTAACATCTGCCTCATTGGCGGACAGGTTCTTTACCACTAGCGCCACCTGGGAAGCCCCCCGACCCCCAACCCCATCATTTAATCAAAACAGTGATGTTCTTTTGTTGGTCAATCAACAAATCAGTGACTGTCTTTTCAAGGCTAATTTCTAATTCAGATGAATGAAGTTGAAACATATGCTCTATGGATATACAACTCCACTTTGCTGGGCAGCATGGCATTGTAGCTAATATATCTAAAACTTTGTCATTGTTTAAATCTAGGTTTTCAAATAGAGGGCCAAAGGCACAGCCCCTTTATACTCTATTTAAAACTGAAAAACATTATTTCATTCCTTAAAACTAATATTAATTGGTCATCTACTGATGCTTAGGAGAAATCTGTGCCCTCAAGAAATACATGGTCCTTTGGGGACGAACAGGTGAGTTTTATGGAAAACGAGCTGAGAGAGTGAAGAAAGTCTGCCTGCATGAGGGACAAGGTGAGGCCAGCTTCACAAGCTGGAAGGACAGAATAAGCAGTGGTGAGGGAAGGGACCACAGAGGACACCCGTCCGAGCCTGAAGCTCATCTAAGGCTGGGGCACTGAGTGGTCCATGGTATCTGTGGAGATGAGGGTGGAATGTTAAGGGGATGCAATCCAACCTACAATGACCAGCAAGGGCTATGGTCCCTGGAACCTCTACGGCTATCTCCATCCATACTAAGTGGTAGAAGCAGCCTACTCCACTGTTTCCTGGGACTTCCCTTGTGACCCAGCGGCTAAGACTCCATGCTCCTGATCCAGGGGGCCTGGGTTTGATCCCTGGTCAGGGAACTAGATCCCACATGCTGCAACTAAGACCTGGAGCAGCCAAGTAAATAAATACATGGACACATGTATATGTATGGCTGAGTCCCTTTGCTGTTCACCTGAGACCATCACAACATCGTTAACTGGCTATGGTGGTACCCCAATACAAAATGAAATGTTTAATAAAAATAAATAAATATTAAAAAAGAGAGAAACCTGTTTCTTGTCCTTCCTACTCTCCATTTGGATTCCTCATCCTGCCATTTTTGAGCCTAAACATGGTAGAGAATCTCAAAGAGACATAAAACTAACTGGCCTGTAACTGAGGAGAAAAACCTTGACTTCTGGTGAGCACGATGGTAACTCAGAATGGTTTATTCAATACTTGGCTCCTTACTAAGCAGGGCCTGACTGTGGGAGACTGGGGAGAAAACTGGGGAGCATCCTAGCTGATTAGAAAAAGTGCAGAAGCTGCTGAGCGTGACTTGAGAAGTGGATATGTTTTCAATCAGCCACTCTATCTCCTGTGAAAAGGGGAAAACAGAGAGAGAGCCACAGAGTGACAACCTTGGGTACAAAAGTGAGCCATTCCAGTCATGTGATTACTCAGCTTTGTGCATCTGAATTGCATTTTTTTAGTGACAGGTATCTGTTGAATACTTCCGACACTCCAGGAACAAAAATCTTCCTCCTTCGAGAAGCTTCCCATCTAGTTGAGAGAGAAGACGTGTACACAAACCACTTTAAGTCAGCTAAGTACCAACTGTGTGATGTGTAATATTATCATTGTGCAGAGAAGAAAGTGCTTGTTTCTTCTTTAGGTCATCCAGAATTCTACCACTTACTAGAGAGTAGGGTCATCAGATCCAAAGGGAAAAATTGGAAAATCTCAGAGTAACATAATTATATCTTTTAAGTAACACTCACCTCCATCTTCTTCCTCAAACACCAACAAGCTCCAAGCCATTTCTGCGCCTCTGTACTGGCCATTCCTTCTCCAAGGAACACTCTCCTCCTTTACATGGTCACCTTCTCCAGGAGGCCCGCTCTGATACCACCATGTGTACATTTGTGATAACTGGAACCCTGTCTGGTTTAGAGCTATCCCCAAGGCCTGAGAAAGAACAGTTAAGTGCTCAATGGATAAACGTCAGTGAATGAGCAGAAACTGATAAACACCTACTCTTTAAGCATGCCCCCTCCAGAGCAGGTAGAACTGTTTTATGCTGAATAATCCACGCAGTGAATATGAAGTCTCCGAAAGCACTCAGAGACACTCCAATGCTTCTCTGAGTCTCTTCCGTCTGGGGTTTCTCATTTTCATTTCAGCATTTGCTCAGCTCTTGTAAGAAAGTGCATCAGGAAGAAAAAGAGAAAATGTACTTTGTGGACTCTGAAAGTCTGAAGCACCTACATCTAACTTTCCCAATCATGACTCTGACTTTCTTGATTGTGCCTTTAGGATTTTTCTGTGGAGGCAGCGTCTTAACTTCATCCTGCCCTCTCCTTATGACTTACTTCTCAAAAATGTCAGGGCAGGTTTTCTATATGATTCACCAGAATTTAACCATGTACTTGGAGTCTGTGTTGTAAACATTTGCCTCTGACCTGTGATTTTATTGCCATTTTTGCATCTTACCACCCACCGGGCCTCCTGTACACTTGACTTTGAGGAGCCTGCCGAGGGCATCTAGTATGGGGCAGTGTAGCCCCCGGGGGTTTCCTGAGAGGCGCAAGCTCTGTCATCACTTGGGACAGACAGGCATGACACCCACTTCTTCTTTTTAGAAGAATCCTCTAGTAAAATAGCCAAGCATAGTGATGTTAGACAAAGGCAAAAATTCCAAACTATATTTAGCATACAGAAACTCTTGTCGAACATACAGGAAACTGTTCGTGGTGATTTCCCAGGACTGAGGAAGTGGGAGTGGATGCATACTTTTTATGCTTTTTCAGTTTGGGAATATGCAAAAGTATGTCAGTTTCAAAAGCTGAGTAAATTGAATTTTTTTTAACCAAAAGATGCAGTTATGTGACAACATTTTTAAATTATTGGGCACAATCTAATTTTTTTTTTTAATTTTAAGTAACTTGTCAATGGGAGCCTAGTTCAGTTCTGGTCCATCTCTGCCTAAACAAAACACACATTTGATGTCTGACACTACCTCCTGTAAGACTCTGGGCCCTTCTGTCTACACTGGCTCAGACTCTGTGAGTTAAGAAAGATAGCAGTCTCTTTACAGAAGGGCAAGCTTTTGTCTGCCTGCCTCAAGAGGGCTAGCCATGGGTATTTCTCCTGCTCTGTCAAAAGGAAGAGGTCACGGAGGAAATGAGAGATGGGAAGAAAGGAGGTGACCCCGGAAACCCTGTCTGTTCTCCTATTCCTGGTGCTCCATCCTCAAGGCCCAAATGGGAAAGAGATGATATTTCTTTTCATCTCTTTTGAGATTACCCTCACATGATCATATAACCAATGAACCCACGATCACCATCACGTGACCTCCTGCCTGACACCTGTCCAGGAAACAGTCCGGTGCTTTTCTCCAGAAGAGTGCTCATCCTCCCAGGCACTTCTGCATCTTAACCTTTGCTGGGTATTTGTGTAGGCCTTTTTTTTTTTTTTTTGCTTTAGCCTTTCCCAATTCCCTCTGGCCAATTCTACTAAGCATTGTGTGTGTGTGTGTGTGTGTCTGTGTGTCTCTATGGACTGTAGCCCACCAGGCTCCTCTGTCCATGGAATTCTCCAGGCTAGAATACTGGAGTGGTTAGCCATTCCCTTCTCCAGGGGATCTTCCTGACCCAGAGGTCAAACCCAGGTCTCCTGCATTGCAGGCCAATTATTTCCTGTCTGAGCCACCAGAGAGGCTCAACAAGCATAGTGGAAATTTTATTTCTCTTTTGAACAACAGTTACACACAGGAGCAGATATATCTGCTTACTGGCACAAAGCTTGAGCAAAAATGACAGATGATACCAGAGTTTCTTTCAACAGGTCTTCCAGGGAACAGGGAAACGCACACTCTATTCTATTCAAGGCTCAAGCCAGGGGCTGCTGCTTCTGACAAACTGGCCACACCTGGTCCCCACTGCTGCCTCATCTTTGCTTCATGCAAGCGACAAGGAGCTTTTTATTTTTAAGGATTCAATAGTTAATCATTCGTAAGAAATAGGAAACAGACATCAAAAATAATAAATAAGGGAAAAACAAAATTGTATAAAACTCTCTGGTAGTTAGCAGTGGTCGACTTCTGAAATACCAGAGGGTTTCAACTTAAAAATTAGAGCGTCTCAGACTTCCCTGGTGGTACAGTGGATAGGAATCCAGCTGCCAACCCTGGGAACATGGACTCAGTCTCTGGTCTGGGAAGATCCCACATGCCTCGGAGCAATGAAACCCATGTACCACAACTAGTGAGCCCACAAACCCCCAAGCCTGTGCTTTGCAATAAGAGCAGCCACCGCAGTAAGAAGCCCACGCATTCAACAAAGAACCCGCTCACCGCAACTAGGGAAAGCCCTCGAGCGGCAATGAAGACCCAGTGTAGCCAGTAGTAAGTAAATAATTTTTTAAAAATAGTATTAGGGTGTCACCTTGGTTGGATCCCTCCCCTTCGCCCCCACAGAGTGTACAGTTTGTGATCCTGAAAAAACTCTTCACCCTCTAAGCTCCAGTTTCCTCTTTATTGCAAAGGGGAAGGCCCTGACGTCATCAGCTTGTTGGGGAGATTAAATGAGATACTGCATGTAAGGACTGGCCTCTGCTGGCCCCCAGGCTGAGTGACATAAGAGAGTGCGTGACCGTTCTTATGAATTCTTTCCTCTTTTCTCTTCAACAAGATGATTCAGTCAGAACAGTGTGTGGTTGCTTGATTCGAAGGGAAATGAATTCACAGTAGCCAGAGGTGGAAACAACCCCAGTGTCCATCGATGGATGAATGGATAAACAAACTATGGTAAATACACATAATGGAATATTATTTGGCCTGGAAAAGGAACAACATTCTGATGCATGCTACACAGCATGGAAGTGCTTTGAGGCCATGATGCTAAGTGAAATAAGCCAGTCACAAAAGGCCATACTGTATAATTTCGCTCACATGAAGTTCCTAAAATGATCAAAGGCTTCCCTGGCAGTCCAATGGTGCCTCCACTGCAGCGGCACAGGTTCAATCCCTGGCCAAGGAATTAAGATCCCATGTGCCATGGAATGTGGCCAATAAATAAATAATAAAATGGTTGAATGCATAGAGACAAGGAGAATGGTGGCTGCCAGGGGACTGGGAGGAGGGGAATGGAGAGTTAGTATTTAATGAGTACAGAGTCTCTTTCAAGGATGATGAAAAGGTCTGGGGTATGGACGGTGGTGATGGTTCACAGCAACGTGAACACATTTAATGCCATTGGACTGTATACTTAATAATGGTTAATATGGTAAATTTTATGCTATGGATTATACATTTCACCACAATAAAAAATAATCATGAAAAATACTCACCAAGGACTTATATACAGACAGTGTCAATGCATTTGTTTAGACTGAGTTCCTCCACCCTCTGGGCCCCACACTGACCTGCCTACAGCTTCTCTTCTGCCACCCCATATGCCTCCCCACCCTACGGCCTGCCTTCGAGTGCCCCCGTGGGTCTGCCCAGGGGTCCCCGCTCCTTTCTGAATCACTACTAGGATGCGAAGGCTACAGACCACCAGTCACGCCTGTGGCTCAATGTGAAACCAGGCCTCCCTCGGTTCCTGCCCCACGGCCCATCTGCTTCAGCACTGCTCCTTTACGGGCTTCCCTGGGCCTCCTGAGTCACCTTGACTCCTCTTTTCCACCTGTGCTGACCCCTTGGATGGAGTGACTCAGCCCTTGGATTGCCCGCTTGGCTGGGCACTTGGCCTTGCGAGGTTCAGCTTCCTGTGTCTGCTCCCTGATGACTCTTCAGAGTCTGCCAAGCAGCTGGGGTCATCCTCTGCTTGTCTCCAGCAGAAGCCACCGGTCTCTGAGGCTGGGAACGTGAGCGTCACCCATTTCTGCCTTCCCCACTCTGCCCCTCCGTCAGGACCACCTCAGGAGCACCTGGTCAATATGTTTCCTTTGGAACACGCCCTTGCATCCTGCTACAAGCCCATGCATGCAGCTCCGGTCTGGTCTCCCTCCTCCGGTCTGGTATGCCCCTTCTATTCTGTGTTCCTCCTCCAGTCTTGTCTCTGTCCTCTAGTCTGTGTCCCTCTCTGGTCTGGCCTCCCTGTATGCCCCTTCTATTCTGTGTTCCTCCTCCAGTCTTGTCTCTGTCCTCTAGTCTGTGTCCCTCTCTGGTCTGGCCTCCCTCCTCTGGTCTTGTCTCTCTCCTCTGGTCTGGTCTCCCTCCTCTGGTCTGATTTCCCTCCTCTGGTCTGATCTCCCTCCTCTGGTCTGATCTCCCTCCTCTGGTCTGTGTCCCTCCTCTGGTCTGCTCTCCCTCCTCTGGTCTGTGTCCCTCCTCTGGTCTGCTCTCCCTCCTCTGGTCTGGTCTCCCTCCTCTGGTCTGGTCTCCCTCCTCTGGTCTGATCTCCCTCCTCCAGTCTGGTGTGCCCCCTCTATTCTGTGTTCCTCCTCCAGTCTTGTCTCTCTCCTCTGGTCTGGTCTTTCTCCTCTGGTCCATGTCCCTCCTCTGGTCTGGTCTCTCTCCTCTAGTCTGGTCTCCCTCCTCTGGTCTGTGTCCCTCCAGACCTTTCTCCCCATCATGGCCAGAGCTATTGTCCCAAATGCAGATCTGGTCCTGCTGCTCTCCTGCCAAGAAGCCCCACAGGCCCCAACCCTGGAGGACACGCCTGGGCTCCTTGCTCACCAGAATACACCCCTCACACAGGCCCCCACCTGCCATGCCAACCCAGCCCCTCCCCCACCACCGCACACAGACATCTCCCGGTCTCCGAAGGCTTCTGCCAAGGCACACATGGCATGCTTTGCCCAGAGCGGTCTCTGCTTACACCTGTTGTTCGGTGTAATTATGAATAGCCTTCCTTTCACTCTCCACAGCATCTTGGGCAACAAGATACTTGGTCACTGCATTTGCCCTAATTCTTCATCCTTCCTGATCTGCTCCCTGTTGGAGGTGTTGGGAAGCCTTGCCCACTCGGCCTCCTCTGTGTGACTTCATGACAGTGTTTACCATGGTACGTTGTTAGGGAACTGTCTGTCTTCCCTGCTAGACTCCTTGATCTTAGGTGTGTTCAGTCACTAAGTCATGTCCAACTCTTCATGACCCCATGGACTCTAGCCCGCCAGGATCCTCTGTCTGGATTTCCCACACAAGAATACTGGAGTGGGTTGCCGTTTCCTCCTCCAGGGGATCTTCCCAACACAGGGATCGAACCTGTGTCTCTGTCTCCTGCCTTGGCAGGTGGGTTCTTTACCACCAAGCCACCTGAAAAGCCCATCCGTAAGTCTTTTATATCTTCTCATCCACAGCACTCAGAAGAGCCCCTGACATAAAGTAGGTGGTCAATTAAAGTTTGCCAAAGAGGAATGGAAAAGATAAATTCATTCATTAAGTGAGAATTCTGTGCCCAACACTGTTCCACGTTCTTGGCAAAGCAGATGACCATCCACATTCTCGTGGAGTTCCTCCACGTTTAAGTGGAGAAAACAGACACAAGTTAGTTTCTGAGCAGATCACTGGCAGGGCACAGATGTGGGATTTGCTGGGTGACTAAGCAGGCTCACCCCCAGACCTGCTCTGTAGGTCAGCTCTCCTTGAGGCATGAGACTGTTTGGGGAATGAGGGCCACCCTGGCCAAAGCAAGCATTCAGTCAGAAGGGAAGAAGCAAAATGTGATGATGAGAGGGGTTTCACGGAGATGCTGGATGCTGGCTTTGAAGATGGTGGAAGGGGACAAGCCAAGGGATGTGGGTGGTCCCTTGAAGCTGGAAAAGGCAAGGAAATGACCCCTCCCTAGAGTGTCCAGAAAGGAATGCAGGCTGGTCCAGACCTTAGGTTTAGCCCAGTGAGACATGTGTCAGACTTCTGATCTTCAAACCAGAAGACAAAACATTTAAGCTCTAAAAAACAGGGAGAAGAGAAGAAGCAAGGAAGAGAGGTGAGGTAAACGCGTCCACTGGGAGTAGGACTAGAACAATCCACCTCCAGGCCAGAGCTGCCTCTAGTAGTGTCTTCTTTCCACCCTGTCAGCATACTTCTGGGACAGTGCATTTAACGGTATGTTTGAATGTTACTCAGAGTGTTATTGTAAAGCTCTGGGTGAATACCCTGCCTTCCTGCCCAGGCACATGCCATATTAGAACCTGTTCACACTAGTTACCTGCTCAGGACCTGCCAACCTTATCCTGAAAACTTTCCTCGACCATCTCTGCTCCCTAACTCTTACATCAAACACCACTCATAGTCATTTTTAGTAATTAGAATATCAGATCTTCAGGAAAATATCCCCAGAGACATTGCTCCCATTCAAATACAAAAATGAAAACAACTCAACAGATACGAAAATGGCAATATCGTCTATTCTGTTGACATAGTTCAAACAGAAGAAGCCATCCAGGGAAAGAGTCAAGGTACCGGATCTCTAGGATTAAGCATACCCTGGAAAGCCCTAAATATCCTTCCTCCTGGTTCTACTATGAAATGGTCTGAGAAAGTCTCAACCCTAAAACCAAAGCACATCAAAGAAAATTTCTTCTCACTGTTTTCTATTTTTCTTCCCTTGAGAGATGGTGGAGTAGCGGTTCCGTGGATGAGAATATCAAGCAGGCATTTTGATGATGCAGATAATGAAGCTGGTTGGAGAAAATAAGAACTGCATTGGAAAATACCAAATGAATTCTTTTGTGTTCTCCTGTTCTAATGCCTGGCTCAAAGCGACCCAAACCAACCGCAGTTCTGCAACACCAGGTGAGTGTTCCAGGGAGGCCAAATCCTGCTCCATCCAGCAATCCATCACCTATTTGAACTTAAAAGATCTCACTCTTTATCTTTCTGCCTTTTTTCCATGCCACTACTCTAATTTAAATAATTTCCCTGCTGCCAAGACTGCAGTAGATTCTTTCTTCTTTCCTTTTTGCTTTTTTGTTATGAAAATTTTCAAATATATTAAAAAAGCAGAGGGAATAGTAACCCAATTTAGAGCCCAATTTACCCATTGGGTAAATATAACCCAACTTACCCACTGAATAAACAGAATCCAATTTACTCATCATCCAATTTTTCTACAGAAAATTTGCATGTAGTAAACTGCATGGATTTTAAGTGTACAATGTTTTGATAAATCATATGCTTGTTTGAGGCTTCCCTGTGGCACAGTGGTAAAGAATCTGACTGCCAATGCAGGAAATGCAGGAGATTTGGATTCAATCCCTGGGTCGTAAAGATCCTCTGGAGTAGGAAATGGCAACCCCTTCCAGTATTCTTGCCTGGAAAACTGCATGGACAGAGGAGTCTGGTGAGCTACAGTCCATGGGGTTGCATAGAGCTGGACACAACTCAGCATGCATGCATATACTTGTCTGACTGTCACACTCTATCAATATAAAGAATTTTCCCATCACCCCAGAAAGTTCCTTTGCCATCACCCAGTTTGGCAGTTATCAATACATAGCCATGCTTGTTTCATCTGTACCCCTACCTCTGGACACCTCAGGATGACTTTGAAGAAAATCCAGATATCTTCATACTTTATCTGTAAATATTTCCTTGTATTTCTTTGAGATCACCAAACTATTATTATCACACCTAAAAGAACAATAATTGTTCAACATTGTCAAATACCCAGTCTGCATCTATATTTCCCCAATTCTCTCTTTTTTTTTTTTAATTTTTATTTTAACTTTAGTTTACTTTACAATACTGTATTGGTTTTGCCAAACATTAACATGAATTCACCACGAGTGTACATGCGTTCCCATACATGAATCCCCTCCCACCTCCCACCCCAACCCAATTCTCTTTTAATAGATTTACACTTGGTTCTTCATCTTTGGTCTATTTCATTGATTTTGAAAACCACTGCAGGTGAACATTTCCAGTCCAGTCGTGATTATCTACTGTGTGCGCCTTGGTCTAGCACGCTTGAACTTGACAGATAACTTTCCCATTTAAATTCCAATGCTCCTCTTCATGCAGCTTATCCTCCTACCAAAGAAAACTAGGTTTTATATGAATAAACCTGTTTCCTCGTGGCTGGGAATTTGATTTTGTGTCTCTTCCCTTTACCCTGCCCACAAACGTTTATTAAATAAATGTTTTCTGGACACCAGCTAAGAGCCAGGAATGAGCTTATAGTGAGGGAATCAGTAGGGAACAAGACAATTCCTACCCCCTGGGAAATCATGGCCTCCTCCCCTCTCTCCCTGTTGGAACCTTAGTTACTTTAAGTGTCCGTGGCTCAGTAGTGTCTGACTCTTCGGGACTGCATAGACGGTAGCCCCCCAGGCTTCTTTGTCCATGGGCTCTCCCAGGCAAGAATACTCCGGTGGGTTGACACTTCCTCCTCCAGGGGATTCTCCCGACCCAGGGATCCAACCCGCATCTCTCACATCTCCTACACTGGTGGCATGGTCCCTGTCTCCCCCGTTCTGTTCCTCACTGTGACTCTCGCTCTGCTTCTTCTTTCCTACACTGGGTTCTACTTCTTCCCCCACTGAATGCAGATTTGCGGGCTTGTGACCCTAATTTAAGTCTTCCCTTAGTCTCTGCTCCCCAAACCATGTCCCTGGTTGGGATCTCAGAGCCCTGTCACTTCAAATCCATTCATCTCACCTCTTTGACCCTGAAGCCAGATTCCTGGACCAGAACTGATCTTTATCATACTCTCCCCAACCCCCAACCC
>SJYQ01094280.1:570639-680481 GCA_006410935.1 Redunca redunca | reverse complement strand
CTCACTTACAAGCATTAAAGTGAAGTCGCTCAGTCGTGTCCGACTCTTTGGGACATCAGGGACTGACTGTAGCCTACCAGGCTCCTCCGTCCATGGGATTTTCTGGGCAAGAATACTTAAAAAGCCTCTGCAAGTTGAAAAGGAATGGTTGCATATTATTCTTTTATGTTCAGCCATAACTGTCTTAACCATTGTCCTAATACCAACCTTACATTAGTTTTCAGTTTGTCACTGTTAACGAATAACATTTCAATGAATGTTTTTGTAAATAAATCTTTAGGCATGTATCAGATGACTGTCTTAGGTCTGGTTTGTGGAAGCAAAAGTACTGCATGAAATATGACACAGGGACTTCCCTGGTGGTCCAGGGTTTAGCAATCAAGCTAAACTGCAGGCAGTTTGATCCCACGTAGGGAACTAAGATCCCTCATGCCCCAGGGTGTAGCCAAAGATAAAAAAATTAAACATATGGCATATATATTTGATACATAGTGCTAACTTGATTTTAGAGACAGTGTGCAAACATACACTCCCACAGCAGAGAATCTGTGTCTGTCTTATGACATTGTTGCTAACCTTGAGCATTGTTGGCAAACTAGAGAACAAAAGGGAATTTGGGAATAAAAAGGAGCTTTTTCAACCTCATCAAGAGTATCTATGAAAAATGTACAACTAGCATCATAGTTAATGGATTCAGACCAAAGGGTTTCTCCCTAAGATCAGAACAAAGCAAGAATGTGCACTCCAACCACTTCTATTTAACAGAGCATTACTTTAAAATGTTTGCTAAGGTGAGATATTTTAAATCACTGTGTATTTTAATTTTGCATCTCTTTTAGAATAACTTTTGTTATGTTTATTAGCTGTTTGTACTTCTTCTTTCATGAATTTTGTATCTAGTCTTTCCCTATGCTTCTGTTGGTGTCCTATGGTTTTTTAAGTTATTTTTGTGAGCTCTCTATATTTTTGTCTTGTATATTTAGTTTTACAAATCTGCAGTTTGCTTTTTCGAATGCCACATTTTTGCAATACAGAATTTTATTTTATTTTTTTTATTTTTTATTTTATTTTTATTTTTTTATTTTTTAATAGTGATCAAAACTTGTCTCTTTTTAAGTGGTTTAGAAAAGACCCCCATGCTGGAAAAGATTGAGAGCAGAAGGAAAAGAGGGCAACAGAGGTGAAGTTGGTTGGACAGCATCACTGACTCAATGGACATAAGTTTTAGCAAACTCCAGGAGATAATGAAGGACAGGAAGCCTGGAGTGCTGCAGTCCATGGGGTCACAAAGAGTCACACAACTGAGTGACTGAACAACAAGGAGTGGTTTTTATGCTTCACCATTTGTTCTTACAGTAATGCATGATACTATAGAAATTATACTGATTCCATATTCAAGTACTAGCTGGGTAGTTCAAAGCCCTATAACCAATTTAGCTACAAAAAGTAGCTTTTATATCCTGCAGCTGATATTATTTGTATCATTACAGTGCATCAGCATTAAAAAAAAAAGGCTCAGAGAATCTAATTTGCAATATTGGGTCAAAGTTACAATGTGCAGGATTTATACTCATGAGTCACACTTTCATATGCAGCTCTCAATTAAAAAGATGGTGAGATCGATTATTCAAGAAGCGGAGGAGAATAAAAGTGTATGACAGAATTTCATGGGGAAAGATAGTTTAATTTGGACTGAAAGTTCACCTTACTAATTGTTCACAATGCAAATGGAGAAGAGTTTTTTCCTGTTAAAGAACAGCTAAAGGAGAATTTAAAAAGAATGGTTATTTTAACATGCCATCAATCAATAGTTTATTGAGTATATTGAGTATTGAATTTTCCCAAGATTGTTAGTCTAAAAGGTGATGGTTTTTAAATGTTAGTTCATTAAGTGACACCGAAGAATCTTTTATTTGACTTTATTTGTAGTTTAAGTCGTGTATAATATCTGCAGGTTAATAGCTGAGAAATTACTGTATTTTTATTATGCTTCACGTTCTTTTGTCTCGTGATGAGTTTGGATATGAGTCAGTAAGACAAGATGTACCGCAGAGTAAGTACTTTCCAGAATTAATCTAAGCATTTGATGAATAAGATTTGTGTGATATCAGTATTCTCAACATAAAACAAAGGGAGAGTCCAGATGAAGCAATTTAAGAGAATAATTTAGACAGAAGTACAAGAAAGAATCATGGATTACTGAGCTTCAAAAAGAAAGCATCTATCAATCACAATTTCAAAATACATCAGTGGAAAGAGAGGAAAATTATGCTACCCAGCACTGTTGAAAGGTGCTCTGATGTTGGAAACACGCGCCATTCGGGCTCCTGACTGCCTTGCTTGCTCTACTTCCCCTCTGCCCAGTTCAGTCCAGGCTTTCTAGAATTTGCTTTCTGTCTCATCAGTGTGCCTGCATGGAGCAGGGACTCAGTGAACAGTAGGTATTATGAACACCTTTTTGATAGGTCCTTGGGGAACAGAATCCACATTTATATGACGTACCAAGATGGTGGGCTCTGGGGCCAGGCTGTCAGATACAAATCCTGTATCCGATCTTAACCAACTGTGTGACCTTGAGCATGTTATTTACCTCTCGGTGTCAGTGTACTTTCATTGAAAATGAAAATAAAAGCAGCATCGTAGAAGCATGTGTGTCAGGATTAATATCAAGGTATACCAAATACCTGCTAGAGAGAAAGCACTTAGTGGTACATGCATGCTCAGTCATGTCCGACTCTTTGCGACCCCATGGACTGTAGCCCACCAGAATCTTCTGCCTATGGGATTCTCCAGGAGGGTTTCCATTTCCTCCTCCAGGGGATCTTCCCAATCCAGGGATCGAACCCTCATCTCCTGCATCTCCTACATTGGCAGGCAGATTCTTTACCACTCAGCCACCTGGGAAGCCTAGTAAGCATTTGGTACACTTGAGCTGTTCTTACACAGAGGAGAGGAAACCATAACCAGCTGGATAGTTTCTGTATCATTCTCCGCAAGTGAAACAAAACATATATAAACACCTCCTAAGGGCCATTGAGTCAAGTTTAGCTGCGTGAAATAAATACATACTCTTGCCCCTACATACACACACACAGATACACACACACACACACACACACACACACACAAGAGGCTTATGAAATTAGAAATGAATATCTCTCACACATAAAACAAGCCAGAAGGTAGGCGGCCCAGGCCGCTCTAACGTGATCATCTGGGTGCAGGCTGATAGTTGTACAGCTCTTCCTCTGCAGACAGCATCTTCATGGCCCCTGAAGGTGCTTGGTCCCTACCATCTCATCTCCTTTTCCAGGCAAGGAGAAGGGAGAAAGGGTCACAGGGCCTGCGCTTACCCTTTCAAATTATTTGTCAGTAGTCACAACACTTCCAATATCATTCCGCTGATCAGAGCCCCATTGAGCTAGGAAGGAGCCTAAGAAAGAGTCCCTACTCTGAGGGGTCACTTGTCCAGCCAATTACTAAGGGTTTGATTACAAAGGAGAAAATGGACATCAGGGAGGACAGCAGCCTAGCAGGTAAGGACCTGGTTCAGAGCAAGAAACATAATGGGAATATTTAAGAGAAATGAGGGTAATCCCCCAACTCCGTGTATTTGCTTCCTTATTTGTCAGTGGTTTACTTCATTGTGTTTTATGTTTTTATCCTAAGAATTATGAAAAGGATTATGGTCTCAGCCCTCCTGGAAATGCTCTGCAGAAGAGTATCCAACTCATTCGGACCTCAGCGCTTAGTGAGGAAAAGCGCTTAGGGAGGATTTCAAAGAAAAGCCATCTGATGACTAACCGCTCAGAATGATAAAACCGAGGTCAAACTTTTAAGAAAGGGGTGTGAGTCATCCAGGGAGAGAAATGGCTCCAGAGTGACTAAAGAATGATCTCTTGCTACAAAGGGACTCTGCTCCCAAGGAGAGGAGAGGGGAGGAGGGGAGCAAGGATGGCCAGCCAGGTGTTCGTTTCCATTGAGACTGGAGAGAAGCGAAGGAGAAGCAAAAGTGACTTAAGGAGAAATGTGCTGACAAGGCGGCATTAAATACTGCAAGTGGAGATTACACATGACCTCGGCATGTGCTCCTCCTCCCAGGCGGGGCCGGGGGCAGGTAGAGACAGCAGGTGAACCCCCTGAACATCAAAGGTCTTCTCTCCCATGCCTGTTTCCCTCATGGAATAACTATGTTTCGGAGTTCACAAAAGGGATACTGTGATGAGGTAAGTTCTGGTTTTGCCTGTGCATGAAAAATAAGAACGACACAATGTCACTGTATTGCAGAACAGACCCTACAAGGAGAAAGAAATGAATTTTCCATGATTTAAGATACAAAGTATAATAATAATGTTTGGCTTTCCAGTCAGGATGCACTTCATCCTCTACAGATGTTAAGCAATGCCAAACAAAATATACACAGAGAAAAGAAAAACAGATAGAACATGGCTCAGAAATAAGACAATTACTTATGAGGGCAAGAAAGAGAAAAGAAAGACTTAGAGCCGAGTGGGACCTGGGTCATGGGTCTCAAAACAGGCAGTGGCAACTGGGAGTCTCCTCTGTCCATGGGATTCTCCAAGCAAGAATACTGGAGTGGGTAGCCATTCCCTTCTCCAGGGGATCTTCCCAACCCAGAGATAGAACCTGGGTCTTCTGCATCGCAGGCAGGTTCTTTACCACTGAGCCACCAGAGAAGCCCTTAATGTCAGAATCCAATTATTCACTTCATTTATCAAGTGTGCACTATGTCATGCTAGTTTCCATTTGCATGTCTGACCCAGTCTCTGCCTTCTCTGCTCTGCCTCCTGTCCCACGGTCTAACCTGTAGGATTGGCTTTTATTTGGATTTGAGTACCTGGAGGCACCAGCAGGAGCTTGGAGACTGGCTGGCATGTTTATAACCCTGGCTTCCTCATCAGGGTTGCTGTGGGTTGGCTGCTCCAAAGGCAACACTTTCCGGCACCTCTGTTCAGTTCAGTTGCTCAATCATGTCCAACTCTTTGAGATCCCAAGGACTGCAGCATGCTAGGCTTCCCTGTCCATCACCAACAACTCCTGGAGCTTGCTCAAACTCATGTCCATCGAGTCGGTGATGCCATCCAACCATCTCATCTTCTGTCCTCCCCTTCTCCTCCTGCCTTCAATCTTTCCCAGCATCAGGGTCTTTTCCAATGAGTCAATTCTTTGCATCAGGTGGCCAAAGTATTGGAGTTTCAGCTTCAGCATTAGTTCTTCCAATGAATATTCAGGACTGATTTCCTTTAGGATGGCCTGGTAGGATTTCCTTGCAGTCCAAGGGACTCCCAAGAGTCTTCTCCAACACCACAAAAGCATCAGTTCCTCAACACTCAGCTTTCTTTATAGTCCAGCTCTCACATCCATACATGACTATTGGAAAAACCGTAGCTTTGACTAGACAGGCCTTTGTCGGCGAAGTAATGTCTCTGCTTTTTAATATGCTGTCTAGGTTGGTCATAGCTTTTCTTCCAAGGAGCAAGCGTCTTTTAACTTCATGGCTGCAGTCACCATCTGCAGTGATTATGGAGCCCAAGAAAATAAAGTCTGTCACTGTCTCAGTTCAGTTCAGTTCAGTCGCTCACTCATGTCCGACTCTTTGTGACCCCATGAATCACAACACAGGGAGGCCAGGCCTCCCTGTCCATCACCAACTCCCAGAGTTTACCAAATCTCATGTCCATTGAGTCGGTGACGCCATCCAGCCATCTCATCCTCTGTCGTCCCCTTCTCCTCCTGCCCCCAATCCCTCCCAGCATCTGGGTCTTTTTCAGTGAGTCAACTCTTCGCATGAGGTGGCCAAAGTATTGGAGTTTCAGCTTTAGCATCAGTCCTTCCAATGAACACCCAGGACTGATCTCCTTTAGGATGGACTGGTTGGACGTCCACAGTTCAAAAGCATCAATACTTCGGTGCTCAGCTTTCTTCACAGTCCAACTCTCTGGCACCTAGTATGCACCAAATTATCTGTAAAATGCTTTCACTATCCCCCTTCTCTATCAGCAAAAAAATCAAAAGCAGTTTGTCTCCATGTGTCAAGGACAACGCTCTATCATAACTGTTCTGCCTCAGAAGTAAATCAAATCCTAGTGTTTGGACACAATCTGGAGGGCACTTGTTTGCCTTGCTACTCTGCAGAATGTTATGCCAGTCCATTACTCTGATGGCATTATGCTAATGGGATTCGGGGAGCAGGAGGTGGCAGGGGCCTTAGGTGCATTGGCAAAACATGTGCCAAGGAGGTGGGAACTAACCCCCTGGGAAGTCCAGGGGCTGCTGCATCACATGGTCCTAGGGGCCTGGGGCATGCTGGGATGTCTTCTTCTGCAAGTGGGAGACAGCTGCTGTGCCCCACCCCACACCCCCCGGGAGACACAGCACCGAGATATTAGAGGCGACTTCAACCACGTGTTGCTGTGTGCCCCTTTGACCGACTCACAGGGTAACCTACCAGGCTGCCCATTTTGAATGGGCACGGGGTATGAAAGGTTCTGAAACAAATCCAGGCTGTGTTACAAGCCCTGTGAGCTGCAGATCCAATGGCCTGGGAGAATCTGTGGCAGAGATGCTATGGGGGTGGGATTGGGGGTGGGGAGGGCCTGGGAAGACCCAGTAAGAGCCAAATAAAGCCAACTGCTGATAAATAATTTTTTTTCAGTAATTTTTTTGTTTTTACTCACACTGATCCTTCGTTGCTGTGAGCAGACACTTTCTCTAGTTTCAGTGAGTGGGGGCTACTCTTTGTTGCAGTGAATGGGCTTCTCAATGCGGTGGCTTCTCTTATTGCTGAACACAGGCTCTAGGCTCACAGGCTGCAGTAGCTGTGGAGCATGGGCTTAGTTACTCCTCAGCTCGTGGGATCTTCCTGGACCAGTGATTGAAGCCACGTCCCCTGCACTGGCAGGCAGATTCTTAACCAGTGGACGACTAGGGAAGTAGTCCCGCTGATAACTATTTTTGCAGTTGAAAAGCAGCTCCTGGAGAGTTTGAGGGCCACAGAGGGACTGACCGTTTGACCCACTGCCCCTCACACCCAGGGCATGCCCAGCAGCGTGCTGTGCGTCATGCACTGAGACCAGGCTCTGCAGGTCTAGAAACCTCAAATCGAGCGGTCCACGCTCCGAGGCACTTCTTCCTACAGCTTGACTGCTCCCCTCTCAACACACACTGGTGGACCGATGGAAAGCTCCTTGCAGCCACTTGCAGAGAAGGAGAAACTGGCTGGATTTATTCATGGATGTACATGGTAGGATGGAACCAGACAGCAGGGATGAGCCAACGAGTAGGGGCGGCCTGAAAGAAGGGAGGGTGGGGCGTGTCCTGCTTTACTGTAGAAAAGGGAAGGAGGTCTGAGGAATGACCGCCTGACTCCTGGGCAGTGGTAGCAGGTTCACCACACTGATCGGGGATTTGGAAAAAATAAACCGTTTAGGGGCGGGAGGGCGTGGGAGAGACGTGTGGCTGGAATGTGTTTTGGAATGTGTACTGAATCTGTACAGGTGGCCAGATTACAATTCCACAGCCTGGCAGGCTTAGACAACAGCCATTTCTTTCCCCATGTTGTGGAGGCTAAAAGTCCCAACAGCAAGGTGCCACGAGGGCTGGTTTCCATGAAGCCTGTCTTCCTGGTTAAGAGAAGGTGGCCTTCTCTAGGTCCTCACCAGGCCTCTCCACTGAACGCCAGTGGTGAGAGAGCTCTTTGAGGTCTCCTCGTCTTTTTTCCCCTTTGGTCCTCATTTTTGTTTATTCACATTTTTCCAGCTCTACTGAGCTATAATGAACATTTAGTCTTCCTCCTCTTCTAAGGACAACAGTCCTGTTGGATTAGTGCCCCCTCTGTAGGGCCTCATTTAGCTTGAATCACCTCCTTGAGGGAGAATGTAATGGCACCCCACTCCAGTACTCTTGCCTGGAAAATCCCATGGACGGAGAAGGCTGATAGGCTGCAGTCCATGGGGTCGCCAAGAGTCGGACATGACTGAGCAACTTTACTTTCACTTTTCGCTTTCATGCATTGGAGAAGGAAATGGCAACCCACTCCAGTGTTCTTGCCTGGAGAATCCCAGGGACAGGGGAGCCTGGTGGGCTGCCATCTATGGGGTCGCACCGAAGCGACTTAGCAGCAGCAACAGCATCTCCTTAAGGGGACACCCTGGTGGCTCAGATGGTAAAGAATTCTCCTGCCAATGCAGGAGATGTGGGTTCCATCCCTGGGTCAGGAAGATCCCCTGGAGAAGGAAATACCAATCCACTTCAGTACTCATGCCTGGAGAATCTCCATAGACAGAGCAGCCTGGTGGGCTATAGTCCATGGGGTCACAAAGAGTAGGGCACGACTTACTGGCTAAACAACAACAATCTCCCTTAAGGCCCTTCTCCCAATACATAAACTCATGGATATGAGGAGGGGAAAACCTAGCCCTAGCAATAACCAGGTGGTCAAGTTGATCCAGCCTGTGGACCTGTGTCAGTCTTTCCTCGTCACCCACAAGCCTGCTCCAGGGGCTCATGAGCAAAGGACATAGGAGGCGGGGTGGAAGTTGTACACGCCAGTAGCTTATTCCCTCCCCAACTCTGGTCTGCCTTCTGCAGGTGCTGAATGTCCAACCCGCTGGCATCTGACCAACACTGAGACCCTGAGATGGCACTGTGCCCCAAGGGGTCAGCAGGAGACCCCTCCAGCAGAATCGGCCTCAGTGGGATAGATCTTTGCTCCAGTCACGTGCTTGCCTTCCCTGCCCCCAGGAGTTCCACCAGCATTAGCATTCCCGAACTCAGAGACTGTCTCCTCTATCACCACAATGTTGTAAAGAGATGCATTTACAGAGACTGTCATTTGCCAGTGGGATCTTGACCTCCGAATTCACTGGCTTTATCACATGCTTCATTCTCTAGGGGGGAAAAAAATGTTAGTCACTCGCTCGTGTCCGACTCTTTGTGACCCCATGGACTGTAGCAAGCCAGGCTCCTCTATCGATGAGATTTCCCAGGTGAGATTACAGGAGTGGGTAGCCATTTCCTTCTCCAGGGGATCTTCCCGACCCAGGGATTGAACCCACGTCTCCAGCATTCCAGGCAGATTCTTTACCATCTGAGTCACTAGGGAAGCCCTTAGAGGAATATTTTTAGGACCAGGTGACATAGTTGATTACTTCCAATTCATTAATGATGTATTTTGAATCACCCATTCATTCAATTATCCATTTATTCAATCTCCAACTCGATGACTTTAGAGAAATTATGTCTATGAATTCTTCATTTTTCAAATCGTTTTCAGCATCTTCTAGAAGTATCTACATTCTTCCTGCTGGATTTTCACCGGGCTACTACATATTGGCATTAAACTCTGAATAGCAGCCTTCCCACAAATTTCACATGAAGCTGCTCCTTTTGAAACTAGACAAAATAGCAAAGGAGAACAAAATTAAATAGTCTAGACAATGAAGTTTACATTTTATTAGAGGTGACTTGCCAGTCTGATGCCATGTTAAAATTACCCAGAGTAAAAAAGGAATGTGTAGTTCTATGAAAATCTTCTGTTTATTTTTAAGCACTTCCCTAATGAGTTATGCATATAACTAAAATTCTAGGTCACTTCATCCACAGAGATAGACTCTGCATCTATTCAATGCTTGCAGAAAAGAAGGTGGAAATACCATTTTCATCTTGCTATGAGTGTCCTTATGGATGTCTCCTTGTGTCCATGTGCAGAAGCAGTTGTAGGGTACTTACTGATAGAATTGCTGAGTTATACAGGGAATGGGAACATTCAACTAGCAAAGTGTTATCAAGTTGTGCCCAGGGACTTCCCTGGTGATTTATTGGTTAAGAATCTGCCTTCCAATGAAGTGGAAGTGGGTTCAATCCCTGGCTGGGGAACTAAGATCCCACATACTGTGGGACAACTAAGCCCACCAGGCCACAGCTACTGAGCCTGCTGACCCCAAGGAAGATCCCACGTGCAACAACTGAGACCTGATGCAGCCAAATAATCAGTATTTTCTAAAATTACCCACAGTAACACTGAACCAACTGGGCTATCTTATTGCTCCCATCCAGTTCCATATTTTCCATCTCTATTTCCAATTATTTCTTGAGCATTTACTTGAGCTTCCCTGGTGGCTCAGAGGGTAAAGCGTCTGCCTGCAATGCAGGAGACCCGAGTTTGATCCCTGGGTTGGGAAGATCTCCTAGAGAAGGAAATGGCAACCCACTCCAGATTCTCACCTGGAGAATCCCCCGGACGGAGAAGCATGGTAGGCTACAGTCCATGGGGTCGCAAAGAGTCAGACAGGACTGACCACCTTCATGCTCCACTCTCTAAGCACTGGATACAAAGTGACTAAGTCCTTACTTACATTTAAATTTTTTGGAATTCACTCTGCCAAAGAAATCAGACCACTACCCTAAGAAGTTTCCTATCCAGTTTATTCTCCAGTTTCAAATATCTTCTCCTAGATCAACTAAAAATAAATATAATTTTACTGAATTATTTAAATTGAGCCTTACCAATTTCGTGCACCTAAATCAGCTTTCAAATACTACAGAAACCAACTGTTAAGTATCACAGATGCTTGAAAACTAGTTTGAAGAAAATAGTTGGCAGTGGGATTGCATTTGCAAAATGTGAAAGCTTTGTGAAAATTAGCAGCACTAAAATAATGTCTGACAAAGATTGTTCACATAACACTTTTTGCTTCAGCTACAAACTCCAGCACTAAAAATTTTCAAAACCACTTTGTATCAGTCATTTTGCAGAAGCATTTTGATGTCATTGTGGTTCATTACAATGGTTAAAGTTACTGTCAGTTTTCCAAAAAATTCTATTTCAGAAATTCCTGGCATTATGAAACTGTAGCCCAAGTAATTTTTCTAATGGCTAAAAAGGTTTTAGTCTTTTGTCAGGAAGTACTGTAGTCAAAATATTTCAACCACAAACTCTTCTTTATTCCCTGAGAGTACAGCCAAGGACCTGAATGATAGCAGAGAGGTGGAGACAGGACACGGCCAGTCAGCAGAAAATTCTGAGTCTACTCAGAGGACCAAAGCCTAATTGCTCACCTATTTCACTTGACAACCAGAAAGGCTGTTTTGGGAAAATGTCTGTGGATTTCTTTTTAAAGTGTCTCCAAGAGAAATTTTAACAAGACTCATCAACTGCTAGTTCCATATTTATGTGATTTTCCCAGAAATTTGACCTAACAAGCAGTTTCACTGGAAATTTACAGACATAACAGAATAATACTGAAGCAAAATCAGCCTAATTACAGTATAAATTAAAAATCCAAGTCAGTTCAAGGCAATTCAGCAGCTGTACAGTTGCCACTGGAATTCTGATAGGAATTGCACTGAATCTATAGCTTGCTTCAAATAGTTTGGACACTTTAACAGTATTAATTTCATTTCAATCCTTGAAAATGGAGTATTTTTCCACTTAGGTGTACCTTCATCAGTTTCTTTCCTTAATGTGGTATAGTTTTCAGTATATAGGTTTTCATTTCCTTGGTTAAAATTATTAAGAATTTTATTCTTTTTGATGTAGTTAAAAATGGGAATTTTCCTTAATTTCTCTGATAGTTAGCAATGTATATATATAGAAATATACCAGACTTTTATGTATTGATTTTGTATTCTGCAAACTTATTGAATTCATGTATTCGTTCTAACAGTTTATTGCTATATCTTTAGGGTTTATTTGTATATACACACACAGATTGAAAAAAAAATGTATTACTTACTAAAATATAGAGTATTACTCAGCCATAAAAAAAGAAAGAATTTTTATCATTTGTGACAACATGGATGACCTTGAGGGCATTAAGCTAAGTGAAAGTCAGAGAAATACTGCGTGATCTCTCTTACATGTGAACTCTAAAATTTAAAAAAAAGACAAGATATAGGGAACAGATTGGTGGTTGCCAGAGATGGAGGGGGATGAAGGATGGGAGAAAGGGGTGAAAGGAGTCAAAATGTCACATTTTCTTTTAACTTGTTTGGTCACGCCACGCAGCATGTGGGATCTTTGTTTCCTGACCAGGGATCGAACCTGGACCCCCTACAGCGGAAGTGCAGCATCTTAAGGGCTGGGCCACCAGGAAGTCACCAAAGTGCAACATTTTTCTAAATAAATAAATAGGAAATGAAATGAATTAAGGACAACTTAATCCATTGTGCTTGATTCATGCACACTTAACTCACCCAAATGCATTCTGTAAGACCCATTTATTATCCAAGAAATCTTCTGTACCTTTCTAAGACAAAGTCTTTTGTCTCTGAACCAGTAAGTTCTAATTTTCCACATGAATGAAGCTTGGGCCTTGAGAGACCAATTGATTTTCAACTTAGATTCTTGAAATTTGAAGTGAAATAAAGACTCGATATTATGTTTATTGCTTTGAGCATTGAACAAGGTCATTTAAAAAAAGAAGAAGAAATTTCTCAGTGCAGGCCCAGGTAACCATAGTCAATAAGGGCTAAGAATAGACATGGAATTGGTCTGTCAGCCCTATTCAAAATTATTATGAAGCAAGAGTGTAGGATCAGAGAGTTAGTCTCTTTCTTCCTCCTCTACAAATACAAAAAGTAAGTTTTCCTGGAAGAGATGGGAATGGCTCCAAGTGATGGTGTTACCTGGAAAAACTAATGTAATCGTTAGGAATAAGTTGACTCCAACTGACTAGTTTTCTCCTTGAATTTATTACAAGTCTGATAATCTCCTAGATGCTTCCTGCAAACTAGAAAACCCTACATTGTATCTGTTTGCACACTTCCAAGTTGTGCCTTACTGTCAAACCATAAGTAGGTCTCCATAAATCACCACAATGGCTTTCCCAACTTTCCCTTCAATACACTTTCTGCCTCAAGGCTCCTGATATTTGATTCAGTTCTTCCTCATGGTGCTCTGGCCTTAACGTCTAGGGCAGTTGAAGATATTTTAGAAGCCGGAGGAAGAAGTAGGATTTGGGAACAGAAAAATCTAGATGCAGATAAAGCAGATCTGAGTTAGGGAGTTGAGATTCAGTTTAAATGCCTAATCCCATGGACACAAGCTTGTTTATGCCTTTTTCATGGAGAGAATCAAATTCTGAAAGGGTACACTCTTTGTCTTACTTGATTTTTAAAAATTAATCAGTTTTTATTTTTGGCTCCCCTGGGTCTTCGGTACTGTGTGGGCTTTCTGTAGTTGTGGCGAATAGGGGCTTCTCTTCGTGCAGAGCATGGGCTCCAGGCAGGCAGGCTTCAGTAGTTGCAGCCTGTCAGCTCAGGAGTTGTGACACACAGCCTCAGCTGCCCTGCAGCATGTGGGATCTTCCCAGACCAGGGGTCAAACCTATGTCCCCTACACTGGCAGGCAGGCTCCCAACCACTGGACTACCAGGGAAGTCCTGTCTTACTTGATTTCTTTTTCTTTTTAAAGGAGTTTATCTTGTTCATTTTTTTTTTCTTCTTCTCAAGATCTCAAATGAAAATTTTAATGGAAAAAAGATTATTTTGCATAATTATTCTTCACCATGTGTTTTTCAATTATTCATGGTATTTCTGCCTCTTTACTTTGGCTATCATTACAGTGACATTCTCCCAGAGACAAGAATTCTCATTATATGCTTTTTATACTAGAAACTCATCAGTTCTTAAAATTGTCCTCGTGCCAATCCACTAAGACAAAGGCAAATCCAATGGAGGTTACTGATACTCAACTGGAATCTTCAACTAGAGTCTCACACATAAGAGGATATATCCATGCTTTCTCCTAGCTTAGAAAATTTGCCTTGCTGGAGTTAAACTGCCAGTGTCTTCAGACATGAGCTACTTTATTATTATTATTATTTAGTGAGCCACGCACCATGAGGGATCTCAGTTCCCCAGTTTAGTTCAGTCGCTCAGTCATGTCTGACTCTGCAACCCCATGGACTGCAGCTCGGCAGGCCTCCCTGTCCATCACCAATTCCCAGAGCTAGCTCAGACTTATGTCCATCGAGTCAGTGATGCCATCCAACCATCTCATCCTGTCGTCCCCTTCTCCTCCTGCCTTCAGTCTTTCCCAGCATCAGGGTCTTTTCCAAGGAGTCAGTTCTTCACATCAGGTGGCCCAAGTATTGGAGCTTCAGCTCCAGCATCAGTCCTTCCAGTGAATATTCAGGACTCATTTCCTTTAGGATGGACAGGTTGGATCTCCTTGCAGTCCAAGGGACTCTCAAGCGTCTTCTCCAACACCACAGTTCAAAAGCATCAATTCTTCAGTGCTCAGCTTTCTTTGTAGTCCAGCTCTCACATCCATACATGACTACTGGAAAAACCATAGCTTTGACTAGATGGACCTTTGTAGGCAATGTCTCTGCTTTTTAATATGCTGTCTAAATTGGTCAGGAATCAAACCCATGCTCCCTGCATCCCTGCATTGGGAGTGTGGAGTTTTTTAACCACTGGACCACTAGGGAAGTCCCATGAACTTACTTTAATGAGCAGACTTACAGATTTTGCTTAGTATTTTACTCAAGTCCGGTGCAAAATTATAAAATTGGCTTCATTTTATTATTTTTTAAAATATTTTATTTTTTTTCGGCTCTGCTGGGTCTTCGTTGCTGCATGTGGGTTTTCTCTGGTTGCAACCAGCGGGGGCTCCACTTCGTCGTGGCGCACGGGCTTCTCATTGCAGTGGTTTCTCTTGTTGCAGAGCATGGGCTCTAGAGTGCGAGCTCAGTAGTTGCGGCACAGGTGCCTAGTTGCTCCACAGCATCTGGGATCTTCCGGTCCCAGGGATCAAACCCATGTCCCCTGCGTTGACAGGCAGACTCCTGTCCACCGCGCCACCAGGGAAGTCCAAAATTGGTTTCATTTTAGTGTCACACTCCTGTACGTTTGTTGACCTTATTTTCTAAAGCTATTGGGTGACTTTCATTTCTGAGTTTTTAAAGTTACTATCCATCTGTATACCTTTACAGAAGCAGTGATACTTTCTGCCTAAAATACCCTTTCTACATGTTCTCTGGTCAAAGAGTGCCTCCTTCATCAGGTTCAGCCTTCTCTGCAAAGCTTCCTTTCTCACCCAGGGACTCTTCTATCCCACCCCTTCCGCTCACCTTGGCACAGTGGATAAGCCACAGAACTCCTGTGTTGCTTACACTTCATGTCCTCTGCTAGTCCACCTAGAACAGTCTGTGGCCTCCCTCTTCCACCAAGCTCTTTGGAGTCCTTGAGGGCAAGGTTCATGTTTAATTCATTTTTATGGTCCCATCCCTCGGGGAACAGTACCTGTTTTAATCTAGATGCTTATAAATACTGAATGAATTTTGAGTTTTACTACTTTCTACATTTAATTTACTTCACATTTCTTTTTAAGTTTCAAGCCTTTTCTTATTCTTTTTACAGTTAATGATCTCAAATGGGATAAACTGACCATCAGACATTTAGGAAACCACTTTGGTTTTCAAATCTGTACAATGGAGCTAATGACACAAACCTACTTTAAAAGCCTGTGTTAAAAATAAACACTGTAGTCTCTCTTCAGAGGAAAATGCTAAATAAACAAACTAAGGGTTCACTTTGGAAAACCATGTGGCAATTTTCTTCAAAGTTAGACATACCTTATGATCAAGCAATGCTCTCAGTATTTACTCAAGAGAAAAGAAAACATATCCTCAAGAATATTTCAGTTCAGTCACTCAGTTGTGTCTGACTCTCTGCAACCCCAAGGACTGCAGCACACAGATCTCCCCATCCATCATCAACTTCCAGAGTTTACTCAGACTCATGTTCATTGATACAATCCAACCATCTCATCCTCTGTCGTCTTTTTCTTCCCACCTTCGATCTTTCCAAGCATCAGACCTGGGCTCAATCCCTGGGTCAGCCAGATCCCCTGGAAAAGGGAAAGGCAAGTATTCTTGCCTAGAAAATTCCATGGACAGGGGAGCCTGGAGGGCTACAGTCCATGGGGGTCACAAAGGGTCAAATACAACTGAGTGACTAAAACTTATTCATACAGCATAAAATCAAGGGAAAAAAAAAAACAACCAAATTTCCATTAAAAGAAGAATATATAAACAAACTGCGGTATATTCATACAGTGGACTGCTACTTAGCAATAAAAAATAAATTCAACTGCTGATACCAGCAACAACATAATTGAAACTCAGAAACACTAAGCTGAAAAAAAAACAAATCAGACAACAAAGAGTACATACTGTACATACATTTCCATTTATGTGAAATTTAAGAATAGGTAAAACTAATCTATGGTTATAAAAATCAGAATATTGGATTATTCTAGTTGGGGAGGGGATTACCTGGGAATAAGCACAGGCAATGTTCTAATCTTGCTTGGAGGTATTGGTTATAAGATTGTATCTATTAGTATATATACTAATTATATAGATTGTATATATTAGTCAAAAATCATCCAAATGAACACTTAGGATCTGTGCATTTCAGGGTATATATATTTAAAAATTCTATCTCAATTTCTCCCTCCCTACCCAAATATATGTATATAGACAGATAATACATGTATATATATGTAGACAGATATATATAATACACACACCCATATGTACACACATACGTACAAAGATATATAACATACACATACATATGCACAAATACATATGTACAAAGTCTAAAACTGTAGGCCACAGCAAGAACACATTTAATTTTGGAATTCATTTTGTTATACTATTATTTTCATACTAATTATGTGTTTCTTAGGATAAGAGTAATACCATGTTACCCTTAGTCCAGATCCACTGATGAGTGAGATAAATAACAGTATCTGCTAAAAAATAGAAATTTGACCTAGAACAATCTTACTATGACAAGTAAGGATTTTTTTTTTTTTTTTTTTACTTCGCAGCTTGCAGGATCTTTTCATACTGTTCATGGGGTTCTCACTGCAAGAATACTGAAGTGGTTTGTCATTCCCTTCTCCAGTGGACCACGTTTTGTCAGAACTTTTGAACTGTGGTGTTGGAGAAAACTCTTGAGAGTCCCTCGGACTGCAAGGAGATCAAACCAGCCAATCCTTAAGGAAATCAATCCTGAATATTCATTGGAAGGACTGATGCTGAAGCTGAAGCTCCAATACTTTGGCCACCTGATATGAAGAACTGACTCAGTGGAAAAGACCAAGATGCTAGGAAAGATTGAAGGTGGGAACAGAAGTAGAGGACAGAGGATGAGATGGTTGAATGGCATCACCAACTTGATGGACAAGAGTTTCAGCAAGCTCTGGGAGTTGGTGATGGACAGGGAAGCCTGGAGCGCTGCAGTTCATCGGGTATCAAAGAGCTGGACACGACTGGACTGAACTGAGGTGCAGGATCTTAGTTCCTAGACCAAGGTTCGAATCCATGCCCCCTGCAGTGGACTCAGAGAGTGCTAACCGCGACCACCAGGCAATTCCCAGGATGTTTTAAAGTTAACTAAAATCGTGTGTATGTGTGTGCGCGCGTGTGCTAGTCGCTCAGAAGTGTTCGACTCTCAGTTGTGACCCTATGGACTCTAGTCCGCCATGGGATTCCCTAGGCAAGGATACTGGAGTGGGTTGCCATGTCCTCTTCCTGGGCATCTTCCCCACCCAGCGATCGAACCCAGGCCTCTGGCACTGCAGGCGGATTCCAGGCAGATTCCTTACCGTCTGAGCCACATGGCTTAACACTGCTATCTGTTGAAGAAAACAAAGTCCGTGTGCGCAAACTACAGCCCAGGCATGACTTATTATAGTGACTGCAGTTGGCCTGTGCGCAGCCGAGGACGACGCTCAGCTGTGGAGATGCGGTCAGGGAGAAGGCAGAGGCTGCGTTTATCCAAGGAGCCTTAGCAAGGAGAATCGTAAGAAAGGAAAGATGACCTGTAGGAGCTGGAAGGGAGTGATTGTAACGGCCAACTAAACCCTCCCCCATCTTAGGGCCTTAGCTGCAGCAAGCAGGATTCTTATTGAAACCTGCGGAATCTTGAGTTGCAACACAAGATGCGGCAGATGGGACTCTAGATCCTCCACCAGGGATGGAACCAGGGACCCCATTGGGAAATAGGGGTCCCAGCCACAGGACCGTCAGGGAAATCCCCGGAATCTGATTATTCCTACATCTTCCGTTTCACTAGATTTTGCCCTGTGGCTTTCCAAAGTGTTTGTAACACGCACGAACCTGCCAAGAGATGTGTAGTATGCTTTTACGCATTAAGAAAAAAAAAGCTTGAAACACGTACAAACCGGACTATACTCTTTCTTCATTATAGACTGGCTTTTCTGCCCACACATCCATCCCCACAGACTGCAAGAGCGAACACAGACCTATAACCTCGCGCGCCCAGGTTCTGCCCGAGGACGCATGCACACGCCCGCACCCGGCGTGGCGTCTGACGCAAGAGCTGACGTCAGCACGCTCGGGACGTCGGCGCCCGTTGGACCCCCTTGAAGGCCCCTTTCCGGGCTGTCTTGCAAGAGCCAAGTGTCAGCCTGTGTTGGTCGATTACCTCGCCCTCTTTTTCGAAAGAAAGTACAGTATCCTCACAGGCTCTCTTTGTCCTCAGGGACGATAACCTCACCCTCCAGGAAAGACTGGCTGTCGGCCGGCGTTTCTTCAGGCAGCGCTGTGGGCAGCCCACAGGCCCTTGAAAGGCGCATGCGCGGCCCCGCCTCTTCCTTTTCGGCCGGAACCGCCATCTTCCAGGTAAAGGCCCGCGCGTGGTTCCCGCCGGCTCGTGTCTCTCCCCTGGCCCCTCAGGCGTGAGTTTAAACCCTGTGGTGGCTGAGGCCACGCATGAAGCTTTAGAAAGGATGTCTAGCTTCTCCGGGGGCCGCTGGCACAAGTGGTGGGGCCGTGTCCATCAGACCCGGGACCGCGGGCGCGGGGCTGGGCCGAGGCCGCGAGTCGCGGCCCCTGGGTGACATGACTCAGGTCTGTCGGGGCAAGGGAACTAGTTCTTCCGGCGCTTGCACTTCAGCCTCGCTGACCTGGGATTCCTTGGACCGGCTCTGAGGCCGCGTGACCCTTTCTTTTCGAATGCCTTCAGGGTGGCATCCTTATTCTCGTTGCAGAAGCTGAAGTATATGTGCTACCGGCTAGGGCCTTCAGTGTGGTAGGAACGGGGTGGCGAGGCGTGTGTGTAAGCCTGGGCCCTGGTCGGAGAACCGCAGAGGTGCCCAGAGTCCACCTGGACCAAGAAACCGAGGCCGTTAGTCGTTCATATAGAGGGAGTGATTTCGGGTCGTTTAAATGTTTTCTTAGGGCCCCGGTTGGACAAAGGGAAAATGTTTTTGTTGGCTACGGGTGTATTATTAATGCAGGGCAGCAAGTGTTGAGTGAAGTCAAGTCACTCAGCCCTGTCCGACTCTTTGCGACCCCTGGACTGTAGCCCACCAGGCTCCTCTCTCCGTGGGATTCACCAGGCAAGAATACTGGAGTGGGTTGCCATTTCCTCCTCCAGGCGATCTTCCCGACCCAGGGATTGAACCGAGGTCTCCTGCATTGTAGGCTGACGCTTTAGTTCTGAGAAGTTTGGAGGGGCAGGGGGGAGGGCGGAGTTAAGTAAAAAACCACTTAGCCTTAGTTTTTGCGTCTTTTTGTCTAGTTTGTGGACTTCCCTGTTGGCTCAGATGGTAAAGCGTCTGCCTACAATGTGGGAGACCCGGGTTCAATCCCTGGGTCCGGAAGATCTCCTGGAGAAGGAAATGGCAACCCACTCCAGTATTCTTGTCTGGGAAGTCCCAGGACAAAGGAGGCTGGCAGGCTAGTCTGTAGCAGTCAGTTGCCAGAGTTGCCCAAACTGCGAGAGGCGCTCCATAGTGGATCTCATTTTGACTTTGGGAAAGGCAAGTCATGTGTCTTGGGTCGTGAATGGATTTCTAACTAGTGAGCTCAGTAGTCAAGAGATGACTTACATTACTGATACCCACAGAGCATGTGTCCTTGTTTATGAACTTAAGGTGAGTTTATATGAACTTAGTACAAATGTAGAGTTGAGAATTGAGGCAGTATTTAGGCTTGATAGATTCTTCTTGCCTTTTTTGTTAATTTTTTTAAAAAAGTTTTTATAGGCATATAGTCAGTCAATTTACAATGTTATGTTAGTTTGTAGTGTACAGCAGAGTGAATCAGTTATACATATACATACGTCTTTTTTTAAATATTCTTTTCCCATATAGACCATTACAGAGTAATTAGTAGAATGTGAAGTAAGAGCGTGCACAGTGGTTTAACTTTGATGGGTTAGCTAAAACATTATTCTGCTTCCTTGCCAGCCAAGTCATATGAAAAAGATTCTTGGGAGTCACTTCTTTTGAAGATACGGTAACATTGAGAGATTGATTTAGGTTAGAACACTTGGTTCTAACTTATGATCTCCTTGTGGTAGGAGTCGTTGCCACAATGGTAGTTCTCTTGGGTGATCTGAAGCAATTAAAACCATTATTTTGACCTTTTGGGAAACAGTGAAAAGTTAAACAGCATGTAGATAAACCTTACATTTCCTGGTAAACAACTGAGTAATTAGATACGTGACGTGAGTTAGAGATTTTTGATAAGTTAATAGATGGTGTATAAGAGAAACCTGTAGGTTGAAGGCAGGGGGTGGTTATCCAGTACGCAAAAATAAAAGACTGAGTTTTGTGCTTTGCCTTCTAGTAATTCCAGTGCTCTTGGCAGTCTCAGAAATAGTATGCCAGGGTCCTGTTGTGTTTTTATATTCTCGCAGGGAAAGTGCTCGTTTGGATTCTGAAATCCAGATCTGCTTCTTAGACTTTTTAGGCGATTTTGGCAAAAATCTTGGTAAAATTACTGCTTTTTCCCCTTTTATAAGACCTGTTGATTGGTGAGCTGACCTTGTAGATTGTTGCCTAATTCTGATGTTGCTACTGAAATGAGTGCATTTGTAATTTCATGTTTTTTGGTTAAAGGAGAAGATGGCAGTGTTGACACTGTGTGTTCTGTGCTTTCTGGTTTCAGTGATTCGCCAAGATGACCAACACAAAGGGAAAGAGGCGGGGCACCCGCTACATGTTCTCTAGGCCTTTCAGAAAACATGGTGAGTGGAGCTGCCCTCCTTCTGGTTTATTGCCTGTGTGTTGCAGTTCATACAGTGTGTTCTTAATAAATGACACTGATGAATCAGCATCTGCCTTTTAATAAAACATGCATTTTATATATAATTTCTTAATTGTTGGCTATCAAGATAAAGTACTTCTAACAGCCAAAAACTAGTGTGTTGAAGGTAGTATTTCTTTTACTCTCAATATTGAGTATTTTGTGTTTTTCTTTTCTTTTTGCAGGAGTTGTTCCTTTGGCCACATATATGCGAATCTACAGGAAGGGTGATATTGTAGATATCAAGGTAAATTATAAAACTGGAGAATTAACCACGGAATAACGTTAGAAAAGTTGTGTTTAATATTGAAATCTGAACAGTGTGTATTGCATCTTTTTATCTTCCTAATTGAGGGGAAATCCATTTACTGAGAAGGAGCTCCTTAGAGTGTGGAATGGCTGTTGTAATTTTACTTTCAAAAACAAGCTTTAAAAATGCTATTTTTGAGTCTTAAGAATTTTCTCATTACTTGTTTTTAACAGCTAGTGGAAAAGTTAGGGGGGGAATCATAAGAACTTGAGTGTATGTGTCCTGGCACTCCAGAGCTTAATGATGATTGTCTTTTTGATTGCTTAAAGCAACGTGAAAATGACATTTCACCGGCTCTGAGAGCTCTTGAGTTGCCTTTTAAAGAAAAAAAAAAGCTAAAATATCTTTGGGTTTAAAAGGAGAGGGGAAGTGGCTGGTATAACATTGATTTCCTTTCTAAACAGGGAATGGGTACTGTTCAAAAAGGAATGCCCCACAAATGTTACCATGGCAAAACTGGAAGAGTCTACAATGTTACCCAGCATGCTGTTGGCATCATTGTAAACAAACAAGTTAAGTAAGTAAGGTCTAATTCTTTGTGTATTGCCTCACACCCCCTTTCACTTTGCCAATTGGACTTATGTCTTTATTGGTCATTCAAGTGGGGCAAAGGAAATAACCTTTTAAAACTCAGGCAAACTGGGTGTTTGTCTTGTAACCTGTCAGAGGAAACATTGTAATAAACTTAATTTGCACCTTGTAATGTTAAAGTCTTATGCAGTATATTAACTAACTAGTTATAGTTTTCAGAAAGTAAGAAGTTTAATAAGTTGTACATTTTATTAGTGGTCTAGTTTTGCTTACACTATTTGGTATTTCAGAGTCTGTCATCTCACAGAAGAGAGCTTATGAATGGGGATGTTTGCCTCAACACCCAATTCAGCAAGATTTAATAAATGATTGTAAATTTGCTGTCATCTTGTTGGTTTATCCTGTCTGTGGGTAGAGGTTCATGGTTTAAAGTGAAACCCGTGAAAGGATTCTCTGAATTTAGGCTGTGTTTTTGATGATGCACTTACAAGACTCTTTTTTCTCCAGGGGCAAGATTCTTGCCAAGAGAATTAATGTGCGTATCGAGCATATTAAACACTCTAAGAGCCGAGATAGCTTCCTGAAACGTGTGAAGGAAAATGATCAGAAAAAGAAAGAAGCCAAAGAGAAGGGGACTTGGGTTCAGCTGAAGCGCCAGGTGAGTACTTGGCAGGGTTTCTTGGTGTTGAGTGTGTGATTGGTTCTGGGAGCAGTTTGAAATTGAGTTACAGTACTTTATATAATTATTCCCTTGTGTTTTTTTAGCCTGCTCCACCTAGAGAAGCACACTTTGTGAGGACCAATGGAAAGGAACCCGAACTGTTGGAGCCCATCCCCTATGAATTCATGGCCTGATGGGTGTGAAAATAAAGACCTGGACTGTGCAAATGTTTCTCTTAATTGAGTAGAGGTGTTGTGTCCAAATTCAGTGGGGTCTTTTCAGATTTAGTATTTTTTCTTCCTGAAAGGTGTAAGATAGTTTGTTGTTTGGTATGTTCCACTTTTTAATAAACTGCCAGATATTATTTATAAAGTATTTTTACTTCTTGGAAAATAGCCTATTAAATCCCTGTTGGGGGGGGATATAATGAATGAAAGATTATCTGTTGCATTATAGTTCAGGAAAAGTTGATTACTCATAATTCCATCATAAATAGATGTGTTTTGAGGATCAGGAACTTAACTTTAAACCTGAGCTGTTTAGACCATTCATGCAGCAGTGCTCAGTGGAGTGTTAAAAACTGGAAGACCTTTTTTATTTAAACTGATGTGGCCTTCTAAGCACTTAACGAAATGTACTCAAAAAACTTGGAATAAGTTCAGTTTTGCCCATTCTGCATGAGGCAGAATGGAAGCAGAGGCACAAGTCAAGTAAGTTGCCAAGGTTATGAAGGGGGAGAGTCGGGCAAGGATTTATTGCTTCATAGTAATAATATTTTAAAGCTACTTAGTGTATTTGGAGCACACTTTAAGTTCTGTTACTTCCTGGGTATTTTTAATTGGATGTGGTAAACATCCAGTAGGGGCTTGATCCCACCCCACTCCCCTACCTTCAGTATTCTGTGGTAATACCTGTAGCAAGCTTGTTTAAAGGGTGTTCCCTCCCCACTGTTAGAGACAAGAACCTGTGTATAATGTTAGTAGATGCTGTGAATGAGTGAAAACCTGGTGTTGGTGGCCTTCAGTTTTATCTGGGGTGGCGGGATGGTCGTAGGTCTGCTTTGGAGTCCAGCAAACCTGGCACTGAGTCTTGGATTCCTAACCTAACACAGTGACTGTGGTGGGTTATTAATTGCTCTTAAGATGCACAGCTAGTGGTGGAGGGTTATGTCTAAACATGACTGTTGGGCAAAAGAAATTGTTTACCACCACTGCAGAAAAGGAAAACCTTAATGAATTGCATGTTGGCATTCCTGTTCTGTGTTTTTCAAGGTAAGTTGATGGTACCGCTTACGCACCAGTTGAAGTCACTTTGCCTATTTGAAAATTCGATTTTATGAATGTCTTTCACAGCTATTTCTTCATTCTTGCCTTTTTAGTCTCACTTTCTCTTCATTTCTTGAAGCCACTGTTAGAGTAACTTCAAGACTTCACAGTTACTGATCCTCTTATAATGCATACTGCTTAGCCTGTGTCGCTTCTGCTGCCTTTGCAAAGAGGAATGAAAGATCTCCCCCTCCAGGGTGGTTGTGGAGATTTGATTAGAAGCCATGTAAAACACACAACATGGTGTCACATAGTGTTTGGTGGCAACATCGTGATCTGTTGAGTTTGCAGTTTTCATCCAGGGCAGGAATATTAAAACAGCTGTCTGAAACTAACTGAAGTCCAGGTCCTACTAAATATTCTTTTCCTACATGATGGCTCTATTAGGAAAATTCTGTGCATTGCCCCAGTTCTGCACATATACTTGACTTTCTTTTGATGGAGTTTCTGCTTGTCCTTCATTTACCTTGAATCATAGTTGAAACATCCCTGATAAAAGCATGTTAAGGAAGGGTATGAAAGTGCTTGGAATCAGAAATGATGCCTGGTTTAGGTTGATGGAATGAAATCCGCCCACCCCCAAAAAAAACTGTTCCCAAGACTGATGTTTGATCCCTGGGTTGGGAAGATCCCGTGGAGAAGGGAAAAGCTACCAGCTTAAGTATTCTGGCCTGGAGAATTCCATGGACTGTATAGTCCATGGGGTTGCAAAGAGTGGGACTCTGCTGAACGACTCACTTCCTTTACCAGCTGAAGCCCAAGAATACTGGAGTGGGTAGCCTATCCCTTCTCCAGCTGATCTTGCCAACCCAGGAACCAGGATCTCCTGCACTGCAGGTGGATTCTTTACCAACTGAGCTATGAGGGAAGCCCCTGGCATGTAAGTCCTCGATAAATGCTCTTGCATGAGAAAAAGCACTGCCCCCCCTTTTTTTTAAGTAGACATACTTTAGGTGGCTTTATTTTCCTATGGACTTTATAAACTACAGGAAAATAAAACCACCTAAAGTAGATGTCTACTTGTTTGAAAAGGCAGTGCTTTTCTCATTGAAGAGCACTTATTGACTGTAGTGACTGTTATTAACCTACAGTGTTTCTGAGTTTTGAGGGCTAACCAACCACGTTGCTCAGGAGTAATTGGGGTTATTAAATATTTCATGTAATGTGGAAACATCAAGATATTTCAAACCTCTGTTCATTCTCCAGCAAGTCATGTTAACCTTGCTTGTGTTGCTCCTGTAAAAAGGATTGTCTGCAAGTCCGACAGATTGGACCAAAGGGTTTTCTAGAAGTCCTTTGTGTGCTTTGAGTGATTCCACTAACTCACTAAATGAAGTGTATACAATTTGACTTGTCAAAAAGGAAATGGAGGATCGTAGGCCACCTTAGTGCTGGAGGGCTGCTGAGGCTAGACCAGAGAAAGGGATGGAGATGGGACCGGCCACTCAGAGGGGAGGTCACCAGGAAATGGGAACTCCTGTCTGGTGTGCAGTACAGCAGTTTTACAAATTGATGTCAATGGTGAGACTATGAATCTGCATCCTCAGGCACAGTACTGAATGTCATTCTTGATATTGATTGCTTTCCTAAAGGGTAGTACCAGTCTGGCCTCTGAGTGAAAAGGCTTGTCTTTTCACTCTTCCCCAGTTGTTGCTAATTTGTTGCTGCTTAGTCCCTCAGTTGTGTCAGACTCTGACCCCATGGACTGTAGCCTGCCAGGCTCCTCTGTCCATGGGGATTTTCCAGGCCAGAATACTGGACTGGGTTGCAATTTCCTTCTCCAGGGGATCTTCCTGACCCAGGAATCAAACCCAGGTCTCCAGCATAGCAGGCAGATTCTTTACCGTCTGAGCCACCAGGGAAGCCCCATTATAATTTAGTCCTTGCTAATCTGGTGGGAGAAAATGTTGCATTACTGAATTTGGCTTTCGTTAGCTTCTGGACCACTTACCTGGTTTCCTTTTGCCTCCACTGCCATCTCTGCTGGACCTTCCTGTTTTTCTGACCTTTATTCTCACATTCAAAGCCCTGTATCATCTGGCCTCTACCTGCCTTTCTGACCTCATCTTGTACCACTTCCAGCCAAAGTCAGATTCACTAAGTTAGGAGATGGTTACTGTCACCTCCCCTACTTTACCCTGAAAGGAGATTAAACACCCTTAAGGAAATTACAACCTAGGAGAAAGAGTCCAATCAGAAATCAAGGCAAAATAAGGCTTTGAGAGGTGCATTGACACAGGGCCCTTGTTTTCACCAATTATTCTTGGTTTCTCTTGTTTGCTTGACTCCACTACTGCTGCCTTCATTTCACCTTATGGACTGCTGAGAGCCAGCAAATGAACAAACTTCTGTGTCTCATTTCTTTTGTAGCTTCAACTCCCAGTCTCCCACTCAAATCTGGCTTCCGCCTACACCATTCTAATGAAATACTCCTACAGGTCACCAAACAGCTGCTAATTAAATCTGGAGACTTTTCCAATTTGGCTTCATCTCCCTAGTATTTGTCAGAGCCAGGAAATTTTTTTCCTTTCAAAGGCTTTGGCCGTCATGCATGTGTGTATCTCCTGCGTTGGCAGGTGGGTCCTTTCCCATGATGCCGCCTGGGAAGGCCCTTCTGCCATCATCCTTTCACCAAGTTACCTGCCTGTCTAACTCCCTCGGCCACTTTATTTTGGATCTTCCTTGAGGTTCCACATCTGTCCCTCCTAAGTTCTTTCTAGGAGCAGTGGTTCTTCCAAGTATGGTGCCCCAGAGGCACCATCCACATCTAGGAACTTGTTAAAAATGAAGACCTTCCCCAGAGCTACTGAGTCAGAAATTCTGGGGGTGGGGCCTGGCACTTGAAACAAGCTCCCTGGATGATTGAGAAGTATTCTCAAATGTGAGATCCACTAGATTTATCTTTAGCGGTCTCTAATAAACTTGAGACTCAATTTCAGAGCTCACTTTCTCTGAAGCTCTACATCTATATTTCCAACTCTTGGGCATCTCTCGTTTAGTGCAACTATTTTACAGATGAGCTTGGAAGGTTTTATTAGTGGAGAGATGAATTATATTGAAACCCTTGAGCTTTGTGTGTGCTGATAAAAGTATGTGCCTGCCTTGAAATGCAGGTCCTTCAACAAGTAACTATCCCAAACTATGCATTTATAAAGGAATCCCTTACTGTGCACTTCCCTTTTTTCCACACATACCAATGAAAATGAAAAATATTCTAACTATAAAACTTTTCACCCTGTTGTTAAGAGCCACAATTGTGATTGAGGCTGTGTGGCTTCTTGGACTTTCTCTTCTGATCTAGCCAGGTATCACAGAAGGCCTTATGTTCATGTTCAGCTGAACCCAATCTGAAGGGTTGAATAAGCTATATCTCTGAAATTACCTTCTAAATGTTTGGCAAAACAAAACCTCAGTTTCATCTCTCTTCTATTTTCCCATTAGCGTAGATTTGCATTTTTCTCTGTACTAGGATAGGAAAGATTCTAAAATATAAACAATTGCTAAAATTTAGCAATAAGCATCACTATAACATAACAGGTTTATCTTATGTTTTTGAGCACAGGAGAATTTCAAGCTGAATTTGATTTGTTTGGGATATGAGTGTTTATAGCATATTCATCCCAGCCCTATTTAAAAGGGGAAAATTGGTATTGTTCAAGTGAGAAATCTTCATAGAACCTTAGGCAGATTGCTTGGTTATGAAAAGAGTGAGGCAGCAACTGCAGCTTTTATGCTGAGATGGAGAATGTACAGAGGCGTGAATAACCATCCAAGACTCTACTGTGGGTCTTTTCAAACAGCAGGAGCCATGTGGTGAGGAGCCATGGATGTGCCATCTCTCAGAGTCCCTCATAAAAAAGGCATAGAGAATCCTCACAGAACTTTCCCAGCAAGAGTGCAGTTTATGGAAATCATTTGGATTAGAAAAGGGATGCCACGGGTACTCTTTGCTATCTATCAAATGAGATGATGGCTTAGCTCAAGGGGAGATGTGATTGAGTGTCTGCTCCTGAGAAAGAACAAGAGTTCCAATTAATTTCTCACAGGAGATGAGTAAGCAAACAGCTTTAAGATGCTTGAGAGCAGAGACGTCTCCTGTCCTTTGCATACTCACACCTCTGGCACTTGGCATGTACTAGGGGCCGTCTCCTCAGGGACAGGTCAGGGGTGTTCAGGAGGCCCCCAGATGAAGCCACAGTATAGCCTTCACTACCATCCACAGTCTGCTCCCCAACCTTTGGGGTCATTTTATTGTTGTTCAATTGCTAAGTTAAGTCCAACTCTTTGCGACCCCATGGACTGCAGCACTCCAGGCTTCCCTGTTCTTCACTATGTCCCAGAGTTTGCTCGGACTCTTGTCCATTGAGTCCATGATGCCATCCAACCATCTCATCCTCTGTCGCCCCCTTCTCTCCTCTTGCCACCAATCTTTCCCAGCATCAGGGTCTACTGCATCTGATCTGAGACTATGTGCCACCACATCCTACCTTCCTGGTTTTGCTCATGCAGCTCCCCCAGGTAGATAAGACCTGTCTCTACCCTTGCATTTCCATCTATCCAATATGCCCAGAGACCAGTCTTTTCTCCCTGTAGCTTTCCCTGATAACCCGACCCCTACCTCATATTTCTAACATAAGGTTGAGGTGTGCAGCATTATAAACCAGCGTCTTGTGTACATTGCCAAGCGATCACCACCAAAGCTACAGTTAACCATCCATCAGCATACAGGTGGCCCCCTTCACTCTTTTCGCCTCCCTTCCAACCTTTCCCTCCGGTAACCACCAGTCTTGCTCTCTGTATCCATGAGTTTGTTTTTAAGTATAGCTGACTTATATTAAGTGCATGGCCTAGTGTTTCAATACTTTTATAGATTATACTCCATTAAAAGTTATTAAAGGGACTTCCCTGGTGGTCCCGTTGATTAAGACTCCATGCTTCCACTGCAGGGGGTGTGGATTTGATCCCTGATCAGGGAACTAGATCCCACATGCCTCTCAGCATGGCCAAAAAGTTAAAAAAAAATTTTTTTTTTACCCATTTCACAGGATTAAGATTAAGGGAGAATTAAGATAATTTGCCAACTAAGGTCTGTCTAGTCAAGGCTATGGTTTTTCCTGTGGTCATGTATGGATGTGAGAGTTGGACTGTGAAGAAGGCTGTGCACTGAAGAATTGATGCTTTTGAACTGTGGTGTTGGAGAAGACTCTTGAGAGTCCCTTGGACTGCAAGGAGATCCAACCAATCTATTCTGAAGGAGATCAGCCCTGGGATTTCTTTGGAAGGAATGATGCTAAAGCTGAAACTCCAGTACTTTGGCCACCTCATGCGAAGAGTTGACTCATTGGAAAAGACTCTGATGCTGGGAGGGATTGGGGTCAGGAGGAGAAGGGGACGACCCAGGATGAGATGGCTGGATGGCATTACTGACTCGATGGACGTGAGTCTGAGTGAACTCCGGGAGTTGGTGATGGACAGGGAGGCCTGGCGTCCTGCGATTCATGGGGTCGCAAAGAGTTGGACATGACTGAGTGACTGAACTGAAGATAATTTATAATTTTTTTGTAAACTCAAGAATAATATATAAATGATAATTTGATAATTATTTTAATTAACTTCGGGCTTCCCTGGTGGCTCAGACGGTAAAGTGTCTCTGCAAATGCAGGAGACCCGGGTTTGATCCCTGGGTTGGGAAGATCCCCTGGAGAAGGAAATGGCAGCCCACTCCAGTATTGCCTGGAAAATCCCATGTACGGTGGAGCCTGGTAGGCTACTGTCCATGGGGTTGCAAAGAGTCGGACACGACTGAGCGACTTCACTTCACTTCAGTTCTTAATTAACTTCGCAATGGGGCTGTCTGTGAAGGCAGGTGAGAGTGTCTTACACATTGTTGTCCTCTTGGTAAATGTTTGATGATAGAAAGCTGTTCTCTGTGTTCTGTACCAGCGCTTAGCAGCTTTGCTGAGAGTAGATTTTCAATCATTTGACTGCTGAACTGAAATAAAGTAGGGAGTGGGTAGAGGACAGAACCTAATTTTTATACTGGGGAATTTAGGATACACAGGAAAGGTAGCTGACATTGGGTGATGGTGCTGGAAGAGATGTTCTTGAAGTCCAGGAGGACCCCTGGCAAAGTTTTGTCTAGGGCTGGAAATCAAGCTCCTTCCGGTGGCTGGTGAAGGTTAATAGCGTCTGAAGCCTGCTATTTGCGTATTACCAAATCTACTCTTCACACTTCTAAACACCCACGGATCTGTATATTCATATCTGTGCCTACACACTTCTATTATCTTTTTAAAACCACTTCAGCATGCCTGTGATATGTTGTTTGCACCACCATATTACATAACTCTGGACACAAAGAAATTCAAATGAAATAGAAGACAAGCACCTACAGTTTAGGCAAGGCTGTTTATAATTCTACCATTCAGGTACACATCTGCATTGAAAGATCATGGGTGATCTTGTGTGTTTGCAAATGCAAAGAGCTTTCCAAGGAGAATGGAGTAATGTTTCGAGCTCTCTGAGCAAAGATGCAGTGTAAGTACAGACAGAACGTAACTGCCACCAGGCAGAGAACAGTCTTAGGAATCTTCCCTATGGGGTGACCTTAACCTACAATGATCGTATATACGTGACAGAAAACCCACGATTCAGCCAAGAAAGGGCTCTCTTGCCCCTTGTAAGTTCTACATTTTAGCCTCAGGCGAGTGAGGGTGTGTGGACAGACCCCATGACTGCTGCTCAGCACGCGTCCCCTCTTCCATCGCTGGGTTCCTAGTAGCAGTGTGTGTCACCTCCGGGAGGAACTGACTCGAGCTAGTCCTGGTCTTCTCTGCTGGGCATTGGAAACACTTGTTCCCAGCTTCTCAGTTCTGGCCACCAGGGCGTAAGAGAGCTACTGGGTTCTTCTGAGAGCTACTTTATTTCATAATAAAAAGAGACAGAGGGTTCCCTCCTTCCCTTCTGGCTTGGATGAGTACTTGCTGTTTGGTGAAGCAGGAGCCATTCTGTGCTCAAGAAGCAGAGGCCAAGAGAACCTGAAAGGCAACAGCCCAGGTCCCTGTCACTGAACCGGGTGATTTCAAGGTTGTTCTGTAAGTCACCACCATCTTTGTGGGACTTTTCCCTGGTCAGGGAAGGAGGGTCCAGGCTTCATGTCTCTCCAGTCAGACTGAGGCTGCACGGAAAGGAACTGCCTTGTGCAGAGCCAAAAGCCAGTTCAGCTGACATAAGGCGATCCCTCTCAGGGTGTTTCTTGGAACGTTTTCTCCTGAGAGCAAGTTAGTCTCAAAACCAGGGTTTGGGGAATGAGGTTACACATGTGACTTCTGTCTTCTCCAGTTTACACAGTGAAGACCCCATTCATTCAGAAAGTCAGTCAGTGAACTCACATTTATTAATGGCCTCCCAAGATACCACTATGTGCTGGGCACCCAAGGCCAAGCTAGAGGTCCTGCATTCTGGGAGACAGACATGAAATAAACACTCCCCAGGCAGTAATGACAGCTGGGGGTCAGTGCTGCCAAGGGTGCCCTGACAGTGCATCACTGGGGTACAAGGCTGGGGATGACAGAGATCGGAGGAAGCGACCCTGGGGGAGGGGGAAGGAAACCAGTCCACTCCCAGATTCTTCAGGCAAGAAGCCAGGCGAGCAGGAGGGAGGGAGCCGAGGAGACCCCAGGAGACTGAGGCAGAAGAAATGAGGAAACTTGGAGATTAACCCATGTGGACGTGAGAAGGGTCAGAGTCAAGGCCTTTCAAGGGCGAGAACTGACAGCCAGGCTGTTCAGCCTGGCCACTGTGGGCTCCGAGACCCAAGACAGGCCCACTTTTGCTTTTGTGTCCTCTTCCTCCTCCTTCCACGCCCACCCTAAACTCCACTTTACACCTAGAAGTAAGCACTTGTATAACGAAGCGAACCAGTGACTCAGGTCCTAGGACGGGATCCGATGGACAATTAGTCCGGAGTCAGAGCTCTCAATGGATGGGACGCTGATTCAGTCAATTCAGCCGGCATCAGCAGCCAGGCTGGGTCTGGAGGCTGAGCTGTGAACGACCGCTTCCCCAAGAGGCCTTCACAAATCTGGAGCGAGGTCACACTGACCGCGCCTCCCTTCCACTGACAGTCGGGGCACTTCTCCTTAATAATGCCGCCCCTCAGATCTTTCAACGATACAAATGGCAACATTGGACAGGAGTTTATCCTTCCCATTGATGCGGAAACATCTGGCCGATCGCCTTTTTCCTCTTTCTTTCGTCCCCCAGTTCGTAACTCTGATCTCAGATTCACCCACTCGTCTAGTGACCCAGGGCTCGCCTCTGAGGGATGCAGGGGCCGCCCGGGCGACGCGGGCGCAGTGGAGGCGGGGTCTCCAGGGCCCGGGGGCTGGCGCGGAGCGTCAGGCAGCGGCGCGGTGGTGACGGTCGCCCGGGCCCTCCGGCTCCGCCCCCTGCCTGCCGCTGCGGGAAGGGGCGGGAAGAGGAGGAGGCCGCAGCGCCCCCAGCGCGCCCAGCCCTTTAAAAGCCGCGGGCCTGGCCAGCCGCGCCGGCCGTCGCGGTCCCCGCGCACCGGTGTCCCCGCGCTCCAGCACGCGCTCCGTGCGGCCGCCCACCATGTCCGGGCACTTTCTCCTCGCGCCCATCCCCGAGTCCTCCTCCGACTACCTCCTGCCCAAGGACATCAAACTGGCCGTGCTGGGCGCCGGCCGCGTGGGCAAGAGTGGTGAGTGCCCCGGGGACAAGGGGGGGCTCTCCGCGGAGCGCGGGAGGGCAGGGGAGACCCGCTCGTGTCCGCGCGCGTGCAGGCCTGCCGCCCGCCCCGCTCACCTGGCTTCCGGCGGCTTCCCCCGGAGCATCCATGCCCGGGCCCTAGCCAGTGGGCACCTGTGTGGTGCCTGGTGCGGCCATAGCACACCCACGGCCGCACCCGCCTCAAAACTTGCGGAGGCCACGGCCGCGCCCTGGGCTCTGCGGAGCCTTGAGGATGCGCGCGGTACCCACGGCTCCGCGGCCGGTCACGCCCTCTTTCCTGAGCCGGTCGGTTTGGCAGTCTCGTCCTAGTCCTGCAGCTGAATTTTCCTCATTCCTTTTCAGCGATGATCGTGCGCTTCCTGACCAAGAGATTCATCGGCGATTATGAGCCAAATACAGGTTAGATTCCTCTCGCGCTGTTGGGGCTGCGTGCTCGGATATATATATATTTTTTCTTGATGAGAGTATGAGAATTTAAAACCCAAGTCTCTTTAATCCTCCAGGCAAGTTGTACTCGCGGCTTGTGTACGTGGAGGGAGACCAGGTCTCCCTGCAGATCCAGGACACCCCCGGGGGCATCCAGGTAAGGACTGCGGGGAGCCGGCGGCCCACGCGCTTGCGGACGCCGGAGCCAGGTGTCTACGCGAGCCGGTTGTCCACTGAGATGCAGGGGCCTTCCCAGGTGGCGCTAGTGGTAAAGAATCCACCTGCCAGGGCAGGAGATGGAGGGGTGGGCCTTCCCCAGGTGGGGCCCAGTCTTTGGAGAGTTAGAAACCGGCCACGATAGGGGGAGGGGGCGGGGAGAGGAGGTCGTTAGAGGCCGTCCCCTCCTGTCGGCCAACTCGGAAACGGGGAGTCAGGCTTACCTTCTCTCTGCAGCAGCAGTCCGGGCGGGCATCACTGGTTACAGGGATCCCAGGAATCCTGTAAGAGCTCAGCCTTGGAGCCTGAACAAAACTGTGGGGTGGGACTCTGGAGAGGGTCTTCTCTCCAGGAGGACCCCCGAAGCGTTCCCGTTTTTAGCTGTTTCTGCAGTACCTGCATTCAGATAACCCCTGGGCAAGCTGTCAGGAATGTAACTTGATTAACAAGTTACTAATTGCTCTCTGTCCTAGGGAGGGAAGATCTGAAAGAAGGAATTTGTTTCTGTAACATTCTCAAAAAGGACATGCTAAAAATATTTTTATGGGTTTGGGAATAGATATTTATCTTGGCTTATACTCAAAGTTTTGTTTGTTCGAAGTTAGTTCCCTAAAAATTGCGCCATCCTGAGTTGAAAGTTCTCACTGAAATCCTTCTTCAGTCAGTCCTCCAGGGTTCATCACAGACAACCTGCCAAGCTTAAAAGTGATGCATGGGTAACAGCTCAGAAAATAACCCAGGTGGGGACCCTGCCTGAGAATCGGGTCTTTCCATGTTAAAAAGCCTCCTGCAGAAGCCGGGTAGCATCTGAAAACTATATTTAGTGATTTCTCTTTCAAACTTTTTTCCAAGGGTGGCTTTGATGTTCTCTTGGTGCCTTTCCACCGAGGCCTTCCTAGATCCGGGCTCTTTTCGCTCTTTTCAGGTCCAGGACAGCCTCACGCAGCCGGGTGACCCCTTGTCCAAGTGCGTGCAGTGGGCAGAGGGCTTCCTGTTGGTCTATTCCATCACGGACTATGACAGCTACCTGGCCATCCGCCCCCTGCACCAGCACATCCGGAAGGTCCACCTCGACTCCAGAGCCCCCATCGTCATCGTGGGCAACAAGGGGGACCTGCTGCATGCCCGGCAGGTGCAGACCCGAGAGGGCGTCCAGCTGGCCAACGAGCTGGGCAGCCTGTTCCTGGAAGTTTCCACCAGCGAGAACTACGAAGACGTGTGTGATGCGTTCCGGCATCTGTGCAGAGAAGTAAGCAAGCTGCACAGCCTGGGGTCAGAGAGGAGGAGAGCATCAGTCGTCCCGCGGCCGCGCTCACCCAACATGCAGGACCTCAAGAGGCGCTTCAAGCAGGCTCTGTCCTCCAAGGCCAAGGCCCCCTCTGCCCCCGTCCTGGGGTAGACACAGCACCGCTGCTGCTTGACTCCTCTCCTTTTAACCCATGCATTTGTGCTACTGAGAAGACTGTGTGGGGTGGATCCCCCTTTTTAATCAGACACTCAGAGTTTATTTTTATACAGACTGTTGGTTTTCAAGTGTATATGTATTTCTGAAAATTTGAACAGTGATTGTCTAGAAGTTGGATAAAGATTGTTTGTTGTTGTTTTTTTTTAATAAAAGGTTTTTAAAAAACTAACAGCTAGCCACTTTTCCATTAAGGCAAATGGCAACCTTGCTCCTTGTTTTTAAATGTCTTTTTATAGAAATCATACTTGCACCAGAGCCCAGAACTGCTCTGAGCTTGCCCTGGGTCTGAACTCTGATTGGTGGCTTCTGCAGTGTGGGATTGGTTTAGAAGGAATCTGTGGGAGAAAGAAGAGTCTGTGGAGGAGGAATGGGATTTGGATAGCTGCAGGATGGCTCAGCTGGGAAAGAACGTGTCTGCTGATGCAGGAGATGCAAAAGACTCGAGTTCGGTTCCTGGATCAGGAAGATCCCCTGGAGAAGGAAATGGCATCCCACTCCAGTATTCTTGCCTGGAAAATCCCATGAACAGAGGGGCCTGGAGGGCTGCAGTCCATGGGTTTGCAAAGAGTTGGACTTGACTGAGCCTGCTCTCCCACACACATCTTTAATTAGGGCACTTTTCCCCAGGCATGAAATTGACAGCAGATAATTTTCAAGGGGAGAGGTTCCTTGCACATAGATGCTAAAAAATTATGACATGAATAACATTATCATTTATTGATTCAAATGGAAGTTTGCCCTCTCCTTCACATTAGAGAAGCAATCTGCCTTTGAGTATTGCCATTGTCAGTAAGTGCACGCTCCCTGGAGTTGCTTGAAAATTCTCCACCCCTCTCTGTCTCCCTTACCCTCACCAGTGGGGCACCTGGTCTGTCTGTTCTCCTATTTTTCTCTAAAGCATCACTTTGTCTTAATCTAGGCCTTTGCAGCTCTTGCCTTGATTGGCAGGCAAGCATGTGGACAAGATTCTGGTTTCTTGGCAGAATGGTCTCTTTCTTTGCACCCAGACAAACATACTAAAACCAAACCTGATCATCTTGTTTCTGTGATTGAAAAAACTCAGCTAGTTTCCCCTTATCTACTGGATAAAATATTAACGAGGCATAGAATCAAGACTATTTACCACCTCTCCAGATTCATTACTCCCTCCTCCCAAAACCCTTGCCCCTGCTACACAAACACACACACATACGCACACACGCACACACACACAGAGCTGACAATCCATTCCAACAGAACACTCTGCCTTTCTCATTCTTCACCAGATTCTTTCATGCCTCCCTGCCCTGGCACAAATTACTGCCTTGAATGTTTTGTTCTATTCTCCACATAAAAAGTATTTCAAGTCCCATGCTATATTCAACTCCCGGGGGCGCCCTCTCAGAATCTTTCTGTAGCGTTTGTGTTATAACCCAACCTGCTTGAGGGCAGTCATGGCGTTTTATGACTTTGTACTCCAGTGCTACTAGCCCAGGTCTTGCATATAGGCTCGGGGGGCGGCGGGGCGGGGGGAGGGCTGCAGTAAATATTTGATGAATGAATGAGTGACTACATTATTTTTGGTGCCCAGGACAATCAAGGCAGACGATGATGAAACAACTTGTCACTTCCGCAGAATGAGGGCAGGAGGTGTTCAGAGTAGTTGGAGGTTCTTTATTAGCAGTGGCAGAGAGGAAATATTGCTGACAAGGGTAGAACTCCTGAAACATTTGGCAGAATGTTGAAAACCTGGGTGGCTGAGGACAGGACAGTCTATGCACATTCGTAAGGTTTGCCTTGCTTCCAAAGTGTCGTCATCAGTCTGGGGTGGGGGGGGCACCTCCACACTCACAAGGGAGGAGGACCTAAGCATCCTTGGTCCTTCTTCACCCCTCCCCATCATCACACTGTCTTGAAATTCCTGGCTCTTTCTCTATCCACCAATCATCCTCCTTCTGGTCAAGCTTCGACTTTTATTCTGCCCTTAAACTGCAGAATGATTTAATTAACATGCCTATCAGTGAGGTTCTGGAGGACGGGACGGAGTCCAAATGGCTAAGTGGTACATCCTGCAGACATTCTGTACTTGACATGCGACCTATGAAAAAAGCAAACTTGAATGATGGGAAGATAAATCAATTAGAACAGAAGAAAATAAATTTGTTTTGCTCATATTGAGATGAAGGGCACCATAGACATTCTGGAGTTTATTAATATCCTTTTCAAGAAAATGGATTAAAGTAAATAGCCATGGAAGGCGGCAGTGAATAAAAGAGCAAATAGGAGAGACCAGATGACTGTTTAGTCAAGAATGTGGGGCTTGAGTAACTTCTTTCCCTGGTATGTGTTGCAATTTTAACTGCTCATGATGCAAAGTTACCAATTCAAATTTACAATGTGAAGATACTTTGTGTGGTTAATAGTTTATCCTTACCATTTGATCTGTCTCCAAAAGGAGACTTGGAAAGACTTGGCTGAAATTTGTCTCAAGCTACTTTGAAAGATGTGATCTAGGGGGAAAAAAATCCCCAAACAATGATTTCTCAAACACCATCAAGTTAGCCAGGGCTCAAGGCGAGTGAATGGACGACAGTGATGACTGGGTGAGAGCAGACAGTTCAGCAGAGTAGAAATTTGCCGTTCCCAAATGAAACGTAGTCACCGCCTGTTTGAACGCTGTCAGGTGCCTCCACCCCAGTAGAAAAGCAGCTTTCTCAGGACTAGACGGGTCATCATCATTGAATTCAGCCCCACAGCACCTATAAGGGTCTCCCGTGCATAACAGCACCCCCCGAAAAGATATTTTGGGCACCCTCCATCAAACTGTCAGAGGTGGCTCTTATGGTGAATTGGAAAGAAAATGTTCTCCAGAGCAGGTCTACTTGGACAAAATAGGTATCATCCCTTTAAAAAAAGTTTTAATTTTTTAAATTGAAGTATAGTGGATTTACATTGTGCGCTAAGTTGCTTCGATTGTGTCTGACTCTGTGCGATCCTAGGGACTGTAGCCTGCCAGCCTCTTCTGTCCATGGGATTCTCCAGGCAAGAAAACTGGAGTGGGTTGCCATGCCCTCCTCCAGGGGATCTTCCTGACCAACGAACTAAACCCAGGTCTCCTGCGTTGCAGGCAGATTCTTTACTATCTGAGTCACTAGATAAGTGTTGTGTTGATTTTTGCTGTACAACAAAGTTATTCTGTTACACACATACATAAATTCTTTTTCATGTTATTTTCCACTATGGTTTATCACAGGATTTATTTTTTTTTAAAGATTCGTTTTGATGTGAACCATTTTTAAAGTCTTTTATTGACGTAGTTACAATATTGCTTCTGTTTTTTTATAGTTTGCTGTTTTGGTCCTGAGGGTGAGGCATGTGGGATCTTTGATCCCTGGTCAGGGATCGAACCTGAGTCCCCTACACTGAAAGACAAAGTCTTAACCACTGGGCCACCAGGGAAGTCCCATTATCACAAGATACTGAATATAGTTACCTGTGCTATACAGTAGGACCTTGTTGTTTATCCACCCTATATATTGGGTTGGGCAAAAAGTTCATTCAAAAATCCAACCGGCTCCAGTTTTCTTGCCTAGAGAATTCCGTGGTCAGAGGAGCCTGATGGGCTAAAGTCCATGGGGCCGCAAAGAGTTGCACATGACTGAGTGACTAAGACTTTCATCTTCTTTGAGCATCATTTCATGTTCCATGAGGATTAATGTGTAAAGCTGTAAAGACACTTGCTACCATTTCTTACCAGCACTCTCTATTTACATTAGAAGAACAGTGTTAAAAACAGCAGAGATTACTTTGCCTGGAAACACTCACATGGGTTTATAACTCCGGAAAAGTTGGAAAGATTCAGGAGCTCCTGCCAAAGAACAGTTACCAAGCTGCCTTAAGGAGGCAGCACAGGTGGGCTCCTGAATGAGACCACCTTCACACCCTGCCTTGTCATGGATCCCCTGGGAACTTGGGCAAAGTGGAAAAAAGAATTTCCTTAACTTAAAATGGAGCTAACACTACCCGTCAAGCAGAATTGTTCAGAGTCTGACACACACGAGGTACTCAGTTGTGGTTGTTGTTTTATTGTTGTTTTCTTAATTTTTAAAAAATATTTTTTTTTATTTATTTGACCTTGTGGCATGCAGGATCTTTGTTGCATCCTGCATGAACTTTCATGGCAGCAGTGCTTGGACTCTCTCGAGCTGTGGTCCTCAGGCTCAAGAGTTGTGTCGGGCAGGCTTGGTTGCTCTGTGGCAGGTGGAATCTTACTTTCCAGACTGGAGATCGAACCTGCATCGTCTGCATTGCAAGATGGATTCTTTTTCTTTTTTTTTAAATTTTAATTAATTCAATTTTTCAATTGGATAATTGCTTTACAGAGTTTTGTTTCTTTCTGTTAAACCTTCAAAAAGGAAGGGATATATGTATGCCTATGGCTGACTCATGTTGAGGTTTGCAAGATGGATTCTTAACCAGGGGACCACCAGCCAAGTCCCCTGTCACTACTATTATTTTGAAGTTGTTTTAGGAAAAGGCATACTTGAACACTCTACAAGGTATAAAATAGTTGCTTTGAACGATGTGACTTTTCCCACTTCACATCTGGGAAAAAGAAGGTTTGCTGAGGGGCAGTTATTCAATCAATAATAATACCTAACAATTCTTGATCTTTTACCATGTGCTAGCACCTTAATTTTCTCCACAATCCTCTGGGACTGTTATGATTATTCCCATCTTTCAGATGAGGAAACTGAGGCTCAGAGAAGTCACACAGTGGCCTCAGTTCATTTAAGCCAGGAACCAGGAAGCCTGGCTCCAGGAAGAAGAAAGAATTTCGGAGGCTGCTTCCCTGGCCTTCCGTAGGGCCTGCCATCACCTCTGGGGGAACCCCTGGGACCCTGTTGTTAGTATTTGAGCCCTGGAGGAGGAATCTGCATTTCCATGAGCACCCTGAAGTCCTGAGGCTGTCTCCTGTCTGAAAGCTCTGAGCAAGATCCCAGTCCAGACTGCTGGACTCCACCCCAGGCTTCCTGTTTAACCAGGGAAGTCAGACTTGAAGCCGGGAAGGCAGTGGTGTCACAGGAACAGGGGGCCTGGACTGGCCTGGTGCTGTGGCTGGTGAGGCAGGTGAGGCTGGTGCTGCATCCAGGTGGCGGGGCTGCCCTTCCCTTGAGAGCTCCTGCCTGAGCGGCCGCTTTGAAGGCTATGGGGGTGGGGGTGGGGGTTTGGGCCGTGGGTGGGAGCCGGGGATGGGCATGGCCAACATGTGTGGGCCCCAGGGCTGTGTTCTCTCCCCAGACTCTTCTCTGATGGGCACCTGGAGGAGATACCTCCACAGCAGCCCTGGTGATTCACATGCTTTCTTTTCTCCAGGAGGCGGGAGGTTTGCACCTTGCAGGGGAGAAGGGGGCGAGCTGAAGGTCACCTTCCAGGGGCTGTGGCAGTGAGTGGGTCACTGCAGAGTGGTTTACTGCTGGAGCAGAGCACAGTGGGGGCTAAGAGTGCCTCCCAGCCCCAACTCGGTGAGTGTACTTGCTGGGGTCGGGGGCAAGAGAGAGGGAAAAGAAAAAGGTTTAAAAAGAAAGGCCAATGAATTTCTCCAGATGGAGAAAATATGAGGCTTCTGCCCCAATGTTTGAGAGGCCATTGGTGATCTGTGTCCTGGTTATATCTTTGTAGCATGATAATAAGATAATAAACAACCATTACCTACCATAACTACTGAATATGCACTGTGTTCCATGTATTCCGGTATTAGAGTTCTCCAGAAAAACAGAACCAACAAGATAAAGATGTATTTGTATTTATTATCATTATTTTCAATATTTATGTATTTGGGTCTTAGTTATGGCACACAGGATCTTCACCTCTTAGTTGCAGCATGTGAGATCTAGTTCCCTGACCAGGGATCCAGCCCAGAACGCCTATACTGGGAGCATGGAACCTTCACCACTGGGCCACCAGGGAAGTCCCTCTCATGACTATTATTACAAGGAACTGACTCATGTAATAATGGGGACTGAGAAGTTCTACCATCAGCGAGTTGGGACCCCAGCAGTGCTGATGGTGTGTTTCCAGCCTGAAGCAGCCAGTCTCAAGATCCAAGAGCAAGTGTTTCAGTCTGAGTTCAGAGGCAGGGAAAGATGAATGTCCCAGCTCCAGGCAGTCAGGCTGGAAGGAGTTCCCTCTTGCTTCAGGAAGGATCAGCCTTTCTAGTCTATCTAGGCCTTCGACTGATTGGATGAGGCCCACCCACACCAGGGAGGGCAATCTGGTTTCCTCGGTTTCCTGAATCGCATGTTAATCTCATGTAGAAATACCCTCCTGGACACACCCAGTATAATGTTGGAGCAAATATTCGGATACCCCATGGCCTGGTCAAGTTGCCACATAGACTAATTTAGCCAATCACATATAGTAATTTAGGTGCACTTACTCATTTAATCCTCCCAATGATTCTATTAGAGTAACTCATTGTTTTCATCCCCATTTGACAGAAGAGGAAAATGAGGCTCAGAGAAGTTCATTAACTTTCTCATAAGCCTCTCAGCAGGTAGAGTGGCACAGCTGAGAGTCAAGTCCAAGTCTTTCTGATTTGAAAACCACTGTACTGTACTTCATTCAAAGCCAATCATCCCCCTGCAGGCACCCCTGGAAGCTGCTACCATTCTCCTGATGAAGCGTTTGACCTTGACTATTGCATGGTACACCCATCAAGGTTTTCATCTACAAACAATAGAAAAGACTCTGGCTGATTGAAAAAAAAAAGTGGCAGGGGTTTATTAAAAGGTTTTTAAGTAACTCACAGAATCACTGGGTGACCTAGAGAACAACCGCAGGGGCTGCACAGTTAGACAGAGGCCAAGAAAATATCTGGCGTTTTCAGCATCTGCTTTGGCAGGTAGTCCCTGCTTCCCACACAGACCTTTGAGGTGAAGGCTTACTCCAGACTTTAGTAGAGGTTCTGACACCGAGGTGGCAAAAGCCGCTGCACCCACTGAATGGTGACTGAGTGGTACAGAGGGTTTCCCACCTTAAAGGTAAATGTGACGATGGCCAAGGCCATATTTATTGATCGATTGATTTGGCTGTGCCGAGTCTTAGTTGCAGCGCGTAGAATCTAGTTGCAGCGTGTGGGATCCAGTTCCCCAGCCAGGGATTGAACCCAGGTCCCCTGCATTGGGAGTATGGGGTGTTAGCCATTGGACTGCCAGGGAAGTTCCAGCAATGACTGTCTTAATCCAAGCTTTCTCTTGCACGCGCCTGCATGGTTGCAGTGACATCTGCCTAAAGCTGCCAGCTTGCCTCCAGAGGAGCCATCTGTGGTTAGCGGGACCCTCGCTGCCCATGCAGGGCACACTGTGGGAGAGAGGGCACGTGAGCTTGTGAGAACCACTCACGAGCGTGCAGTTCTGGAGTAGGTCCCCAGGAAGATGTGACCTCTGCTTTGACCCGACAGCTGGCCCCGGGCAACTGGAGGTCCTTCACCCTGCTCCCATCCTTGGAATGTGCCCTTTGCTTGTCTTCCCTGCTCCCAGAAGCTGCAGGGGACTTAGCCCTGAGACAGTGATGTGTCCAGACCTTCAGACTGTGTTTGCCTGCACCCAGCTGAGGCCTCTGGGTAAACTTTCAAGATTCTCCAGGGCAGGGCGGAGATCTTGTTGTCTTGCAGCCGCCCAGACTCCACATGAGTTCCCTTGCTTATTAAACCTGCTGCTTACCAGTCTGAGGTGTCTGTCTCTTTCTTCTGACTTCACCCAGGAAGCTCCCAAGGAGGTGTGTGAACCGTCAGGGCAGAGGCCTCTCACTGCGATTCTGACCAGGATGCAGTTAGCGTCCAGTCATGTTCTTTATGGCGTCTTTTCCCTGTGGCAGGAAATCCAGTCGCATCATATTATTCAGCTGTCATGTCTTGCCCGTCTCCTTTAACCCAGCTCTAATATTTTTAGGTTCTTTTGTCCAAAGCCCAACATTTATTGGCAAAATCACTTTTAGAAAATAACATACTTCAGTAGATTTTCAGACTCTCAACACGACCACCTGAACAGCATCATTGAATTTTTCTGAAGGCGTAGTTCCTTTGGCACAAAGCAGACCACTTTTTGTTTTTTAATTTCATGCTTCAGAAGGTTAAAAAAAATGAACATTTTACAAGATTCCCTTTTCTCTTTCTCGAGTGCGCTGAAAACCCCGAGTGCCGTGAACAAGCAAGAAGGAGGCACCTGACCAACAATTTTGAACAGAAAGTCCCTGGTTGCATGAATGACCGGCTGTATCAGACAATTAGGACTGAGTAGAGTTTAACTCATGAGTCCTCACGACTCCCCATGGGGTGCAGTCCGGGAGCACCCCTTCCTCAGTCCCCCTCTTCATTGTCCCCATTCCCCAGCGCACTTTAAGAAGCTAGCATGTTCACCTGTGATTGTATTTTAGGAGGAGGAGCTTGTAACAGACGCTCAGGTCTCAGAGGCCCATTACTGGCCCCAGACAGAGTCAGCTTCTCTCTTCTCCCAGGCATCCTGGCATTTGAAAGGAGCATCTGTGTGAGTAAAAACGATACTCATTCCATGAAGGGATTCCAAGTGAAGTCATTCAACGGTGACAGATTTAGATGCTCGGAAACAGGCAGTCACGTCACTTCCCTCACACTGACACGCACATCCGAACGCCCACTGGAAGGATGGGCAGGATCCGGAGCCATGGAAGACTCCAAGCAGAGGAAAACTTGTGCAGACTGTCGTCGGAGCAGCCCATCAGCATCGTTCTTTCCCCTCCCTCCACCCTCTCCCTGGCAGGAAGGCTGCTGCGCCTCCTTGCTTGACCTCTGCAGGCTGACTTCAAGCCTGTCGGAGGCAGTGGGGTCCTCCCTTGTCTTACCTGCCCGTCTAGAGTGGTAGTCTGCATATCCTGACACAATCTTCTCTTGGTCCCTACCAGACCTTGTGTATTCATCAACTCTAAACATGGCTTGTCTGTTCTGTCTCCAGGCCCACATTCGTGTGCTCCTTCCACGTGGAACTCCTGCCCGTCAAGGTCCTAGCCTGCCTGCAAGAGCAGACGCACATTCTCCTTCCTCCATGGAGCCTCCTCTGACCCCTTCTTGCCTCCTCCCTGGGCCCCAATCACATAGTAGGTGCTTGGTTGTTACTCTGAAGTGAGTTGAGTAAATGAAGGGGGGAAACCCAAACTGCTCATTGCCTCCATTACTCTTAGTAACGCTGATTAGAGTCACAGAAATTATAGCACAAGTGGGCTAAGGGACTATCCAGGTCACAGGAGAGTAGATGGTTGCCAAGGGTCGAATTCAATTGATTTGAATTTTAAGTGTTCTTATTCTGTTTGTGCTGGAAGGCTGGACATAGCAATGAGTGCACGAGGCCACTTGGCCCTGACAAGAACGTGATCTTGCTGATGCTGAGTTTGTCTGGGAACCAGAAGTCTGATGTTTGTAAATATTCCTTTAAATGCAAGCATTAAGGGTAGAGGTTGTTTGTATAAGTTCTTTCGGAAGAAGGTTGCCAATCCAAGTGTTACATGCTTGTGGCAGAGGCCAAACCGACCTGCTCGGATCCCATGAGGCCCTACCTTGCAGGGTCCATGTCACTGGGGCCATGCCACCTCCCACCACTCCCCGACCCCTGCAGCTGGTTGAATGGTCCCTGCCATCCGTGGTCTTGTTTCATCCCCCCTTGCTGACTGCAGGGCAGGAGAGAAGGGGAGCAGCAGCCTCAAGACTGACGGAGCTGGGCTCCGTGTCACTGACCCGCTGCCCACATGGCAGCTCCTTAGAAGCGAAGGAATTTCTGTTAGTAACTGACCTTGGCTTCGGTGTAGCTTTCTGGAGCCTGCAGACATTTTTCATGGCTGCTGCCTCATTCAGCCATCGAGGGAGCCTGTAAATTAGGCAGTGAAGCTATTATTTCCACTTTTGGGAAGAAACCGAGGCTCAGAAAGACTACCAGCTTTGACCACATAACTAGAATGTGGCAGCACGGGAATCAGAGCCTTGTTTTAATGACTGCTCCCGCGCTCTCTCCACTCTACACACCAGCTTGTGCAAACAATAAGAGCTTTGTGCCATCCGATGTTCAGTCATCGGCGTTAAGCTGGCTTACTGGGTGATATAATGTGATGGTAGCAGTATATCGTGCATCTGCATGCTAAGTTGCTTCAGGCGTGTCTGACTCTTTGCAAACCCTATGGGCTGTAATCTGCCAAGCTCCTCTGTCCATGGGATTCTCCAGGAAAGAATGGGCTGACAGTTCCTCCTCCCGGGGATCTTCCCAACCGGATCGAACCCGTGTCTCTCATGTCTCCTGCGTTGGCAGCGGAATCTGTACCACTATCACCACATCTATGAAGATGGCCAGAGCCAAATATACCTGGTGAAGCAGGATTTTCCAGTTTTATTTTCTTGAAACAGGTGTATTATGTAGTTCAGAAAAATGTAAAACTATAAAAAGGTGTAAAGTGGAAATCTGAAAATCCACTTCATTCTGTCCCTATCCACCCATTTCACCCACACACCCAAAGGTAGCTCACCATTGTACTACTTTACAAGTTGTTTCGAATGTTTTCTTCAGACCAAGGTTGATTTGAGTCTTTTCTCTTCTGGAATATGGATTCGTTTGACGATGGGGAGTAGTTTAGTCATTTGTCTTTGTGTGGCGGTCAGGTTCTTAGTTGCAGCATGCGAGTTCTGGTCCCCTGACCAGGGATTGACACTGGGCCCCTGCGCTGGGCACACACCGTGTTAGCCACTGGACCACCGGGGACATCCCAGTGTCACGTGGGTTAGCAAGAAAAGCTTACCTATCGAGTCTAGAATCTGACTTTGAGTTCAAACCAAAAGTCTTTTTTAAAAATAATTTTATTTCTTTATTTTTGGTTGTGCTGGGTCTTTGTTGCTGCCCACAGGCTTTCTCTAGTTGCAGTGAGTGGGGTGCTCACCACAGTGGCTTCCCTTGCTGTGAAGCACGAGCTCCAGGGTGCACGGGCTTCAGCAGTTGCAGCTCCCGGGCTCAGTGGTTGGGCACACGGGCTTAGTTGCCCCACGGCATGTGGGGTCTTCCTGGATTAGGGACCAAACCCATGTCTCCTGCATTGGCAGATGGATCCTTTACCACTGAAACCAAAGAGCTTATGGTAAACCCCAGGAGTGGTATTTGTGTACAGTTACAGAATTGGGTTCTTTTTTACTCAGCTGGGAAAGCAATTCCAAAATATTCAAGTGTTGGCAGTGTTCAAACAGCCTTTTGAACAAGCTGAATTCACCCAAGGAATAGTCATGCCTCCTGGCTCAGTCCCTTGAGGACTCTGACCCAGTAGACACCTTCCTGTTGCATTGCCAAGGGATGTTTAGCGGGTCCACATTAGGATTCAGTAAAGTGCGTGAAATGTGATGTGGGGTTCAAGCTCCCAGCTGGTTTTGAGTCAGGGCATCACTGTTCTGGTGCAAACTGACAAGGACTATGGTGAAACCAGGGGCCCGTGGGCAAAACATCTTCTACAGTCCCAGATCAATGCCTGTAAGAGGAGCACCTCAAGTAATTTAATTCTGGTTATTTAGTTTCACAAAGGAGGAATTTCAATAGTGCTGAAAGTGACTGGGGAGATAGCAGCAAACATGTCACACGAAGGAAAGGAATAGCACTCACAATGTACCAAAAACATAGCTAACAATGGGTGATAACAAGTGCTGAGAGCTCTTCCTCGCTGGGTAATGTCCAGTGGAGGCTGTGGATTGCAGTGGAGTTGAGAATCATGTGGAAGGGCAGCAGAAGCAGCTGATGGACCCCGAGGCATCAGTATAGCACAGAAGCAGGATCCCCAAAGTGTGTGCACACACGTGCACATGTGTGTGCCTGCATGTGTGTGCCTGCATGTGTGTGCATGTGTGCATGCGTGTGCCACAACCTCCCACTGCAGATGGCAAGGATATGGACAGACCTCACCCTGGGGGCTGAGGAGCTGACCCTCTGCAGGCTGACATGAGAGAGGGTCAAGGCAGAGAGGGTGTCTAGTCTGTGTCTTTTCGGTATCTTGGAAAGCCCTCCCCCGACCTCTGTTTTGTGCTAGGATAAAAGGATTAGAGGTGACTCCTCGGCTCTCAGTCTGCAATTATGTACAAGTCCTTTGTAGCTAGCTCCTCTCAGTCTACATGAATGACCAGTGGGGGCCGACTGGGGTGCCCCTCACAAAGGAGAAGGCACGTACCACATAAAACCCCACTGAGAAGGCAAGGGGAGAGGTGGCACAGTCAGAGAAGTAGGTGGAAATGAAGCCTCCAGGACGGACTCCCAAGGGATGGGAAACACTTGTCCTTTTTCAATCATGGAAGCCGGAGTGGGTGGGCAGGCAATAGTTAGCAGCAGAGGGACCCTGAAGGTTGAGGGGCCCTGTGCCATTGCGTCCTGAGCATCATCTGGATGGTCTGACCACTCTGAATCAGGAGGACAGCTGTCTCCATTTTCACTGGGGTCTGGAGAAATAGCAATTTGAAATTTCCATCACTGGCAGTTTCCAGAAATTCTCAACTTGGATCCACGGACCCCCAACACCAGACATTCTCATTCATTAGATGTGCTCTTTTTTTTTAACTTAAAAAAATTATTTATTTTATTTTTGGCTGCGCTGGGTCTGTTGCTGCATGTGGTCTTTCTCTGGTTGGGGCGCACTAGCTTCTCATTGCAGTGGCTTCTATTGTTGTGGAGCACGGATTCTAGAGCACAGGCTCAGCAGTTGTGACACACAGGCTTAGTAGCAGGTGGGACCCTCCTGGACCAGGGATCAAACCCGTGTCTTTTGCATTGGCAGGCAGATTCTCATCCACTGTGCTCCCAGGGGAGCTCCATTTGCTGTGCTTTTAGAGAATCCCACGGACAGAGGAGCCTGGCAGGCTACAGTTCATGGGATCACAAGAGTTGGACATGACTTAGCGCTATCTTTCCTTTCCTTAACAAGTGTCCCAGTTGTCTCCTCTGTAGACAGTCTCTGGATACTTGGAGCACAGAGTCGATCCGAGTGAGACTGAGCCAGGAAAGTCTCCCTGTTCTGTGGGCCTCTTGCTGGTTTTAGTCACTCAGCAACTAGCCCACATACGGATTAGATAAATCTGGGCTGGAATTCCCACTTCACCACTTTATAACTTGATCAAAGAACCCAGCCCCTCCACCCTCAGTTCACGCAATTTGTGTGAGGGGTAAGTGAAGTGACGCGTAAATGCACAGCCATCTGGCACAAAGTCGGTGTCCAAGAAATTTGCATTTTTATTGTTGTTGAGATTAACTCTTAAATGATTCTGCTTGTCTTCATATCTATCGTTTATGCTTTAATGTGTTTTATCCCTTGGCTGTCGTGTAGAGCTTAATCAAATAGAATAGGACATTGATGAATGATGGTGACTCCCTTCCAAGAGTGGCTGCTCTCATTTGGCACCCTTTTCCCTCCTTGCCGGGAAAAGTCTTGCAGAGACTGTGCCAGTGTTATTTTCCCAAATATTTTACCTGTTGCTCTTCCTTGCCTTGTATAGACACACTGTTGATTCCAGGATGATATAGGACAATGGTCTGAGATTCAGGAGGGTTGGGCAGTCAGCATGGAAGCTGGTTGGAGAGGAGAGTGGCCCCCGTTCATGCTGGACTCAACAAGGCAACCTTTGAGATGAAACAGAGGTTGAGATCCAGAGTGGGGCCTGAATTGGTGCAGTCAGGTGTGACAGGTGAGACGAGGACAGGAGGTGGGGCCAGGTAGGCCAGTGGAGACGAGGCCAGGAATAAACACTCGAGGGGAGACGGTACCAGTCAGAGCTGGAGAGGTGCCCAGGGCCGGAAGGGTTGGGGGTTATGAGCTGGAGAAGAAACGAGAAGCACCAGCACCTAGAAGTCAGGGAGGTCACCCTTGGCCAGGTAAGAAGCCAAGGACTCCTCCCTGAATGACAGGAACCATTAGACACAACTGGGCTGGAGCCAAGAAGAAGAAACGGGAAGACCTGCCTACCTGGCAAGTGACCTGCCAGAGGGCAAGCAGGTGCTCGGGGAAAACACTGTTCAGTGCCTTGCACAGGTGAGGATTACACCAGAAGAAACGCGCCCAGCCAACCCACAACTGTGCAAGGCATGTGGTAGGTGAGCGGCAGACACTGGCTAGATTCGTTCTTGACCAGTTAGGAAAATACATTTCAGGGCTCCTTTTCACTTGACTTCTTCCCTGAGGTGAGGAGTCCAGGTTTGGAGAAAGCAAGTCTTCTTTTTTGTCCTGGTTATGATTTAGTGAAGTTCTTGGTGGCTCAGATGGTAAAGAATCTGCCTGCCGGAGTCGGGAAAATCCCCTGGAGGAGAGTGTGGCAACCCACTCCAGTATTCTTGCCTGGAGAAGCCCATGGACAGAGAAGCCTGGCAGGCTACAGTCCATGGGGTCACAAAGAGTCAGACGCAACTGAGTGACTCACACTTCACTTTTGCCGCAGGAGGGTAAGCAGGACTTGTTTCATCACAGGATTCCTTAGAAGTCCCCTCCGCACAAACCTCTCTCCCCAAAAGTCTCCCTCCCCACAAGTTTCTGTTGAACTGGGATTCTAAGTTTAGCAGTTTCCTCCCTCTTCCCCCAGACAGAGTTGGGGCCTAGAGACGCTGTGCGCAGGGGGACGGCCTAGCTGGGAGGGGCTGCATAGGTTTAGTTGGAACTTGGTTGAGTCTTTCTTAAAACGGAAGCATGTCAGTTAGGAGTACTACTTTGGGCTACAATAGAAACTCCAAAATGACAGTGGCTTCAGTAAACAGGAAGTTTCCCATATTTAAAAAGTCCCTTAGAAGCAATCCGGCATCTTTTATGAGATGAGTGGATAAACTGTGGTTCATCCAGGCTACGGAATACTAATTCAGTAATAAAGAGAAGTACGCTTTCAAGCCATGAAAAGGCATGGAGATTTATGCACATATTGCTAAGTGAAAGAGGCCAGTCTGAAAAGGCTATGTATTATCTAAGCACATGCTGGAAAAGGCAAAACTATGGAAACAGTAAAAAGATCAGTGGTTGTCTGGGATTCCAAGGGAGGGGGGGATGAACAGGTGGAGCAGTGGGGATTTTTAGGACAGTGAAACTATTCTATATGATACTGGAATGGTGGATCCCTGTCATTTTCATTTGTCAAAACCTACGGTATCTACAACTTAAAGAATGAACCTGATGTAAACCATGGACTTTAGTTAATATAACGTATCAATATTACTTCATTGAGGGTAACAGATGTACCACATTCAAGCAAAATTCTGATTTAAGCAAGAGAACTGTGGGTAAGAGGAATTCTCTGAATTTTCTGCTCAATTTTTTCTGTAAACCTAACACTGTTCAAAAACGAAACCTATGAATTAAAACAAAAGAAGTCCAGTGTAGGGTACCTTGGGCTGGAGTGGTAGTTCTACTGCTAATCTGAGTTGAGGAAACTGTTATCTTTCTGCCCCTCTAGCTAGCATGTACCTCTTACCCTCGGGGTCTTCCTCGTGGTCCAGGATGGGTGTGGAGCACCAGCTATCTAAGTTCCAGGCAGCAGGAAGGAGGATCCCACATGACCTAACTTTCATTTATGAACCTTCCCAGAGTCCTACACAATACTTGCATTTGCAGCTCCTTAGTCGCACACAGCTTCAAGAGAAGCTGGGAAATGCAGACTTTTCTCTGGGTGTCTTTGGCACCCCTAGTGATACTGTAGTTCTGTCCCTAAGGAAAAATAGAAGGGGCAGGACTCGTTAGAGCCCCTTGGACTGCAAGAAGATCAAACCAGTCGATCCTAAAGGAAATCAACCCTGAATATTCATTGGAGAGACTGATGTTGAGGCTGAAGCTCCAATACTTTGGCCACCTGATGGGAAGAGCCAACTCACTGGAAAAGATCCTGATGCTGGGAAAGACTGAGGGCAGGAGTAGAATGGGGCAGCCGTGGATGAGATGGTTGGATGGCATCACCAACTCCATGGCCATGAGTCTGAGCAAACACCAGGAGTTGGTGAAGGACAGGGAAGGCTGGCAGGCTGCAGACCATGGCATCACAAAGAGTCAGATATGACTGGGCAACTGAACAACAGTTGGCTAGCAGCTAGGTCTCTCCACCTCTTTTTTTTTTTTTGCTGCGCCATGCAGCTTGTAGGAGGATCTTAGTTTCCTGACTGGTGATTGAACTCACGGTCCCTGCAGTGAAAACATGAAGTCTTTATCACTGGACCACCAGGAAAGAACCAGGGAGGCACAACCCTTCTTGGGAGCATAGGGTTTGGCCTTTTGAAGCAGCTCTGTAGTTTCTCAGTGACCCTGCTTGGGGGACACTGCTGGGTCTTGCTCCAGCCTGAAGGAATTTCAGAAGGAATCTGTGACTGATGCGGGGGGAGTGTGAGGACTGCTGGACTGGACAGGCGCTAGAAGGAACACTTTCCACCCCCTGGCCCCTTCCAACAAAAGCTCCCAGGGCTGCAGGCGGACATCACTTTTCTACCCTCATATTGGAGGGAGAAGCAGAATGGAGCGAAGGATGACTGGGGTAGTACCAGGAGTGCAGTGGCAGCGCCCGGGGCCTCCTCCTCCGGGGATGGGAAGGCCTGCCTGTGTAGCAGGCAGGGGCTGGGGGCTGGGGCAGCAGGGCATGGAAAGCAGAGCAAACACACCAACTCCCAGTTCTTTTAGCCAGGCTGGGTGCCCTCCCTCATGAATCACAACCCTCCCAGCAGAGCAGAGCTGCTGGCAGCTGATGGGGCTTCTGTCTGACGACACTCCCTGTGATCTTCCCGGTGCGTCAGATGCCCTGTTAATTGCTCTAAATGACGGCACAGCACTGGAGGGCACAGCGGTAGGCGAGGCTGTGACAGGGGAAGAGAGCAGGAAGTCATCCAAGGAGACACTGCGTCTGAGCAGACAGACCCATGATGTGCGCGGTCTGTCAGCCTGTTAGGTGGGGAAACCTCCTAACTCCCCACTGACAGTTGTCGGTGTTGGAGCCAGAGGTGGGGGAACCTCTGAAACTCCAGCCACGTGTTGGACTCAAGGGTTGAGGGTGTTTTCTCTGCCCCATCCCTCTCTGCTTCCTAGACCCTGGGGACTGCCAGAACCCAGATAATTAAGGTTCAATATCTTTTTTTCTTTCTGTGTGAAGAAAACACTTTGTTTTAAAAACCATTATGTGTTGTGCTGGGCTTAGTCGCTCAGTCGTATCCAACTCTTTGGGCCCCCGTGGACTGTAGCCTGCCAGGCTCCTCTGTCCATGGAGATTCTCCAGGCAAGAACACTGGAGTGGGTTGCCATTCCCTCCTCCAGGGGATCTTCCCAACCCAGGGTTCGAACCCAGGTCTCTCGAATTGCAGTCAGATTAACGTCTGAGACACCAGGGAAGCCCATGAATACTGGAGTGGGTAGCCTACTCTTCTCCAGGGATCTTCCTAACCCAGGGTCTCCTGCATTGCAGGTGGATTCTTTACCAGCTGAGCTACCATATGTCTGCTTAAATATAAAGTTGGCTAACAATGGCCATCAGGTATGGGGTAACGTGTTACCTGACAATTATCTGGACTTATTTAGCAGTTATTCAAAGGGCCAGCTTGGGGAGATGCCAGGGAAGTGAGCAGTAGATTTAAACCTCAAATCTATATGCTGGTGGCCAGTGTGAGGCCCCCTCTCTGTGTTTTCTTTCTCTGATAACTCAGGCATGTTAATGCTTATCCTTGGAGCTCTCCAAACCTGGGCTTAGTTCCTGAATGGTGTTTGTCTTTCCAGAGATAACAAAGACAGACACAGATGATAGTGGGATGAATCTCAAAGAGGCACAGGTGTCATTCTGCTTGAATTATTTAAGACTCTTTCTTGCTATTGAAACACTTTTAAACATCCTGCAGAGAGAGAGAGACAGAGGGAAAGAAATTTAGAAAGGAATGAGAACTGAATTGCAAAATCACATAGCAATTGTCCTAGCTGTCAGATCTGCCGCTCCACCCAAAATCTTCCTCAACAAAATGATTTCCCTTTTTATCACTCCACATTAGCATTTTTTATTATTCATTGTTCATCTTAAACATGGACTGGGCAGGGAATTCTGCCTTTTCCCATTTATCACTCACAAAAAGCTTGTTTCTATGGTGTCTTTTTGAAGGTTTATATGAGGATATGTGTGCTTAGTCGTTCAGTCATGTCTGACTCTTTGCGACCCCATGGACTGCAGCCCGCCAGTCTCCTCTGTCCATGGGGATTCTCCAGGTAAGAATACTGGAGTGGATTGCCATGCCCTCCTCCAAGGGATCTTCCCAACCCAGGGATAGAACCAGGTCTCCTGCATTGCAGGCAGATACTTAACTGTCTGAGTCACCAGGGAAGCCCCTTATGTGAGGATAACAGAATGCAATTTACTAATTCTGGCAAAAAGCTCCCCAAAGTATATGCTATTCCCTGGAGAATCCCATGGACAGAGGAGCCTGGTGGGCTACAGTCCATTGGGTCCCTAAGAGTTGGACATGACTGAGCGACTCACACACACACACACACACACACACAAGTGCTTATTCATTTTAACCAGTTGCAAATTGTGTAGATACAGCGTCAAGACAGAAAATGCAACTTCTCTTGGTTTGCTACCCACAGAGAATAAAGTGGGTCCTGAGAGATTTTGGCTCAAGCATGTGACATTTTGTAGAAATAAAGATTTTCTTAAATTTTCAAATCAGAAAAGACTTCTTCACATTTCAGACAATATTTTTCTATAGGATATAAGAACATGATTATAAAAATGAGAAAATAACCCTTCTTTGAAATTAGCTTTTTCAGATCATTGCAACAAAGTCATAGCATTAAAATGCAAGTAAAATTATAACTGAGATAAAATGACTTTATAATACAAAAAAGCAATCAGCATGCTTGCCTGGGAAATCCCATGGACAAAAGAGTCTGGCAGGCTACGGGTCACAAAAGAGTCAGACACGACTGAAGTGATTAAAACAACAACAAAATCAGTGAGAATAACACTAATTTAAGGCAATTTTCCAAGTCAGTCTTGGGAGAAGGCTAAATCATTGTAGATGATTTAAACAAATGAATTTTATAGGCTCAAAAAAACAAATGAATTTTAAAGGCTCAAAAAAACAAATGAATTTTATAGGCTCAAAAAAACAAATGAATTTTATAGGCTCAAAAAAACAAATGAATTTTATAAGCTCAAAAAAACTTGAACAGTTTTTTTGTTTTGTTTTGGTTTTTTGCCACACCGCATGGCACATGGACTGTTAGTTGCGGACCTGGGATCCAACCTGTACCCCACTCATTGGAAGGCAGATTCTTAACCACCGGGCCACCAGGGAAGTCCCTGGCTGTGCTATTTTGCACTCTCATCAGCAGTGACAGTTCCTGTTGCGTCACATCCTTGCCAGCATTTGGGGTGATCAGTAGCTGGGGTTTTAAGCATTCTAATAGTGTGCAGTGATATCTTATTGTTCTTTTAATTTGCAAGTCCCTAATGACTATGATGTTGATCGTATTTGCATATACTTATTTGCTGTGTGTATTAATATGTCTTCTTTGATGAGGTGTCCTTTCAGACCTTTCATTCGATTTTTTTATTTTTATTTTTTTCTGGCTACACTGAGTGGCTTGTGGGACACTTTCTCAGTCAGGATGGAACCCAAACTCCCAGCAGTGACAGCAGTGAGTCCTAATCATTGCACTGCCAGGCAATTCCCTTTTGCACAACTGAAATTCATTTTTGTTTTCTTATTTAGTTTTAAGAGTTCTTTGCATACTGTAGATATCAGTTCTTTATTAGATATGTGTTTTGCACATTTTTCCTCCAAGTTTATGGCTTATGTTCTCATTCTCATGACAATGTCTTTCACAGAGCAGAAGTTTTAAATTGTAATGAAGTTCTATAGTTGCCAGGAGAGAAGGATAGGGGAAAGAGATAGGGAGTTTGGGACCGACATGTACACTCTGCTATATTTAAAATGAATAACTACCAAAGACCTGCTATATAGCACAGGGAACTCTGATCAGTGTTATGTCGCAGCCTGATGGGAGGGGATTTGAGGAGAGAGTGGATACATGAGTATGTATGGCTGAGTCCCTTCACTGTTCACTTGAAACTATCACAGTCATGTTAACTGGCTGGACTCTAATAGGAAACAAAATATTTAAACTGTTTTTTAAAATTTAATGAAGTTCAACTCACCCTTCTTTCTTCCATGGATTATGCCTTTGATGTTGAATCTATGTCATTGCCAAACCCAAGGTCATCTAGATTTTCTCCTATGCTATCTTTTAGGAGTTTTATAGTTTTGCATTTTACATTTAGGTATATGATCCACTCTGAGGCAATTTTTGTGAAGGGTATAATGTCTGGGTTTAGATTCTTTGTTTGTTTGTGTTACGTGTGGATGTCCCACTGATCAGCGCCATTTGTTGAAAAGACTATCTTTTCTCCATTGAATTGCCTTCGCTCCCTTTCCAAAGCTCAGATGACTATATTTGTGTGGGTCTCTTTATGGGCTCTCCGTTTTGTTCTGTCAATCTATTTGTCTATCTTTTCACCAAGCGCACACTATTTGATTCCTGCAGCTTTTTAATAAGCCTTAGATCTAGGTGGTATCGGTTCTCCAATTCTGTTGTTCTCCTTAAACCTCACGTTGGCTCTTCTAAGTCTTTTGCCTCTCCATATACACTTTAGAATTGATTTGTTGATATCTACAAAATAACCTTCTGGTGCTTTGATTGAGATTGTGTTGAATGTAATCATTCTATACATTTTTGGTGGGTCTCTACCTATCTCTACCTAGCAGTAGAATTGCTGAATTGTGGAGAAAGCATATGTTAAGCTTTCATTCAGTTTATGTTCAGTTTTCCAAAACTTGTTTTGCAAATTCACATACCAACCAATAGTAGGTGGGAGTTTAAGTTGCTCTGTATCTTGCAGTATTTAGTGTTTTTCCCTTTAGCTGTTTTAGGTGTATAATCATATCACATTAAAATTATAGTTTGCATTTCCTGGTGACTAATGAAGTCGAGAACTTTTCAGATATTTATTGGCTATCCTCTTTTGATGAGTTTCTGTTCAAGTCTTTTGTTCATTATTTCTACAAAATATTCTTTTCCTTATTGATTTGAAGGGTTTTTTTCCCTATTCACAATGTGAGTCCTTTGTGGAGCATGTATTATAAATGCTTCTTCCAATGTGTAGGTTCTATTTTTAATCTGCTAATAATGTCTCTTTGATGAATAGGAGTCTTCATTTTAATATTTTCCAACTGAAGTCATTTTTTTCTTTTATTACCAAAGTTTTTGTGTCTTGTTTAGGAAATCTTTTCCTCCTTCAAAAATTGATGTTGAGAGCAAAATTTAGTCATCAGAATGGGTCTGTGTGTAATGGAAAATTTATTTATTCATATACCTATTCATGCCATAAATATTTATTTCCTGGTATATTTATATAATGGAATACCATACAGTAGTTTAAGTGAACTACAGTTGCTTGAATATATCTCAAAAGCACTATGCTGAATGAAAAGAGTCACAGAAGCATGGAGAATATATGATTATAGTAATATAGAGTAGAATAATAGTTGAAATTTTTTTAAATTAGTTTTATTTATTTATTTGGCTGAGTCGTGGCATGCAGGAACTTTGATCTTTGTTTTGACATTCAAATTCTTAGCTGTGGCTTGTGGGTTCTAGCTCCCTGACCAGGAATCGAACCCAGACCCCCCAGCATTGGGACCACAGTCCAAGCCACTGAACCACCAGGGAAGTCCCAGACTAATAGGCAAAATTAAACAATGTGTTGTGTAGAAACTCATACGATTGTGGTATATCCTTCGAGAAAAACGAGGGAATTGTTGATGTAAAAGTCAGCTGTACAAATACCTCTTAGGGGATGCAGAGGGGTGTGGTCAGGGAGAGCACACAGGGACTTCTGATATTCTGATGAAGCTCTGTCTTCTAAATTGGTTGGTGGCTCCAGGTGTTTATTTCACTACTTTTGTACCCGTACAGTCCATGCACTGTTTTGAATGTAGGATACAGTCACAGTAATAAAAGGGAAAACAAAAGATGAGCATGTAGATTGAAGGGACACACCCAGTCTTATGCAGAATAAATAAAAATATGTCCTCACACAGACGTAGCAGGGAGAACCACAGAATATCAGCAGCCTAGCATCACCAGAAAGACAGGTACCTAAAAACAAGGATACTTTGACTGACAGTGGGCGTAGCAGATGCCAGCAGCTACCTGATGACATCTCCAGACTGCTGAGGGAAAAGAATTCCTTACCCACAGGTTATTCCCAAGATCTAAGGTGCAATAAAAGCAGCTTTTGGCTCTGTCTCTTCATTCTTTCTGGGGATATTTCTCCACTGTTCTCCAGTAGCATATTGGGCACCTACCAACCTAGGGAGTTCATCTTTCATTGTCCTATCTTTCTGCCTTTTCATACTGTTCATGGAGTTCTCAAGGCAAGAATACTGAAGCGGTTTGCCATTCCCTTCTCCAGTGGACCACATTTTGTCAAAACTCTCCACCATGACCTGTCCATCCTGGGTGGCCCTACACGGCATGGCTCATAGTTTCATTGAGTTAGACAAGTCCATGTCATCAGATTGGTTAGTTTGCTGTGATTGTGGTTTTCAGTCTGTCTGCCCTCTGATGGAGAAAGATAAGAGGCTTATGGAAGCTTCCTAATGGGATAGACTGACTGAGGGAGAGACTGGGTCTTGTTCTGATGGGTGGGGCCATGCTCAGTAAATGTTTAATCCAATTTTCTGTTGATGCCTGGGGCTGTGTTCCCTCCCTGCTATTTACCTGGGGGCAATCTGCCTGCAATGCGGGAGACCCAGGTTCAATCCCTGGGTTGGGAAGGTCCCCTGTAGAAGGAAATGGCAACCCACTCCAGTAATCTTGCCTGGAAAATGCCATGGACAGAGGACCCTTGTAGGCTACAGTCCACGGGGTCGCAAAGAGTCAAACACGACTGAGCGACTTCACTCACTCACTCAAACTGTGGGGGAGGTAATGCAGATAATTGTGACCTCCCTCAAAAGATCCCTGCATGCACTGTTACACTCAGTGCCCCCAACCCTGCAGCAGGCCACCACCATCCCACGCCTCCACTGGAGACTCTGGGACACCCACAGGCAAGTCCAGGACAGTCTCCTGTGGGGTCACTGCTCCTTTCTCCTGGGTTCTGGTGCACAAGGTTCTGTTGTGCCTCCAAGAGTCTGTTTCCCAGTCCTGTGTAAGTTCTGGAAAGGAAGAAAGGAAGCTTCGCAGAGAAGGCTGAACTTGATGAAGGAGGCACTCTTTGACCAGAGAACAAGTAGCAAGGGTACTTTAGGAAGAAAGTATCACTGCTTCTGTAAAGGCGTACAGATGGATAGTAACTTTAAAAACTCAGAAATGAAAGTCACCCAATAGCTTTAGAAAATAAGGTCAACAAATGAACAGGAGTGTGACACTAAAATGAAACCAATTTTGGACTTCCCTGGTGGCGCGGTGGACAGGAGTCTGCCTGTCAACGCAGGGGACATGGGTTTGATCCCTGGGCCCGGAAGATCCCAGATGCTGTGGAGCAACTAAGCACCTGTGCCGCAACTACTGAGCTCACACTCTAGAGCCCATGCTCTGCAACAAGAGAAACCACTGCAATGAGAAGCCCGTGCGCCACGACGAAGTGGAGCCCCCGCTGGTTGCAACTAGAGAAAACCCACATGCAGCAACGAAGACCCAGCAGAGCCGAAAAAAAATAAATAAAATTATTTTTTAAAAATTATAAAGTGAAGCCAATATTATGATTTTGCACCAGGCTTGCGTAAGATACTAAGCAAAATCCATAAGTTTGCTCATTAAAGTAAGTTCATGGGACTTCCCTAGTGGTCCAGTGGTTAAAAAACTCCACACTCCCAATGCAGGGATGCAGGGAGCATGGGTTTGATCCCTGACCAACCTAGACAGCATATTAAAAAGCAGAGACATTACTTTGCTCATTCATGCAAAGATGGGCTCAATAAAGGACAGAAATGGTATGGACCTAACAGAAGCAGAAGATATTAAGAAGAGGTGGCAAGAATACACAGAAGAACTGTACAAAAAAGATCTTCACAACCCAGATAATCACGATGCTGTGATCACTCATCTAGAGCCAGACATCCTGAAATGTGAAGTCAAGTGGGCCTTAGTAAGCATCACTATGAACAAAGCTAGGGGAGGTGATGGAATTCCAGTGGAGCTATTTCAAATCCTGAAAGATGATGCTGTGAAAGTGCTGCACTCAAGATGCCAGCAAATTGGGAAAACTCAGCAGTGGCCACAGGACTGGAAAAGGGCAGTTTTCATTCCAATCCCAAAGAAAGGCAATGCCAGAGAATGCTCAAACAACCACACAATTGCACTCATCTCACATGCTAGTAAAGTAATGCTCAAAATTCTCCAAGCAAGGTTTCAACAGTATGTGAACCGTGAACTTCCAGATATTCAAGCTGGATTTAGAAAAGGCAGAGGAACCAGAGATCAAATTGCCAACAACCATTGGATCATCGAAAAGGCAAGAGAATTTCAGAAAAACATCTACTTTTACTTTATTGACTATGCCAAAGACTTTGACTGTGTGTATCACAACAAACTGTGGAAATTTCTTAAAGAGATGGGGGTACCAGACCACCTGACCTGCCTCCTGAGAAATCTGTATGCAGGTCAAGAAGCAACAATGAGAACTGGACATGGAACAACAGACTGGTTCCAAATCGGGAAAGGAGTAACATCAAGGCTGTATATTGTCAGTTCAGTTCAGTTCAGTCGCTCAGTCGTGTCCAACTCTTTGCGACCCCATGAATCACAACACGCCAGGCCTCCCTGTCGATCACCAACTCCTGGAGTTCACTCAGACTCACTTCCATCGAGTCGGTGATGCCATCCAGCCATCTCATCCTCTGTCGTCCCCTTCTCCTCCTGCCCCCAATCCCTCAGAGTCTTTTCCAGTGAGTCAACTCTTTGCATGAAGTGGCCAAAGTACTGGAGTTTCAGCTTTAGCATCAATCCTTTGGGATTTCCCAAAGAAATCCCAGGGTTGATCTTATTCAGAATGGATTGGTTGGATCTCCTTGCAGTCCAAGGGACGCTCAAGAGTCTTCTCCAACATCACAGTTCAAAAGCATCAATTCTTCAGTGCTCAGCCTTCTTCAGAGTCCAACTCTCACATCCATACATGACCACAGGAAAAACCATAGCCTTGACTAGACGGACCTTAGTCAGCAAAGTAATGTCTCTGCTTTTGAATATACTATCTAGGTTGCTCATAACTTTTCTTCCAAGGAGTAAGCGTCTTTTAATTTCATGGTTGCAGTCACCATCTGCAGTGATTTTGGAGCTCCCCAAAATAAAGTCTGACACTGTGTTCACTGTTTCCCCATCTATTTCCCATGAAGTGATGGGACCGGACACCATGATCTTCATTTTCTGAATGTTGAGCTTTAAGCCAACTTTTTCACTCTCCTCTTTCACTTTCATCAAGAGGCTCTTTAGTTCTTCTTCACTTTCTGCCATAAGGGNNTATCTTCTGCTTCTGTTAGGTCCATACCATTTCTGTCCTTTATCGAGCCCATCTTTGCATGAAATATTCCCTTGGTATCTCTAATTTTCTTGAAGAGATCTCTAGTCTTTCCCATTCTGTTCTTTTCCTCTATTTCTTTGCATTGTTCACTCAGGAAGGCTTTCTTATCTCTTCTTGCTATTCTTTGGAACTCTGCATTCAGATGTTTATATCTTTGCTTTTCTCCTTTGCTTTTCACCTCTCTTCTTTTCACAGCTATTTGTAAGGCCTCCCCAGACAGCCATTTTGCTTTTTTGCATTTCTTTTCCATGGGGATGGTCTTGATCCCTGTCTCCTGTACAATGTCACGAACCTCATTCCATAGTTATCAGGCACTCTATCAGATCTACGCCCTTAAATCTATTTCTCACTTCCACTGTATAATCATAAGGGATTTGAATGGTAGCGGTTTTCCCTACTTTCTTCAATTTGAGTCTGAATTTGGTAATAAGGAGTTCACGATCTGAGCCACAGTCATCTCCTGGTCTTGTTTTTGTTGACTATATAGAGCTTCTCCATCTTTGGCTGCAAAGAATATAATCAATCTGATTTCGGTGTTGACCATCTGGTGATGTCCATGTGTAGAGTCTTCTCTTGTGTTGTTGGAGGAGGGTGTTTGCTATGACCAGTGCATTCTCTTGGCAAAACTCTATTAGTCTTTGCCCTGCTTCATTTCGCATTCCAAGGCCAAATTTGCCTGTTACTCCAGGTGTTTCTTGACTTCCTACTTTTGCATTCCAGTCCCCTATAACGAAAAGGACATCCTTTTTGGGTGTTAGTTCTAAAAGGTGTTGTAAGTCTTCATAGAACCATTCAGCTTCAGCTTCTTCAGCGTTACTGGTTGGGGCATAGACTTGGATTACTGTGATATTGAATGGTTTGCCTTGGAGATGAACAGAGATCATTCTGCCGTTTTGAGATTGCATCCAAGTACTGCATCTCAGACTCTTCTGTTGACCATGATGGCTACTCCATTTCTTCTGAGGGATTCCTGCCCGCAGTAGTAGATATAATGGTCATCTGAGTTAAATTCACCCGTTCCAGTCCATTTTAGTTCGCTGATTCCTAGAATGTCGACATTCACTCTTGCCATCTCTTGTTTGACCACTTCCAATTTGCCTTGATTCATGGACCTGACATTCCAGGTTCCTATGCAATATTGCTCTTTACAGCATCGGACCTTGCTTCTATCACCAGTCACATCCATAGCTGGGTATTGTTTTTGCTTTGGCTCCATCCCTTCATTCTTTCTGGAGTTATTTCTCCACTGATCTCCAGTCGCATACTGGGCACTTACCGACCTGGGGAGTTTCTGTTTCAGTTTCCTATCATTTTGCCTTTTCATACTGTTCATGGGGTTCTCAAGGCAAGAATACTGAAGTGGTTTGCCATTCCCTTCTCCAGTGGACCACATTCTGTCAGACCTCTCCACCATGACCCTCCCATCTTGGGTTGCCCCACGGGCATGGCTTAATTTCATTGAGTTAGACAAGGCTGTGGTCCTAGTGTGATTAGATTGACTAGTTTTCTGTGAGTATGGTTTCAGTGTGTCTGCCCTCTGATGCCCTCTTGCAACACCTACCATCTTACTTGGGTTTCTCTTACCTTGGGGGTGGGTTATCTCTTTACAGCTGCTCCAGCAAAGCCACTGCTCCTTACCTTGGAGGAAGGGTATCTCCTCACTGCCGCCCTTCCTGACCGCCAACATGGGATAGCTCCTCTAGGCCCTCCTGCACCCAAGCAGCCACCACTCCTTGGACGTGGGATTGCACCTCCCAGCTGCCGCCCCTGGCCTCGGGCGTGAGGTTGCTCCTCTCAGCCGTTGCTGCGCCATTGCAGCCTGGCACTCTCGGCTGCTGCCCCTGACCTCGGACGTGGGGTAACTCCTGTTGGCCGCCCTTCGGGCATGGGGTCCTCCCAGCTTCTGCCCCTGGCCTCGGATGTGGGGTAGCTCCTCTCGGCCGTTCCTGTGCCATTGCAGCCTGGCACTCTCGGCCGCTGCCCCGACCTCGGACGTGGGGTAGCTCCTCTCGGCTGTGCTTAGTGCGACAGTTGCAGCCTCCCAAGCTTAGTTAAGTACACATGGTTAAAAGAATACTTAACAACAGAAACACAATGTAGGACTTCCTTGATGGTTCAGTGGTTAAGAATTCACCAGCCAAAGCAGGGAACATGGGTTTGATCTCTGGGCCAGGAAGATGCCACATGCCGTAGAGCAGCTAAGGCCATGTGCTACACCTACTGAGCCCATGTGCCCAGAGCCCATGCCCCACAACAAGAGAAGCCATGGCAACGAGAAGCCCATGCACCGCAGTGAAAAGTGGCCCCCACTCACTGCAGCTCAAGAAAGCCTGAGTGTAGCAATGAAGACCCAGGGCAACCAAAAATAAAATTAAATAAAAAAGAAATAAAATATATAATTTTCAAACTAAAAGAAGAAACTAAGAGAATGAAAAAATATCGCAGGTAGGAAATGAGCAAAAAGAAGCATGAAAAATGCATGATAAATAGAAAACCAAGAATTATCTGGTAGAGACAAGTCTCCGTAACAAGCCATTGTGATAAACTCGGGCAGTTAAATCATATATTGAATTATATACTAATGAGCAGAGTAACAAATTAATACTTATGAGAAATTAACAAAATCTGGCTCTGTGCTATTCTCAAAGAAGAAAGGTTGGAAGTGAAAAGGACGTTCAGGCAAAACAGAAAGTGGGCATAGCAGAGGTTGCATTGAGGTGGAAATAACCCAGGCTGAAGGCCTCTAGAGGGGAGTGGGGTGGTTGGGTGGTGGAGGGGCTAGTGAGGAAGTGATGTGAGACAAGGGTGAGAGGTCACGTGCATATCTCTAGGAAGAACATTCCAAAGGTCCTCAGGGAGGAAGAAATTTAACATGTTCGAGGAGCAGAAAGGCCAGGGAACTGCTGAAAGAGTGGTGCAAGAAATAGATCAGGAAGGACCTGGGAGGATATTTGCATTTTATTTTTAGTGCAGTGGGGGTCAATTGAAGAGTTTCCAGTAGGAGAGTCATATGATCTTTTAAAAAAAAATTTACTTCTATCTATTTCTATTTATTTATTTGGCTGTGCTGGGTCATAGTTGTAGCATTCGGGATCCTTACTCTTTCTTGGGGTGAATGGGATCGAATTACCTGATCAGGGATCGCAGAGTGCAGAGTTTTAACCACTGGACCACCAGGGAAGTCCCCGCTCCTAAATATCTCAGTAATCATCTTCTAATAATAAGAATATTGTCTTACACAACCATATGAAATTTTGAAAAGTCTTCAATATGATCTAATATCCAGTCCTTGTGTAAATTCTCCTAGTTATTCCCAAAGTGCCTTTCTTGGTTGTTCATTTTTTTTCAAGCCCACATTTACCAAGTTTCTCTCATCACATCTGGTTATAAAGGCTCTTTAGTCTATTTAAATATGGACCAGTTGTCTCAGTTCTTGACACTGATATTTTGTTTTTGTTTTTAAAATCAACTGTATTGGGGTATAATTTAGATTTTGTAAATTGCAGTCATTTCACATGTACTGTTCATACCTTTGACAGATGCAAGCATCAGTTAATAATCATGATGCCAATCAAGATACAAATTTCTGTCATCCTAAAAAGCTCCTCTGTGCCCCTCGGCAGTCATTCTCCCTCTCTGCTTCTGGGCCCAGGCAACCATTGATCTGCTTTCCACTATTGTATTGATTTTCTGAAGAAGCAAGGCCAGTTTGTCTTGTAGAATGTCCCACGTGTCTAATTACATCCTTGTCATGTTATTATCTTGATGTCCTAGCTATCGAATTTTCTGTGCATTGAAGGTAGGCTTAATTGTGCTTAGTCGCTAAGTCACGTCCAACTCTTTGAGAGCTCAGGGACTGTGGCCCTCCAGGCTACTCTGTCCATGGGATTCTCCAGGCAAGAATACTGGAGTGGGTTGCCATGCCCTCCTCCAGGGGATCTTCCCAACCCAGGGATCAAACCAGCATCTCTTACGTCTCCTGCATTGGCAGGCAGGTTCTTCACCACTAGTGCCACCTGGGAAGCCCCAAAGCCTTCATTTAGGGGCAGATTAAATACTGCATAAGTGGAGGAAATGCTTCACAGGTGAAATGGGATGCTCCCTATGGCATCACCTCAAGAGGCCCAGTGCCACGTGTTCCACTGTTAGGGATGCCAAGCTTGCTCCCTTGGTTGAGCTGTGGCCTCGGCTCCTGAGTGATACTAATCTGCATTCAAGGTCGGGAGTCGTTGCAATACAGGAAAGATAGAGCTTCCCAAAGTCCACCAACTAAAGAGGAGGAACAGTTTCCAGCCTCCGGGAGTGATCATACTACTATACGGACCCTGCGGTGGCAGTGGAATAAAATGTGAAGTTACGGTTCTCCTTTACACACGTGCATCCTTACTCACGCATGCATGCGTGTACGTGTACACATACATATATTACAGACGTGAGATACTCTTCCTGTCACAGATCCAGTGACACGGCAGGAATCTAAGAAGCGTACCTCGGGACTTCCCTAGCGGTCAGGGGTTAAGACTCTGCACTTCCAGGGCAGGGGATGTGGGTGCTCTCCTGGCCAGGGAGCTAAGATTCCTCATGCCACGTGGCCAAGAAAAGAGAAAGAAAGAAACGCGCCCCCCTTACTCCCGCTCCCACCCCAGTTCCCTAGCACTGTGCCCACACTGTAAGGTCTCCCGTGCGATTCCCCAGGCTCCTTTCTGTGCACTTCGAGCACCTCCATGAACACCGTACTTTTGTTCCTGCAAAAATGAGATCAGGTTACCTAATTTGATCTTTTTAAAAAATTTAACAATTTTCATGGCTAACGCTTCTTTTTAACAGCTATTCAGTGTACTTGGATGTTTGGTATGGCTCATTCTCTGGTTTACTTAGCTTTTCCCCTATATAGACATGCTTTTCTGGTGACTTTTGTTTGAACTGATGTGAAAACTCTTAGAGCAGTAACCCCCAAACACAAAGTTAAATGAGCATAATTAAAACTATGACTCAGAATCACATTCAAATTTAGTGAAGAACTTTAGTCACTGATGTCTTATGAAAGTCACAAACCTTTGTTTATCAATCTGGAAGCACTTCTGCTTTAGGGCAGAAAAAAAAAGAAAAAATATTATTCTGGAAAATAAGTGCGTTTTCTACTGGAAACTATGAAAGGAACAGGAGTGTGATCATTCTTGAGTGGGAGGAAAAGAATTAACAAAAGCTCATTAGACTGAAGAAAAAGGAGCCACCCCCTCCTCTGGCAAGCAGACACCCCCTCACTCCTTTTCTGACTCCCTTCCTTGCTTTATTTTGAGACAAGAGTGGCTATGCATGTGTACATCACTCGGGGTGACTAAGCTGAAGGTGGCATAGGAGGCAGCAGTGTCTCTCCTCTGTCACTGGCCTTATGAGCAAGCAATGTTGAAGGGGAAATCAAGCCAGAAGCTGTAATTTCATGAAATCGCCACCACTATTGTGGAAGCGTCACCTGCTTCTGAGAACTCCCAGTTGGTGGTGAAACCAGCAGGTAGATTTTCCAAGCTGGAATGCCATTGTGCAAGGGTCCAATTAGATGCTCATACCATCTGAAATAAAAATGAAACTGTGCTCTAGCTCGCACTTCACCAGCTGCCTCCAGCAGGGCGTGGAAATGATAGATTGGTTCAGAGCCTGATGGAAATGCTGTTACCCAAAGGTAACAGCTGATGTCTGGATTCAAGAGGTCCTGAGAGAATCCTCTGATGCTTGAGCCTGGCACTTTGCCTGAGCCTAGCTAGTCAGAGTTAATATTAATGCTATAGTTTACCAGGCTTATTATACCGAACATGCTTGTTTAGAAACATGGCTGCCTGGGGTTCACTGGTGGATTATTTCTCCTAAGAAACAGATGAGATGAAAGAAAAACAATCAGCCATTCCTAGCCAGACAGTTCAATTTCCCTAGAATTTTTTTCTTTTCTAGTAAATAATTAGAGGGACACTGTAGGAGATATGTCTGGGAAAACACTCAACATACGTCATGTGCTAATCCTAATGGAGCCAGGACTTCCTGTGGCTTCTGTCTGGGTGCTGCTCTGCTCTGCCCAGTGCTACGGTCACAGAGTGGGCTATGGCCAAATGCTGCAGGGAAACTCAGCTGGGAAAATGCAGATGTGGGCATTAAGAGGGCATTCCAATCACTGCAAGCAAGTTCTTTTTTTTTTTTTTTAACTTTTTTTTCTATGTTGAAGTATAGTTGATTGCCGGGAGAAATATCAGCAACCTCAGATATGCAGATGATATCTCTCCAATGGCAGAAAGAGAAGAGGAACTAAAGTGCCTCTTGATGAAGATGAAAGAGGAGAGTGACAAAGTTGGCTTAAAACTCAACATTCAGAAAACGAAGATCATGGCATCTGGTCCCATCACTTCATGGTGAATAGATGGGGAAATAATGGAAACAGTGAGAGACTTTATTTTCTTGGGCTCCAGAATCACTGCAGATGGTGACTGCAGCCATGAAATTAAAGACGCTTGCTCCTTGGAAGAAAAGTTATGACCAACCTAGACAGCATATTAAAAAGCAGAGACATCACTTTGCCAACAAAGTTCCATATAGTCAAAGCTATGTTTTTTCCAGTAGTCATGTATGGATGTAAGGGTTGGACCATAAAGAAGGCTGACTAATGCTTTTGAATTGTGGTGCTGGAGAAGACTCTTGAGAGTCCCTTGGACTGCGAGGAGATCAAACCAGTCAATCCTAAAGGAAATCAACCCTGAATATTCATAGGAAGGACTGATGCTGAAGCTGAACCTCCAATACTTTGGCCACCTTGATGGGAAGAGCTGACACACTGGAAGAGACCCTGATGCTGGGAGGGATTGAAGGTGGGAGGAGAAGGGGATGGCAGAGGATGAGATGATTGGATGGCATCACTGACTCGATGGACATGAGTTTGAGCAATTTCCGGGAGATGGTGTAGGACAGGGAAGCCTGGAGTGCCGCAGTCCATGGGGTCACAAAGAGTCCAGCACGACTGAGCAACTGAACCACAACAGTCGATTAACACGTTGTGTTAGTGGCAGGTGTATAGCAAAGTGGTTTTGTTATTCATATACATGTATCTATTTTCTTTTTTAAAAAACCTTTTTATTTTGTACTGGGATATGGGCTTCCCTGGTGGCTCAGTTGGTAAAAAAGCCACCTGCAATGCAGTAGGTAGACCTGAGTTTGATCCCTGGGTTGGAGAGATCCCCTGGAGGAGGGCATGGCAATCTGCTCCAATATTCTTGCCTGGAGAATCCTCATGGACAGAGGAGCCTGGTGGGCTATCGTCCACAGGGTCGCAAAGATTCGGACACGACTGAGTGACTAAGTACAGCACTGCTGCTGCTAAGTTGCTTCAGTCGTGTCCGACTCTGTGTGACCTCATATACAGCAGCCCACCAGACTCCCCTGTCCCTGGGATTCTCCAGGCAAGAACACTGGAGTGGGTTGCCATTTCCTTCTCCAATGCATGAAAGTGAAAAGTGAAAGTGAAGTTGCTCAGTCATGTCAGACCCTCAGCAACCCCATGGACTGCAGCCTTCCAGGCTCCTCCGTCCGTGGGATTTTCCAGGCAAGAGTACTGGAGTGGGGTGCCATTGCCTTCTCTGAAGTACAGCACAGTAGCTGATTAACAATGTGGTAGTCTCAGGTGAACAGCAAAGGGACTCGGCCATATGTACCCATTCTCCCCCAAGTTCCCCTCCCATCCAGGCTTCCATGTAACATTCAGGCAAGTTTTATGCTTCATCTTTTTCTAAATACTTCATAGAGGGCCCATGCTGCTGCTGCTGCTGCTAAGTTGCTTCAGTCGTGTCCGACTCTGTGTGACCCCATAGATGGCAGCCCGCCAGGCTCCCCCATCCCTGAGATTCTCCAGGCAAGAACACTGGAGTGGGTTGCCATTTCCTTCTCCAATGCATGAAAGTGAAAAGTGAAAGTGAAGTCACTCAGTCGTGTCCGACTCTTAGTGACCCTATGGACTGCAACCTACCAGGCCCCTCCACCCATGGGGTTTTCCAGGAAAGAGTAAGAGGGCCCATGGATAGTTAAAATTTCTTCTTCCTCCATTCTAGAGAACAGGTTAAGGTGGTTAGGAGGGAGAGCTGGTTAAGAGGCAAAACGCCTCTGTGGGTGTCCTGTGAACTACCTGCCTCTGGAAGATCACTGCCTTGTTTCATCCCATGGCGTGTGTTTAACTCTCACCCCGTCTCTGCTGGATAATGCCAGGCTGCGGGGTTGGAGTGATGGCATGCTGGTTCTGATCTTCCAACCCTAGTGGCTGGAGTCCGGCTGGCTTGATCCTGCTCCAGAAAGTCCAGTCCTATTACAAAGGTTCCTTATCACTCATGTTCCTGGTAGCAGGGGCTTCCTCCAGCTGTGCTATTTCATTAAGTCTGGGGATTAACTGTGACTCATCGTGGAGGGCGAGTGAGCGAGCACCGGGGTACTTTAATAGCAGTCTAGTGGATTTTCCTTTGTCAGTTATGTCTGTTTTGAAACAGGCCAGTCTTGAAGTGAGCAATCCCTGGCCCAGAAGTGGCTCAGCATCCACACAGCACCACTGACCTCTCTGGGACCCTCTGGACCACGTACCTTCCCAACATCACCTCGCAGGTAGAACACAGGACTGTCTCACAGAGTCACGAGATCACACGCACATTTAGAAGGCCCTGAGAGTAGACAGCAGGGAGACAGCCAAGGAGGGGATAGCGGGGACACAGGCTCAGGGACAGGAGAACCTGTTCCCTGTAGATTGGACCCTCCCGCAGGACAGGCACCAGGCAGATTGTGCTCACAGCTAGCCCTCGACCCTGAGCACACGGTAACTGCTCTGTGAATGTTTGGGGAATGAACGAAAAGATGAGAGAAGAACCAGGAAGCATCTGGCCAGCAAGATGAACAGTGTACACACATATGCTCAGTTGTGTCCAGCTCTGCGACCCCATGGACTGTAGCCTTGGGCTTCCCAAGTGGCTCAGTGGTAAAGAACCCACCTGCCAATACAGGAGATGCAGGTTCAATCCCTGGGTCAGGAAGATCCTTTGGAGAAGGAAATGGTGACCCACTCCAGTATTCTTACCTGGAGAATCCCATGGACAGAGGAGCCTGGTGGGCTATAGTCCATGGAATTGCAGAGAGTCAGACACAGCTGGGCGACCAAGCACAAGTTCTTACCAGCTGAGCCACTGGGAAAGCCCAAGATGAATAGGAACGACAGCCAAATATTCCCACAAAACAAATGCTACAGTACAGTACCGCTCAAAATTTCCATCAAAGCTTGCTCTCTAGAAAAGTTTAGAGGGAATGCTCATCTTGGGGTGGGGGTGGGGGGTCTGGAGTGTAGCCTGGGGGACCAGAAAGCATGCTCAGCCATGTGTGACCGGCACATGCTCGCCCCGAGGTCCTTCTATGGATGACAGTTGGTCCAGCTCCTGCACGTCCTCCGAGATACAGAAGCCTTTCGTAACTCCTGTGCTCTGGGAGTCCTCTGAGCTCCTGCAGGTCCTGAGGGACTGTGGCCCCAACAGCCAGATTTGCTTCTGTCCTCCCATGTTTTCTTTCCTGGCAGAGATCTTTGGATTTTGTCTTTTTTTTCTGGAGACGTTGACTTCTCGCCTCGGAGGTGTGGCCCTCTCCTGGGGTAGTGACAGGCGGGTCATCATTGGTCAGCATCGCAAGCACCAGGAATGCTAAGGAGGCAGACGGGGCTTGTGCAAGGGGTGCAGGTTGTGTGAATTAGGACAGCAAGGCGGGGGGATTTCTTAACAAGCTGTTGACCGTCAAAATCAACTGACAAGGGAACTTCCCTGGCAGTCCAGGGGCTAAGACTCTGCACTCCCCATGCAGGGGGCCTGGATTTGATCCCTGGTCAGGAACTAGACCCCACATGCTGCAGCTAACAGTTCGCACACAACAACTAAAGATGCCTCTTGCTGCAACTAAGACCTCGCACAGCCATATAAATAAATATTAAAAAAAAGAGTCAACTGACTGACAATAGTGTGAAATCTGCTTAGAAGGACTATAAGATGAGAAAAACCCTTCATCCATGCAGACTCCATGAGCAGGTGCCTGTCTGAAGGCAGGACAAGCCAGGTGATCTTGTCAGGCTCCCAAGACACCACAGTTCCCCAGCCCATGGCTCGTCCAGCACCTCTTGCTGTGTTGTGGTGGCCCAGTTTCAAACAAATCATTTGATCTTATTTTTGAGGCTGGAAAATCTAGGTCACGGCATGTCGGACCATTTTGCCCAAAGTGAAACCTTTTGTCAGCTGTCTGCTGTCCTCAGAGGAGAGGGCAAAATTGGCAAAGTTCTGGTTTCCGGCTTATAATTGGCCCCCAGAAAATGATGACAGATCATCCTGCTATGCTGAGGCCAGTCCTGTTTTCCTAGGGACCCGACACAAAGTCCATGCACCAGCTGCTCCAGCCCTGTTTATCGTTCTCTTCCTGCCAGAGCCCCGGGGCTGCGGGAAGAGCTGACTGGGCTCCTCCTGACGCTGCTCCCCAAGCAGGGGTTCCCACGGGGGTGGGGAGGGCCCTCATCTGGCTGAAGCCCACGGGCTCAGCTCTAGGAGGTCACTGAAACCCCAGCTTGCGTCCCTGGATCCTGGTGGAGCTCAGAGGTCACAGGGGTTAGCTCCTGGCTGCAGGTGTCTTAGAGATCCAGGGACATGGGTCCAGTTAGGGGCTTCTGATGACTTCTCTGTAGGTCATGGCTGCTCTCGCTCATATCTGAGTATTTCAGGCCATCTGGTTGACTCTGGATTTTCTGGTGTGACCCTTGGATTGGGAGGGATGTGCTCTTAACACAGATGTGTTTTCAATGGAAAGAAATGCCCTTGCTTGGGGCAGCAGGTTTCTCTGCTGGAAGTTGGTCCGTGTTGTTGCTTTTCTGAAGACTCCCACCTCTTTGCCTGGTTTCTGTTCTTTCAGCAGCAGTGGTGTGGGTTCTGGGGCCCCACCTCCTGCAGACAGGACCTCTGGAGGTTCAGTCCTGCCTCCTGGCTGGTGGGGGTGGGGGTCTGGTTTGTGCTGGTTCTGGCCACCCCTCAGCCCTTTGCTCGGTCTGTCAGCTCATCCTTCTCCTGTGTTGAGTTCCTGCTCTGAATCATGGGGAGGGCACCTTGCTTTCACAGTTGGACACTAAATCGTGTGTCTAGAGATTCCTACTTACTTGGGTTTCTGGTGAAGATGCAGATTGGGCCAAATAGTCTCACTAAAAAGGGAAACAGAAGGAAGAGATAGAGAGACAAGTAGTTTTTGGAGGAGCGGCTCCCGGGGAGGCTGGATAGCAAGGTGGGGAGGAGGCGAGCAAGGATGTGATCGCCAGAGTCTAGCAGAGCCTGGTCAGTCCCTCCCATGAGGACTCTGGGCGCCAGGTTCCCTTAGAACCGTCTGGAATGAAGCTGCACCCAGCAATCACTTCATCAGAAGCTGGGTGGGCGAGGGTGAGCTTCCCGCTCCCTCAGTGGCTCTGTGATTTGGGAGCTACTGTGAAGAGGAAGAGTCAGACACGGAAAGGACATCGGAGGGACAGGGAAGAAGGGGGCCCAGGGGTGGTTCCAGGGGAAAAGCAGGGAAGCTGTGGGCACTTGCTGTGCTCAGAAGAGAAACCCCTGTAGTCTGGCAAAGAATAAGTAATTCTAGCTTCCACTGGGCTGGAAGGAGACCCCCAAGAGTGGGGCTGGTCCCCCAGGACGCAGCTCAGTGCAGACCCAGAGAGGGGCTCAGAAAACCCTGCTTTGCCTGGGTGATCACTCCCCGCACAGGCCTGCCCCTCACCAGGTCAGGGGTGTCTAACCCCAAGAAACACCAGCATGCTCCCTCTCAGGATGTTTGAACTCAGAACCCAAAACCGTTGTGTGAACGCCTGTCCACAAAGGAACACGCTTTTGGTGACGCTGTTCAAAAGCTTTGTAGTAGGTTCTGCAGATAAGTTAGGGGTTTCTGGATCCAAGATCAACCTAAAATCAACTGCCTTTTGGTAAAACAGCAACAAACAACTTGGGGAAAAATAACCAAATATTTACGAGACTTCAGTACAGATCTGTATTGAGCATGAAAGGAGGACAGACATAGACAGTGTATATGAACTGAAGACTCCATGCTTTAAATATGTCAGCCCTCCCCTAATTAACCTAGAGAATCCATACAGTCTCAGCTGGGTATGTCGCATGGAACTCCAGGATCTGACTCTGGATTGTGCGTAGAAACGTGAAAGTCCTCTCAGGTCAGGGTCATCGTTCCCTCCTGGGGAGAAGCAGGAGGACGCATGGGGTGGGGGCTGCACGGCTCCTCTAAGGAAATGGCAGCCTTCTCTCTTCTCTCTCTTCATCTGGGCACTGGTGACTCTAGTGTTGATTTTCTAACCTGTAGATGAGATATTAAAAAACATGAAAAATAAAAGCAGCAGGAGAGAAGGTTGTCTGCAGAGGAACTGGACTAAAGAGGACAAGGAGTGAGGAGGCTACTCTGCGATCCAGGCGAGAAGTGCTGAGGGTTGGAATGCTAGCCGGAGAGTTGAGGACCAAGGGGGCATCATAGCATCCTGAGTGGTGGCCCCCAGGGTTAGAACCCAGGGTGGTAGGCCCCTAGGTTAGACCCCAGGGTTGGACCCCAGAGTAGACTCCAGATTTAGATCCCAGGGTGGTGGACCCCAAGGTTAAACCTCAAGGTTATACCTCAAGGTTAGACCGCAGGGCATCTGCAACTGATGCTGCACTTAATGAGGGCCAGGGAACTGTCTAGAATATCCAGTGACTCCTAGGTTTCCAGCCAGGTCACTGGATAGCTCGTGGTGGGTGGGTAGCAGGAGAGTGGGTTGGAAGGGATGATACATTATGTTTGGGGCAAGTTGAATTGGGGGTACTTGTGCAAATACCGGAGCGGATAGTCTAGTAGTCAGATGTAAGGATTATAGCTCCATGGAGGAGCAGCCAGCGATCTCTGAGAAACGTACAGCTGCTAAAGATTGTTACAAGTGTTTACTTCCTCTCTCTACATGTCAGGAGAGACCCGAAGCTCCCCCACGCGCTGGTAATTTTGCAGACTGAGTCAGTGGATGGCCCTTCTCTTGTGGTTCATCTTTCTTTATCTAAGAAGAGAGTTTAATGATTTTTCAGGCTCCTTTTCCCTCAGTTACAATATGGAACTGCTCAGCCTGGTACTTAAGAAACTCATTTCCTACACAAACCCTATTAGAATCTAATTCCTTCACTCACTATAAAACGGCAATGCAATAACCCAGTTTCCCTGGCTAAGTGGAGGAGAGTGGCTTTGACAGCCGCAAGCAAACAGGAAAGGCGGAGGGAATGAAGGAAAACATAATCCTTACTCCAGGCCCTGGGGAGCTTGGTTGGGGGCATCCCATCTGCTCTGTGAGGACACATCTGGGACTCACAGCAAGCCTGGGGCAGAGGACATCAGAGGACATGGGATGGCTGGGAGCGAAGGGACCGCCTGTCACCGGTCCAGCCCAGGGAGGTAGAGTGACTCGCTAAGAGGAAGTGGCAGGAGGGACATTCAGGGCTGGGGCTGGGGAAAGAGAGGTTTTGAGCGCCCCAGTTTAAGAAGTACTTGTGGCCCTAGGAGTGACCGTCTCCTTAAAAACAAGAATAGTAAAAGGAGGGGACTTCCCCAGTGGTCCAGTTGTTTAGACTTTGCCTACCAATGCATGGGATTCAGGTTCCATCCCTGGCTGGGGAACTAAGATCTCACATGTCTCAGGACAATGAAGCCTGCATACTCCAGAGCCTGTGGGCAGCAACTAAGACTTGAGGTAGCCAAAAATAAAAAATATATATTTTTTTAAAAAACCAAGAATATAAAAGGAAAAGTAATAAACCCTTCCCCTGGATTCACCTACTGTTAACATTTTAACTCATCTGTTCCACTGCGCTATCATTCTCCCTCTCCCTCCCCGCACAGCTCAATTCTTTGAACCATTTGGGAGTTTAGTTACATCCACCGAGAACCTTTATTCCTAAATATTTCAGTGTGTATTTTCTAAGAACAGGGATGTTCTTTTACATAACCAAAGTCATCAAGTGCATGAATTTTCATAGATTTGCAATTTTAACTTAAGCCACTGTTCATTTTCAAATTGTCAGTTGACCAAGAGTGAGCTTTCTAGCATTTCTCCCACTCCAGGACAAGAGCTTGCATTTAGTTATGTCTGTTTTGCTTCTTTAATCTAGAAGTTTCTTCTTCGCAATGCCACACACATGTGACTTTGGAAGTCTTCACATCCTGCATGGGCAAAGTTGACTTGCAGAGGACAGAGTCCTCTCGATGGGTTTCATCAGACAGGGATTTGGCAAAGGGTATTAAATTGCCTATAGAATCATGGCAACATTTAAGGTAACGGGTTATAAATGGAAGCCTCCCGCTTCACAATCATCTGTCTAGGTCCTGAATCACACGAGAGCATCAAAATTGCTGCTTGGCACCCTGCCTCTGGACATCCGTGGGCTAGTGAACAGACAGGGGAAGGGGCAGCCTTTGCTCATTCTGATGCAAAAAAGCCCATCGCCTGGGTAGGTGTGCTCACAGACAGGCTTGGTGGGCAGCAGCAAAACAGCCCGTGCCTCATGCTCCCCACATGGCCCACATCCACAGTCTTGGCTGCAAGGATTCTGGGAACGGTGGTCTCCCATATACCCTCCTCCATCACATCCACCTGCCTTCCTTGGCTTCCTCAGTTGACCAAACAGCAACCCTCTAAGAATCCAGGTGCGCTCCTGGCCCACACCCTCCTCCTCACCTCAAACACATCCAACAGCCCCCTCCATTTTGAAATGAAAGTACCAGTGATCAGAGGGAAACTGGCTTTGAGACCATCCCTTACAGCTCAGAGCTGGGTTTCTGCACTTCTCTCCAAAGTTCTGGTTTTAGGAGAGGAGAGCTAATAGGGAAAGCGCTGACGAGGGTCAGCAGATGAGAGCATCTCTTGAGGGCATCATGGCCACGCACAGTCAGGCAGGTGAGATCGAGCAGTTATAGTGCGAAGGGAAGGCAGAGCCGAGGAGGCTGGAAGCACTTGGCTCAGCATCTGAGGCTGGGCTGGGTCAGTGTTGCAGAGGCATTTCTGGGGCTCTGAGGCAGACCGCTCCTCAGTGCATGGAGCAGTGGGGACCTGGGGGTGAGGAGGAGTGGGCACTGAGGCCATGCCGACAGAATATTCAGGGCCAGCCACTCTTTTTTTAATTTAATACTATTTATTTGGCCGCATCGGCCCTTAGTTGTGGCATGCAGCATCTTCCACCGCAGTGTAGGGGCGTCTCTCTAGTGGTGCTCTGATTTAGCTGCCTTATGGTGTGTGGGATTTTAGTTCCCCGACCAGGTATCAAAACCATGTCTCTTGCATTAGAAGGTGGATTCTTAACCACGGGACCATCAGAGAAGTCCCAGCCACTCTTGTTTCGGAATTCTGCAGTCCACTTCTTCCTCCTGGCTCCCTTGTCTTCCCGCTCCACCTTCCCCCAATCCAGCAAGTCCCTCTGCAGGACCCACCTGCACGTAGAAAGCTGGGAGCTGCTTCCAGGGAGGGGAGTTCTATTCTTGGCTCTGCCACTTGATCAAGTCATTAAACTTCACAATCTGTAAATGTGTGTGAAGCCAAATCATAAACTATTGACAAATATAAGGGATTGTTGTCATTATTGACTTTGAACTTTTATGGTTCCACTTTAACCCCAAATATACTATAGTGATTTTCGGGATCGCAGAGTCAGACACAACTGTGCGACTAACTTTCACTTTCACTCTTCACACTGGAGTGAAAGTGTTGGTCAGTCACTCATGTCTGACTCTTTGCAACCCCATGGACTGTAGCCCGCCAGGCTCCTCTGTCCATGGAATTCTCCAGGTAAGAATACTGGAGTGGGTTGCCATTCCCTTCTCCAGGGGATCTTCCCAACCCAGGGATTGAACCCGGGTCTCCTGCATTGCAGACAGATTCTTTACCATCTAAGCCACCAGAGGAGCCCCACATATACTCTAAGCAGGTCATAAATATTAACTATAAAAACAATAATGACACGACTACATGCTGACGAAGGAGCACTGCTCCGTGCTCCCACTGCCCCTCCTGTTGTAGGGACTCGGCCATGGTCAGCACTGCTCCATCAAAGTTCACCCACCCTGAAGATTCTGGAGGAGAAAGTTCAGTCACTGCTGACAGCCTGGCCACTTCCAGTTCTCATCTAGGGAAAATGACTCATGCAGCAATTATTTTCGAGATGAGGAAGAGAGAAAGGAAATGAAAAATTAGGAGCAATTGAAGAGATGCAAATTTCCCTTTGCTCAGAGCTGGTGGATCAAGATGCCTCTTTTCATTCCATTTAATTTCAAGTGAATAAGGAGAGGGGGTTGGAGGACAGGAAAAGCGAGCAGCGAAGGAGAGACATAAGAGGCAAAGAAAAACAAACTTCCTGCCACAGGAAAGGCAAGCCATTGCTAGTCTATCGTAAAAGTAAAACTGCAAGAAATGACGGTGGGCAAGGAAGGATCCTAATCCTTTATGAGAATCCCGTTGTCCACAAGGGGAGGGTGCCAGCTCTCTCCGGGTCCCTGTCATATGGCTCCTTTCGCTCCACCCTTGTCTCCCCCACCTCCCAGCTCCCCCACGTGGACCGTGGGATGGTGAGCAAGTGACCACAGCCTCAGCATGCAGCCCATTATTTTCTGATCAAAGTCCTTTAGTGAAAACAGTTTCACTCTGATGACTTGCTCTGGGGCAGGCACCACGTTGGGCACCTTTTTGGTGTTCAGCTTCCCCAGGTAGAGCCTCCACAGGGGGTCCAGATGGAGGGCTGTCGGCTTGCCTGCAAGACCCCACAGTCTCTTTGCGGGGGGCGGGAGCTTGGGCTTTGGGGAGGGGCACCCTCAAGGTTCAAAGGCTGCTGCTCAAGCTTGGGGCCAGGGCAGAGAGCTTCAGGGAAGCTTCCCCTGATTCCAGGGGTGCCCAGCACCCCAAGATAGAGTGCCCTATGCTCCCTGTAAGGACACCGTGTTGTGGTTCAGTGACTAAGTCATGTCTGACTCTTTGTGACCACATGGACTGCAGCACACCAGTCTCCTCTGTCCTCCACTATCTCCCAGAGTTTGCTCAAGATCCTGTCCAATGAGTCAGTGCCATCCAACTATCTCATCCTCTGTTGCCCCCTTTCCTTTTTGCCCTCAATCTTTCCCAGGATCAGGGTCTTTTCCAATGAGTCAGCTCTTCCCATCAGGTGGCCAAAGTATTAGAGCTTCAGCCTCAGCATCAATCCTTCCAGTGAATATTCAGGGTTCATTTCCTTTAGGATTGACTGGTTTGATCTCCTTGCAGTCCAAGGGACTCTCAAGAGTCTTCTCCAACACCACATTTCAAAAGCATTAGTTCATCAGTGCTCAGCCTTCTTTGTGGTCCAACTCATATCTGTACATGACTACTGGAAAAACCAAACCTTTGAATATACAGACCTTTGTTGGCAAAGTGACATCTCTGCATTTTAATATGCTAAGTTTGTTATAACTTTTCTTCCAAGGAGCAAGTGTCTTAATTTCATGGCTGCAGTCAGCATCTGCAGTGATTTTAGAGCCTGAGAAAATAAAGTTTGTCACTGTTTCCATTGTTTCCCCATCTATTATTCATGAAGTGATGGGACTGGATGCATGATCTTAGTTTTCTGAATGTTGAGTTTTAAGCCAACCTTTTCACTCTCTTCTTTCACTTTCATCAAGAGGCTCTTTAGTTCCTCTTCACTTTCTGCCATAAGGGTGGTGTCATCAGCATATCTGAGGTTGTTGCTACTTCTCCTGACAATCTTGAGTGCAGCTTGTTCTTCATCCAGATCAGGGCACCACGCTGGGTTACAACTGTCCCCCACTAGACTGGGAATCCCACGAGGCCAGCACTGCCTTTCTTTTGTTCACCCTCAGTGTGAATAAGTGCGGAGCACTCTGTGCCCAGTGCACAGCACAGGGTGAGTAGGAAGTGTCCATGAAGCCGATGCTGCCAGCTGCCCTGTTGTGTGTCCTGGGGGCACAGTCTCGGTCAGAGGAAAGATCTTTGCAGCCAGGAAGGCAAGATAGGGAATCAATCTCACGTGCCAAGGAAGGGGCATGCCAGGCTCCTCCCTCGCATGGAAATGGGGAATGAAGGAAGAATTTTAGTATTGAGTGCACAGCTTCAGGTAATGCACCCAGAGGTGGTAAAATAGTTAGTTGCTTGGGTGAATTGTCAGGTGGCAAAGACGTCAAAGGGCTTCCCAGGTGGCTCAGTGGTAAAGAATCCACTTGCCAATGCAGGAGTCACAGGAGATATGGGTTGAATCCCTTGGGTTGGGAAGATCCCTGGAGGGGGGCATGACAACCCACTCTAGTGTTCTTGCCCGGGAAGTCCCATGGACAGAGGAGCCTGGTGGGCTACAGTCCATAGGGTCCCAAAGAGTCGGACATGACTGAGAGGCTAAACAACAACAACAACAAAAGAAGCCAAAACCCGGCTGAGGCTGTACTGCCAAATGGAGTAAGTCCAAAGTCACTGGGTTGCTAGCATTACCCACCACAAAAGGAAACCACAACCCATCTTGGTTAAAAAGTACACAGATGATAAACACAAGCTGACTTACTGGCTGGGGAATTCGTGAATTTTTTCCCAGAGAGGGCCACAGTGAAGGGCTGTGCCTTCAGTGTAACACGTTCAGTAAATATTTACCGCATCCTTGGCTTCTCATGTTCCCCATGCTCAGCACCATGACGCCACATGGCTGGTTGGCATCCTGTCTCATCTTCACATTGTTCTGCCTGAAACCCCAAACAAGGTCATTGGGGTTTAGAAGGACAGACATGTTGCTGGCAAGAAGTGGATTTGGGAGGCACAACTCCAGCCTTTTAAGGACAACATCACGGAGAGGTCTCTCGTGCCCCCGCAGAGCCTGGGAGGTCAGAGGAAGGCTGGAGTCACTGCAGGGTTGTCCCAGACACGGTGATTCATGCTGGATCATCATCTGAGAAACCACTTAGCAGGTCTGCTGAGAACCTCCTTGTGTCCACTTGAGAGGCTGAGTGGAGGGAGACCTGCTCACACATAGTTCTGTTCAGTCCTTATTCTGCGGCAACCAGAAGGGCCTCTTCCTGGCTGTGGACCAAGCTCCAGAGGCAGGGCTGGAGAGGCGGGCTTAGAAGGAGGCTACCAGCTCCTGCAGTGGTGCTTTGCCCACACTGTCTCTGTGCAGGTGTGACCCTGACATGGCCTGACAGAAGGGCACGCTGAGGCTCAGAGGGGTCAAGTGAGCTACCCAAGGTGACAGAGTCACCGATGAGCAGAGCCGGGGGTAGGGCTTGACCACTCTGCCATCTGACCTCTCCCGAACCAGGAGGCTTCCAAGCTGGCCAACCAGAGAAACAGCCGTTTGTGCTCATTAGGAACACCTCCGACTGTGAGCTTTCTCCTTTGGGGTGCTCTGCTTCTTCCCAGAGAAGGAAAGCACGCACATGTGGACTGCATTTTCCAGGGCTCAGGGAGCGTCCACTGAGCAGAGCACAGGTACTAGCCGATGCAGACTGGTGTCACTGTGGAGAACGGTCAGACATGTGACAAGCCAGTAACATAAAAGTGACAAGGCGTCAAATGAGGGTTTACATAAGAAGCATGTTTGATACAATGTACAAATGGTGATTTATATTTGTCTGCGGTGGCTCAGAGGTAAAGAATCTGCAGTGCAGGAGATGTGGATTCCATCGTTGTCTTGGAGAAGAAAACGGCAACCCATTCCATTTGCCTGGGAAATCCTAGACTGAGGAGGCTTGCAGGCTATAGGCCACGTGGTCTCAAAGAATAGGACACAACTGAGTAAACAGCAGCAACAACGAAGTCCAGAGGTAGAAAACTCGCATGGCCTGTGGCACAAAGGTGATACAAAAGAGACGAATTCATCAAGATGCACCTGCAACCCTGGGTCCTGAGGAAAGCGTGGCCTCGAGGGCAGCTGAAATGCCCTGGGTGGGTTCTGCATTCTGAGATGGAGCGGGACCCTATGGTTCTTGCCCTGCAGCCATGACCTCTGCGTGCCTTTTGTCTATCTTTAGTCCGAGAATAAGTTTCATCGGAGAAGTGAGAACTGTGGAAACAAAGGAAAGCAGTCAAAGAAGACTAAATAATAATAATGTAGTCATTAAGAACAGTCAAGGACCTTTAGTTCTTTCTCAAATGCTATAGATAATATTCTGAGCCGTATCCTGTGAGCTGTCTTATAGACACTAAAAGCCCAGGGGAAGTTAACTACCTGATGCCCAGACTGTACCCATGATAAGGGCTGCCATAATTCCAAGAACTGACTGCAAAGAAATCAGAACAAATGGACCCCGGAACTGAAGATTAACTGTACCTAAAACAACCAAGGTGATGCTGGACAGACCACTGATGAGCAATGGAAAATGACTGTCAGAGATGGCTGTGCTTGTTTCTGCATGTAGCCCCCCACCTCAACACCACGTCTATAAAAGCTCTCACCCTGTGCTTGTTCGCTGTGGGGAGAGTCGGTCTTTGGATAGATGTCTGCTCCCCGCCGGGCCCCCCAGTTGCTGACAACTGAAATAAAGGAAACTTTCTCTTCCACCAGGCTGGCCTGTTTATTGGCTTTTGGGTAGCAAGCAGCCAGACACACACACACTCTCTCTTAACAATTCTACCCATTCCCCACTGCAGCGTTACTGCCCATGAGACCCATCCACACGGAGAGGGGCTCCACTGATTGGGAGGATGGTCAGAAGGGGAAGAGGGTGCCCTGTACACTCCCGAGTCCTGGGTCGCTCTGCTGGGGCTTGTCTCCAAGTAGCACATTCATCCCTTCAATCACCCAGCTGCTCCCTGTTCATCCCTCATCATTTTTTCAGCGTCACAGTCTGTCATGAGCAGAGCTGAGCGCTGGTTATAAAAATGGAGAAAACACACCCCTTGTCTTCAAGCTGTTAACCATTCTACAAAGCGCTGTTATACAAGCTCAATTCTGTGGGTTACGCTTGGAGATTCCATGCCTGGGAGCTGGAGGTGGGGAGGTTTCCAGAGAGAAGAGCCTTAGCTGGATTGTTGGAATGAAGGGGAGTGTCCCCAGGTGGGGGGCAGTCGGGGTGGGGAGGGTGTGCAGGAAGGGACATCCCAGTCTAAGGGAGCAGCAAACAAGAAATCACAAGTGATCAACTCATCCCATAAACTTTCTGGTCACCCAGCTTACAGTCTGTGGATCAATCCTAAATCTGCCCCTGGATTATTTTTCTGAAAACCCACGTTACTCCTCTGTACCAGCCCTTTCATGGCTCAGGATGAAAACCCCAGTGCCTCTCTTTGTTTCAATGAAGTATAGTTAATTTGGGCTTCTCTGATGGCTCAGCTGGTGAAGAATCCACCTGCCAATGCAGGAAACCCAGGAGACCCAGTTTCGATCCTTGGGTGGGAAGAAGCCCTGGAGAAGGAAATGGCAGCTCACTCCAGTATACTTGCTTGGAGAATCCCATGGACAGAGGAGCCTGGCGGGCTACAGTCCCTGAGGTTGTAAAGAGTCAGACACAACAGAAGAGGCTGAGCACACGCACACACACACACACACACAGTTGATTTACAATATTGTGTTACTTTCAGGTGTAGAGCAAAGTGAATCAGTTTTGTACGTAAATGTATATTAGATTATTTTTTGTTATAGGTTATTATAAGAAACTGAATATACTTCCCTGTTTTATACACTAAATCCTTATTGCTTATTTATTTTTTATTACTTAAAAAATATTTATTTATCTGACTGTGCCAAGTCTTAGTTGCAGGATATAGGATCTTCTTTTAGTTGCTCCATGTGGAATCTAGTTCCCTGACCAGGTATCAAACCCAAGCCTCCTGCATTGGGAGTTTGGAATCTAGGCATCTGGACCACCACAGAAGTCCCTGCTTATCTATTTTACGTAGAGTAGTCTGTGTCTGTTAATCCCACACTTCTAATTTATTCCCCCACCCCTTTCCCCTTTGGTACCTGTGAGTCTGTTTCTGAAGCCCCAGTGTCTTGATTGGTGACCAAGGCCATCCACTGTCTGAGACCCGCGCACTGCTGGGCAGAATTCCTACCCTCTTTTCCCAGCTAGCCTCTCCTTTAACCAGAGCAGTTCTCTGTAATTGCCAGCCCAGGTGGAAAACTCAAAGCCTCAGAGGCCGCAGATCCCAGAACAGCAGGACGTGGCAGAGCAGACAACTGCAGGACGCCTGTGACAGTAGATTGCTGGCTATCAGCGTTTCCCCGGGCCTCCAGCTCGCTGTGCTGGAGCTGTCCCACGTCCAGTCCTGCATCCAGGCCCTGGTCCAGGCTGGGCCTCCCTCCTGCCTGCCCCTGCCCCTATCCTTTCTTCAACACTTAACCTCTTGTGAAACTTCCTAAAACACTCCAGGGAACAAAAGCTGGCCTCCTGCCAAACCAAACCCAAATTTGTCTGGAACCAGATTCATCTTCCTTTTCCAAACTAGAGGAGAGCAGCAGCTGACTTTACAGCATCCCCGCTTGTGCTCATCTAGAAGGCGCTGTTGGCCCTTGACTTCACAGCGAGCAAATCTCCTGGCTGTTCGGTCAGTGTCAGGCGCCAGTCTGTGACTTGGATGACCGACTCGAGCCTCAGGCTCCTTGTCTACATCGGGGCCAGGAGCAGGCCATCCTCTCGGAGTCTGTGATGTTGGCTCAGCTGGCACTGCCCCGGGCTTGTTAAGGACTCAGATGACCCCTGCTTCTCCTCCGTCTCCTAAGTTATCCCTGTTATTGTGTAGTCACTTAGCTGTGTCTGACTTTGTGATCCCATGGCTGCCAGCCTTCTCTGTCCACCATCTGCCAGAGCTTGCTCAAACTCATGTCCATTGAGTCGGTGATGCCATCTTCTGTCATCCCCTTCTCCTCCTGCCTTCAATCTTTCCCAGCATCAGCATCTTTTCCAAAGAGTCAGTTCTTCACATAAGGTGGCCAGTGTTTTGGAGCTTCAGCTTCAGTATCCATCCTTCCAATGAGTAAGTGATCCCTAGAGAACTGTTTCTCCATCACGGAGTTTGTGCCCCAGCCTCACACCTCAGACACGGAGGCTCCGGTTATGAGCATCACCAGGGCCGAACTTCCTGAACTTGTGGCCCTTCCCCTCCTCCCCACAGGGACGTGCTGGCCCAGGGACCAAATGCTGGGGTGTAGGAGATCTTGGCACACAAGATAATATAAAAGGGGGAGGAAAGAGCACAGTTTCTGTGAAAAGAAAGCAAGGCAAACATCTGCTGGGACATTTGCGAAGGAAGGCAGCTCACCTCCCTCTGGGAAAGATGGGCCCAGGCTCCCGACCGCAGGCCCCACTTCTGAGTCCATAGCCCCACCTGGCGGTGCAGTCTGCACGATCTTGCTGAAGCCAGATTGTCCCTCTCCTCTTACTAATAAAAATCTGCCTGTGACTTGAAAACCAAACACAGTATCTAATTTACTTCCTCTACAGTAAGCCATTGCCCCTGGGAAAGCTATATTCATTCCTGTTTTTCATCTTGGGCAAAACATTCTGTTCTGAAGAGGAAATGCCACTTCGGCAACATGACTCTGATACACCTGTTCTCTCCTGGACTGTAGGGAAGTGCCCCCTTCTGTAGGATAAAACGTCGCTGTCCGTGACGACAGCTGCACAGGTAGCCTTCCATCCTGGATACACCCCTCCCTCCTCCCGTGCCCCCTGGTCCCCTCGCAGGGCTGCGTACCGGCCGGCCCCTGCCAGGAATGGTCCTCCCCTTCCTGGCTGGCTCCTCAGGCATTCTCATGAATGCATCCACATTCCACCAATCTAAGGGGTCCTTCACATTGCACCCTCGATGTAAAACCATCAGCAAGGTGTCACCTCCCTCATGACTTCAGGAAGCACCTTTGTCCCTTATTTCTTGTCAGTCTCTCTCCCACCTGCAACATGAGCAACCTTCATATTTCACGTTTGCATTACTCGTCATGTTCTCTGCTTTTCTTGCAGCGTATGGTGGCTGGACTGTACACACATTCCATGACTATTTCCTGAATGAACTCATGAATTCATCTTTCACAGCTGGGCTCCTCTGCCAGCTCTGCAGCCCGCCCTGAGGCAAGGACCAGGGAAGAGAGGAATGACAAAGACACGTGGGCCCTTCTTTAACTGGTGAGCTGGGAAGCAGTGAGGTCCCTGCATGAGTGGATTGACCCATGTCTGAAGAGGTCACTGACGCCCTCATTAACTTACCAAGCAGGTGGCCTGGGGCTGCAGCTGGGTCTTGGCTCTGCTGGGAAGAGACTCATTCTATTTTTTGGGGGGGGGGGGCCCACACCGCTTGGTATGGGGGATCTTAGTTCCCTGACCCAGAATCGAACCCTCGGCGCCTGCAGTGGGAGCTCAGAGTCTTAACCACTGGACCACCAGGGAAGTTCCTTATATCCCTTTTCGATAACCTTTCCAGGTGCCATCACTGTGCCTTGCTTGTCTAATATCGAGTTGTGTGTGTGTGTGCACTCACAAGCCCAGGTTCTCCCACCCTTAGTGCAGGGTGAAGGGGGAAGGATACTTTGATGACACTCCTTAAGATATGTCTGCTGCTTAGGAGACTGAAGGTGCCGCTCAGAGGATGGAGCAGGGTATAGTCTCCATCATGCTCACACTGACACCACTCTCACACAGAGTTTTCACATAAGGAGGAAAGAGGCCATTTAATTTCCGAGCACTGGCGCCTAGTAACCATGACGGCCAGCAAGTGTCGCTGTTCCCCAAGAAGTGAAGTGCAGGGACCGGGCCTGTCAACCTGGGTTGCGGGGGAGAACTGGATGAGGCTGGCCCTAAAGCCAGGGATGGTCAGGGGCCTCGGGGTCATTCATATGCTGGTGCATGGTGGGAAGGTAGCTCATGTCTGGCCTGCTGACCTCTCTAGAGTCAGGGGGAACCTTTTAGTTCAGGTAGCCTTTTTATTTTGAGGGGATGTGTTTGTCACTGTTTTTTTAACTTAATTAATTCACTTTATTTTCACACTAGGTCTTTGCTGCTGCTCTTACGCTTTCTCCAGCGGCGGCAAGCAGACTACTCTCTAGTCGCAGCGTGCGGGCTGCTCATCGCAGTGGCTTCTTGTTGCAGAGCACAGGTTCCAAGTGTGCTGGATTCACACGGGCTTAGCTGTTCCGCGGTTTGTGGGATCGTCTGGGACCAGGGATTGAACCCGCACCCCATGCATTGGCAGGTGAACTCTTATTCACTGCACCACCGGGGACGACCTGTCACTTGTTTTCGTTGCTGCAACCCTGCCCTGTTGGACGCTGACTCGGGAGCCGCTGGGGGCTGGGACTTTCTGGAGCTGCGTGGTCACTGGCCCTCTTAGCTCCCCCACCTGTCTTCAAGCTTGTAGGTTAGGCTCTCCCCTGCTCCCCGACACTGCTGCTGTTTGGGGGTGTGGACGGCCCGCTGCAGACATGGGGGGTCTTGTCTCTGTCCCCTGTGAGGTCATCCTCCAAGAATCGCCTCCTGCCTCCAGGTAGTTGTCCCTTCCTTGGGGCAAGAATCTCAGGAATCTCAGGGAAGCTGATGCGGAAGAGTGAGGCCTTGCTCCTGTCCTGACCAAGGCCTCCAGATCCCCATGGTCCATAATTTGTCCTTTGTGTTTAACAATTTCTGGAATATGCACGTCACTGATAAGATGTCCCAGGGAGACCCATCCTTGGTACTGGTGATGCAGCCCATCGCAAGCTCCATCCTCGGCGGGGTGGGGAGCCCATGTGTGTCTCCAATAATCCCTGGGTTAAATCATAAGTTTCTCGCCCCTCCCTGGAGCTTCGATCCCTGGGTCAGGATGATCACCTTGAGAAGGAAATGGCAGCCTAGTATTCTTGCCTGGAGAATCCCATGGACAGAGGAGCCTGGTGGGCTACAGTCCATGAAGTTGAAAAGAGTCAGACGCAACTGAGCAAGTAACACTTTCACTTTCACTTTTGGACCCCTCTCCCCGGTCTATCCTGGCTGCCCACCCACTCCTGCCATCCTGAGCTGACATCTGCTTCTGGTTCCATCTTCAGGGCTGGCCTGTCCCTCCCGGGCCAGTGGAGGCACCCTTGCAGGTAGCTCTCTGGGGGTTGAGATTTCTGGGCCTCGACTCTTGCCTGGTCCTGGGATGTCAGGTCTCCAGTCCCCTAATAAAGTGCACGCAGGGAGGGAGGTTATTGCATTTAGCCACGTCATTCTGCCCCAGGGTCAGTGGCACCAGGATGGCCTCAGCCCAGTTGCCTCAGTGCAGGCATTGGGCCAGGTATGCCAAGGAGGTGGCCAAAGGGCAGCCCGGCTCTCTAACCCTCTCCACCTCTGCTATCCATGATATGGGTGGAAGCAGACCCAAGAAAAACTGCCTGCCACACCCCCATCCCCCTAGGAAACACTTCCTGGAAGGCATGTACTAGAATCTGGTTCGTGAGTTCCCATTTCTAGCTTGTAATGCCTCTGGGTTAACTTTAACACAAAACAATGCACTGTGATTGTCTACAACTGTCAAAGGCAGGGCAATGAAACTTTAAGACACCACTACATTTTCTCTGAATCATAGAATTATCAATGTTTAAGAATGGACCAGATTTCTTACGCCTCCTGATAGAGCATGGCACAGCTGAGCCTGGAGGAAAGTGATCATTCCTGGCCCTACTCCTTTAAGATGATCTCTCAGTGGCAGACTTTGAGAGGGCCCTTAAAGGATGGGATGGTAGGATTACTAACTAATCCTGTGAGCAAGCGTCCTTGTGGGACAACCCAGCAGATGTGTTCTTCGTTTGCAGTTCGGTTTTCCCCATGACTTCCTCTCACACCCATTCTAGCCCTTTGCCCACTGCATCCACACCCCTTGAGGTCCCAGCAAGGTCCCAGACATCTTCTGGAAGATACTTAGAGAGAAGACCCCTGTGTTCCTGACTCACTGGCAATGTATGTCCCTAAACTGGAGTTTGCTAGCATTTTCAGCATTACCCCAAGTCTTTATCTACTTTACCCACGAAGCTGAAACATGTTCCCTAGGAACTCTCTTCTTTGTAATTTTTTTGCAGCATAAAACCACAAGATATATTAAAGCCATGCTCTTTCTGGCTAATTGACATCACTTTTATAAACTGTTGGGGCAACTGCCAGTGGGTTTGGGCTCAACTGGACCAAGCTGGAGCAGATGACTGACACCGGCCCCGGGGCTTCCCCGACACCCCTCTTCCCTGCTCCCACCCTGAGGCCATGATTTTTTTTAAATAGCATTTTGAGCTGATCAAGAGGTATGTGTGTGCATGCTCAATCGTGTCTGACTCTGTGGCCCCACGGACTGTAGCCCACCAGGCTCCCCTTTGTCCGTGGGATTCTGCAGGCAAGAATACTGGAGTGGGGTGCCATTTCCTTCTCCAGGGGGTGGGTCTTCCCAACCCAGGGACTGCACCTGTGGCTCTTGCGTCTCCTGCATTGGCAGATGGATTCTTTACACTAGGGCCACCTGGGAAGCCCAGTCAAGAAATATGGAAATATTAAAGTTGCTGAGAGGAAACAGTCTAGGTTGCCAGCCCATGCAACACTTTTCAGTTTGCAACTTGCTTTTCAAAGTGAATTCCATTTGGTAAAGAGCCAGACGTGGTTGCTCTCCCACGGTAAAGCCATTCAAAGCAGAAACGGTTTAAATGGTTACTAGGCACAGATTTCCCCACACTGTCCTGAGTGTTCTGTCTTCCATTTAGAAGGTTTTTTCACCGCAGATGGTGACTGCAGCCATGAAATTAAAAGACGCTTACTCCTTGGAAGGAAAGTTACGACCAACCTAGATAGCATATTCAAAAGCAGAGACATTACTTTGCCATCTAAGGTCCGTCTAGTCAAGGCTATGGTTTTTCCTGTGGTCATGTATGGATGTGAGAGTTGGACTGTGAAAAAGGCTGAGCGCCGGAGAATTGATGCTTTTGAACTGTGGTGTTGGAGAAGACTCTTGAGAGTCCCTTGGACTGCAAGGAGATCCAACCAGTCCATTCTGAAGGAGATTAGCCCTGGGATTGGAAGGAATGATGCTAAAGCTGAAACTCCAGTACTTTGGCCACCTCGTGCGAAGAGTTGACTCATTGGAAAAGACTCTGATGCTGGGAGGGATTGGGGGCAGGAGGAGAAGGGGATGACAGAGGATGAGATGGCAGGATGGCATCACCGACTCGATGGAAGTGAGTCTGAGTGAACTCCGGGAGTTGGTGATGAACAGGGAGGCCTGGCGTGCTCTGATTCATGGGGTTGCAAAGAGTCGGACACGACTGAGCGACTGAACTGAACTGAATGTCCTGGGTAGATTCAAAGATGCATGAAACACCAGGGTTTATTTTTGAAAATAAAATACTAAGCAGAATAGCACAACTAAAAAAAAAAGTTATATTTTTGTGTTTTTTTTTTCAACTTTAACATGAGTATTAAAACATGTACTTCTTTTAGAGTTCTGAGTTTTTCCACCACCATGTGTTTTAAACGGACTAGTTTTAAATTCACTTATTATTTCTTTACATGTTGCTTTCATTAAAAATAACCTTCCTGGGAATTCCTTGGCTGTCTAGTGGTTAGGACTCTGTGCTCTCACTGTTGAGGGGAAAGTTCAATCCCTGGTTGGGGAACTAAGATCTTGCAAGCCACACGGTGTGGCAAAAAAAAAAAAAAAAAGGTTAACTTTTCTTCCTATAGGCTGTCAGTGAAGCCCTTCTCTACATGGGCGGCCCCTCGTGTCAGTCTGTATAGGAGCTGTTCACCTGCAAATGACTTTGTTCTGTTTATTTTTAAAATGTATTTTATTGAAGTATAGTTGATTTACAATGTTGTGTTAATTTCTACTGGGCAGTAAAGTGATTAAGTTATACACACATCCATTCTTGTTCATGTTTTTTCCATTATGGTTTATCATAGGACATTGAATATAATTCCCTGTGTTGTATGCTAGGACCTTGTTGTTTATCCATCCCATAGTTTGCATCTGCTAACCCCAAACTCCCAGTCCTTCCCTCCCCCTTGACGACCACAAGCCTGCTCTCTATGTCTGTGTGTCTTGTTTCGAAGATGCGTTCACTTGTGTCATATTGTAGATTTCATTTTTAAACGATATCATATAGTATTTGTCTTTCTCCGACTTACTTCACTTAGTATGGTGATCCCTAGGTCCTTCCATGTGGCTGCAAATGGCCTTATTTCATTCTTTTTGTGGCTGAGTAATATTCGACTGTATGTGCGTACCACATCTTCTTTATCCATTTCTCTGCTGATGGACATTTGGTTTGTTTCCATGTCTTACTGACTGTGAATAGAACTGCTATGAACACTGGGGTGCACTATCTTTTTGAATTAGGGTTTTCTCTGGATATATGCCTAGGAATGGGATTGCTGGATTGTATGGTAACTATTTTTAGTGTTTGCAGAACCTCCATACATAGTGGCTACACCAGTTTACATTCCAAGTGGCTTTGTTCTAAATGTGGGCTTTAAAAAACACCACAGAAATTATGTCCCTGGAGCCCCAGGAAGGCTGCAAGGGAGAAACGACATGGGCAGAGTGACCTGCAGACAGGAGCAACCTCAGTGAGCCTCCTCCTTGACACTGTGGCTGATGACGCTCTTGGACTGTAGACCAGGCAGGCTGTGCCCTGGCGTCTTGACACGTCGAGTATTTGTTTATGATGCCTCCTCCCCCTCCAGCGCTGCTGCAAAACCCCGGACCCATGCAGATCAGCAAGCTCGTGGCAGCATCACGCTGTTCAGCCTCCATAACCCACTGGATCAGTCCCAGTGGAGGCAAAGAGTTCACGCTCCGGGGCCAACACCTCCTGGGCTTTCATCTCTGTTCCAAGAAATCTGACATTTTCAAAAATCCAAAATCAATTGGAATGGAGCCAGCTTTGTCCAGCAGATTATTAATGGCCCTGGAGCCGACTGACCATATTTGCACAACCTTTCAATAAACAGCTTCAACAACAACTAGGGTGGAAAAGAAAGCACACACCTCCCATCCAGTCAGGAAGAACGTGAGGTATTGATTTCACCACCTCCTCCTCCATCGCCCCACTTTCAAAACAAATGTAGAGTCTTACCCCAGGGCAGTGGATCACGGCCAAGCCCCTGTGTCACCAGGTTCCGACTGCATTTTGCTGGCACAGTCCATTGCCTGCCTTAGCTGGAGTAACTTCCAAGATTTCCTGAGGCCGAGGATATAAACAACTGAATCGGGGGAAAGGCAGACATGAAAGGAATGTCTGACAGGGCCAGGAACTCCAGGTAGCTTTTCCTGATTGATGACTTCTCGGCTTGATGGAAAGATGCCGCCATAAACCTCAGTGGGAAGGTCTGGTCCTCCGAGAGCCTGTAAACAGAAGTCACTCGTGCCGGGAGGGCACGGAGCAGCACACAGAGAGCTCTTGGCCAGGGGGAGGTTTCAAAATCTTCACTAGGCTCCTTTCTGTTTTAGACTCTGTCTTGTTAGTGGAAGGGCCTGGTGTGCTGCAGTCCATGGAGTCGCAAAGAATCAGACACGACTCATCGACTGAACGACAGCAACAGCTGTTTGTGGGAAAGAAGAGGAAGGTGTGGGAGAGGTTCCTGAGGACCCTGTGTTCTGGTCTACACACCGTTCATGCTGCTCTGCTGGCCTGACTGCCTTCTTGGTCCTCCCTGTTGAGACTTTGGCAAGGACAGCTCTAGGATGCAAGTTTTCTGCAAAAATGTGACATCTCAACACAGTTAGCTGTTACTTGTGCAACACCCCTCCCACTCCCTAACCTCCATCGGCTTTGATGATTCGTTAAACTAGTTTTGCTTATTCTTCTCCTTCACCAGGTGTTTCTAGCTCCCATCTGACTGCATTGTCACCCTACTGTTTGAGCTTGAGGATAATCTGTAAGGTCTATATGTTACCTCCCAACGAAGGATAATAGATACGGTTGAAAGGCAAGAGTACAGATGCTATGGGTAGATGGATAAGAGGTGGGTTATTCATTCAAGAGATGCTACACATAGGCACTAACTACCAGGCCCTGAAGTGAAGTGAAAGCTGCTCAGTCGTGTCCAACTCTTTGTGACTCCATGGACTGTATAGTCCATGGAATTCTCCAGGCCAGAAATACTGGAGTTGGTAGCTGTTCCCTTCTCCAGGGGATCTTCCCAACCCAGGGATCGAACCCAGGTCTCCCGCATTGCAGGAGGATTCTTTACCAGCTGAGCCACAAGGGAAGCCCAAGAATACTAGAGTGGGTAGACTATCCCTTCTCCAGTGGATCTTCCTAACCCAGGAATTGAACCAGGGTCTCCTGTATTGCAGGAAGATTCTTTACCAACTGAGCTATCAGGGAAGCCTTATATGCAGCCTAAATGTCAGCTGAGTTCTGCACCCAGATTTAGCCAGAGGAGGGAGAATTCGGACTAGTTGTTCAGCCCACAGCTGCCCCACCTGTAACCACATGAATATGATGCCCCTGGCTTTCCATGAGAATTTAGGGGAACAATGGGCAAGGCTGGCATTTGGCAGGACTCAATAATTTTTTGTTTCTTTTTTTTTTTCATTTAGGCTGAATACAAGGGAGGCAGTTTGGGAGATAATCTGACCCATGAAAACTTGATTTCTCAGTCAGATGAACCTGTGAAGCCATGGCCACTCTTCTGTACTTATCACTGTGTAAAAAGCAAGGCCTCTGACCCTGCTCCGTATCTTTAAAAAGTTTACTTTACCTGAGCAAACACTCAGTATCAAAGAAACAAATATGAGCAACACAAAAGTTCAGTTATTCCAGGTGGGAGTTAATTAGACTTAACCAGTCATCAGGTGGCGTCTTGACTGTCGTGTCTTAGGATAACGCAGTCTTGATGAGGGACCCGGAGGCCGGGTTCTGACCCCAGCCAGGGCCACGACCTACCTAACGAAAGCATGTGACTTTGGACTTAACCTCTCTGTCTTGGGCCAAATTCAGTATGTCTAACAAGGACAGGTGAGGTGCTGGGTGGTCTGGGAGCCAGGCGTCCCTTCTCCCTCTGTCCTGACTTCTTCCCTCATCCCCGGAGCCCCTCGCAATGCTGGGCCATTGTTGGACAGGCCATCAGAGGACCAGCTTGTCCTGCTGGAGTCTCAGGGCCACACAAGACAGGGTCCTATTTCTATTCTGGTTGGAGCAGAGCTCCCAAATGACAATGATGCCCTGTGAGCTCAAGCTAGGAACAGTGGTTGGTATTTTTCCTATTGTATTTTCTTATCAAAGCTCATGGACTTTGGGGGGAAAGACTGAACATTCTCTCTTCTTAAAGAACACCCAGGTGGTGTTAGTGGTAAAGAACCCATCTGCCAATGTGGGAGAACTAAGAGATGCGGATTCAATCCCTGGCCTGGGAAGATCCCCTGAAGAAGGGAATGGCTACCCACTCCAGTATTCTTACCTGGAGAATCCCATGGACAGAGGAGCCTGGTGGGCCACAGTCCATGGGGTCACAGAGTGAGACATGACTGAAGCAACTTAGCGTGCACAATTTTTCTTACTGCTTTCTGTGTGATTCTAGAAAGGTAGACCAGGAGGAGAGAGCTTTAGCTTGCCAGAAAGGGCTTCGTCACGGAGATGAATCATCACATTATGTTCTCAGAACTCTCCAGACCGTTGTTGCTAGGAGAGAGAGCCAGCACCACCTACAGACATGTGGTTCAGATTACCTGGTTATCTGGCCATCTGCTTTCTGGTACTAAATGATGCTTTAAAAATTTTGTCTCTAGGCTTCCCAGGTGGCTCAGTGGTAAAGAATACGCCTGCTAGTGCAGGAGACTAGGGTTCAATCCCTGGGTTGGGAAGATCCCCTGGAGAAGGAAAGGACAAGCCACTCCAGTATTCTTGTCTGGAAAATCCCATGGACTGAGGAGCCTGGTGGGGTACAGTCATAGGGTCCTGAGAGAGTAGGACATGACTGAGAGACTAAACAATACCTTCTTAGTCTTGCACCATAAGACACAGCATCACTCCACGCCCCGAGTTTAGATTAGGCAACAGCTTTACTTCACCTTTTTATTGTAGTAAAACCACATAGCATAAAGTTTACCATTGCAACCGATTTTAAGCGTCCAGCTCAGGGGCACTGACCACCTTCACACTGTTGTCACCACCGTCCACATTCAGAACATTCCCATCTTCCCCGTGTGGAATCTGCTTCCATTAAAGGCTCACTCCCCATGCCCCTCCCTACCCCTGGCACCCACCCTTCCATCCTCCATTTCCATGAATTTGCCTGCTCCGGGTACCTCCTGTAAGAGAAATCACACCATATTTGCCCACGACAACAGCCTTATTCTTTCTGCTGCAGGTGGGAAGAAGGGCGCAGGTTCACCCCAGACAAAGCTCCTCACGGGGAAGAGCTCAAGAACCTCAGTACGAGAGGTTGCAGGCATCTCCATCATCCCGACAGCAGAGTCCCAAGGACAGCCTTAGGCAATGCAGGCTGTGTTGCCACGGCAATTCTGCCCAACTCCTGCGGGCCCGTGGGAAGAAGGCAGTGGGGGTTACTCTGGAGCCCCTTGGTCACTGCCCTCTAGTGGGGCCCCTGCGAATCCTCAGACTCACCATGCCCTTGCTGAGCCTTGAAGGTGACCTTCTCTCTTCCCCAGTGCTCGGGTGATTCCTTCGGGGTCAGGTGCCTCTGTCCCCTGAGAACATTTTCCTACGTCTGGGACCCATCCTGTGAGCTCGCACACCGTCCCAGCGTTATGGCTGTGGAATCTCTTTCTGTAATTAATTGTCCCCTTGCCAGTCACTGTCCCGCCACAGACCATCTCAGTGCAGGGGCCACATTCTCCCTGCTAGGTTGCCGGAGCCTGGCAGCAACAGAGGCCGAGGTCTGAGACGTGCAAAGGCTGAGGAAGGACGTGTGCTCAGGGGAAGACGATCCACAGGGAGTGAGGGGGTCAGGCAGGGGGGACGCTAAACAGAAACGTAATGTAGCCTCAGCCTGATCCTGGGGGAGGTCTGCAACATGAACAGCACAGCAAAGCCGTCCCACCTGCAACAAGGGGGCCAGGATTTTTGTACCTAGGCAAGTCAGTAGGGGGCCTTCCCAGGTGGCTCAGTAGGAAAGACTCTGTCTGCAGTGCCCAGGACTCAAGTTCAATCCCTGGGTCAGGAAGATCCCCTGGAGGAAGAAATGGCAACACACGCCACTGTTCTTCCCTGGAGAAACCCCACAGACAGAGGAGTCTGGTGGGCCACAGTCCATGGGGTCACAAAGAGTCGGACATGACTGACCATGAAGTCAGCAGGAGTAAACTTCCAGGCATTTTCAGGGCAGGTGGTGTCCTCAGGAGGCCAGGTCTCTGGAGAAGGCGCAGCTGTGTTAGCAGCAATGCTCTCACCAGGGGCGCTGGGGTCCTACCACACTGGGTGTTTGTCCCGTGAAAATTCTGAAATTAACAACACATCTGCCATCTAACATCCACAATGTGTCAGGCACCGTGCTCTGCCTTTTACCATCTTGGTCTGTCTTTAAGCAGCCCTCGGAGCGCGAGTGGGGAGAGAGAAGATCCAACGAGGCTAGACGATGCCTCCCGTTTGCCCAGACCCCGGGAGGCAGGTAGATCAGCTAACCTGTACCCAGGTGATGCAATCAGTGGACAAGGCACTGTCTCCTTGCCTCTTTGATCAACTTTTATTCAGGATGGGAATTATTGTTTTATGTCCTTTCACCGGCTTGCTTTTCCGAGATTGGGCCTGGGCTAACCTGCCAGGTTGCTAAGCTGGTGGGAACATGTAAACATTTTAAGCTGATCAGACCCCGCACCCTTCCACGTAGTCTTCCCTCCCCTTGCCAGCGTCCTTGGTGAATTGGAAGATGTCCACCTTCCAGGTTAATTTCTTTTTCAGTCCTAGCCATTCAGTCTCCTTCCTCTGGGGAGCTTGGGGAAGGGGGTGGGGACCCGTTCCCACTCAGCCCGTGGGAACACCACGCCAACAACCCTCGACGCTCTGCCACCCCAGGCCCCTGGCCACGGCCCTGTTTGTCCAAATTAGAGTCCGTTTACTCTGCAAACTGTGCTTATGCTTCCATCCACACTGAGCAGCTGCTGCCCTTGTTTGCACGGCTTGGTCAGCAGGCAGACAGCCGCCCTGGACAAGCCCAGCAAGCTTCCGGCCGGAGGGGGCCGCAGGCACCTGGACAGATGCCGCCCAGCTACCCCAGAGTAGACAGCGGTGGCCTGGGCTCCACAATCCAAAATAGTGCGCAAGAAATAAAACATTCATACAGAAGAACCCTGGAATGTCCGCCAAGGGGCAGCCTCCCAGCCCTGGCTCCACCAGACACTCTCTTAAAAAAAAAAAAAGTTAATTAATTTTAATTGGAGGCTAATTACTTTAAAATATTGTGGTTTTTGCCATACATTGACATGAATTGATGCTTTTGAACTGTGGTGTTGGAGAAGACTCTTGAGAGTTCCTTGGACTGCAAGGAGATCCAACCAGTCCATCCTAAAGGAAATGAGTCCTGAATATTCATTGAAAGGACTGACACTGAAGCTCCAATACTTCGGCTGTCTGATGCAAAGAACTGACTCATTTGAGAAGACTTTGATGCTGGGAAAGATTGAAGGTGGAAGGAGAAGGGGACAACAGAGGATGAGATGGTTGGATGGCATCACCAACTCAATGGACATGAGTTTGAGTAAACTTCAGGAGTTGGTGATGGACAGGGAGGCCTGGTGTGTTGCAGTCCATGGGGTCGCAAAGAGTCAGACACGACTGAGCAACTGAACTGAGGTGACTCAGCCATGAATGTACATGTGTCCCCCATCTTGAACCCCCTTCCCACCTCCCTCCCCATCCCATCCCTCCGGGTTGTCCCAGAGCATCAGCTTCGAGTGCCCTGTTTCATGCATTGAACTTGCACTGGTCATCTATTTTACGTATGGTAATACACATGCTTCAGTGTATTCTCTCAAAACATCCCACCCTCATCTTCTCCCACAGACTCCAAAAGTCTGTTCTTTATATCTGTGTCTCTTTTGCTGTCTCGCATATAGGGTTGTCGTTACCATTTTCTAAATTCCATATATATGCGTTAATGCACTCTATTGGTGTTTCTCTTCCTGACTTACTTCACTCTGTATAATAGGCTCTAGTTTCATCCACCTCATTAGAACTGATTCAAATGCTTTTTTTTAGTGGCTGAGTAATATTCCATTGTGTATATGTACCACAGCTTTGTTATCCATCATCTGCCCGTGGACATCTAGGTTGCTTCCATGTCCTAGCTATTGTAAACAGTGCTGCGATGAACATTGGGGTACACGTGTCTCTTTCAATTCTGGTTTCCTCAGCGTGTATGCCCAGCAGTGGGATTGCTGGGTCATATGGCAGTTCTATTTCCAGTTACGGAATCTCCACACTATTCTCCATAGTGGCTGTACTAGTTTGCATTCTCACCAACAGTGTAAGAGGGTTCCCTTTTCTCCACACCCTCTCCTGCATTTATTGCTTATAGACTTTTTGATGGCAGCCCTTCTGACCGTCGTGAGATGGTACCTCATTGTGGTTTTGATTTGCATTTCTCTGATAATGAGTGATCTTGAGCATCTTTTCATGTGTTTGTTAGCCATCTGTATGTCTTTTTTGGAGAACTGTCTGTTTAGTTCTTTGGCCCACTTTTTGATTGAGTCGTTTATTTTTCTGGTATTGAGCTGTGTGGACTGCTTGTATATTTTTGAGATTAATTCTTCGACCAGACCCCTCTTTCTGAGCTTGGCTTGGCTGGTGGTTCCTGAGGCAGTCTATGCAGCAAGATGGCAGGGTTTGTATCCTGGTTCCCTTGAAAGTGGTTTAACCTCTCTGCAGCTCAGCTTGCTCCCCTGTAACATGGGGCTGAAGTCCTGGTGTGAGGATGCTGTGAGCTAATGACAGAAAGTACTCAGAACAGCGTCCCACACGAAGTTGTTGTTGTTCAGTCACTAGGTGGTGTCCGACTCTGTGCAACCCCATGGACTGTAGCCAGGCAGGCTCCTCTGTCCACGGGATTTCCCAGGCAAGATTACTGGAGCGGGTTACCATTTCCTTCTCCAGGCACTCTTTCTGACCGAGGGATCAAACTCATGTCTCCCACACCGGCAGGTGGATTCTTTACCACTGAATCATCTGGAAAGCCCCCCACATGAAGTATATTCTCAGTATAAAAACCAGCATTTATTTGTCTCTCTACTGGCTGAAAGAGCGCCGAGTGGTGAGGAAGTGGTATGGGTAGTGGTGTGTTATTTCCAGCATTAAGGGTCTTTCCAGGCAGGACACTGTATGGAATGCTTGTCAGAACCTAACAGGAGAGTTTGGTTGGAACCGATAATGAGTGATGGCAGCTGGAAGCCCAGAGTTCTGGTCCAGGTCCCAGTCCTGTTGCATTATCCCTACTGCACACCCGCCCCTGCCCCCGACCATCCCCACTGCATCCCTGGGACTCCTCCAGGCTCTCTTCTGTGTGGACTCACTGTGGGGATGTACCATGTCCTGGTCCAGTAGGATACTGTTTGTGTATCTACCCTACTGTTCTCAATGGGGTAGCTCTGTGAGATTTGCAAGCGGCTTCCTTACACATTTGTTTGTTCCATCTTGAAAGCACCAGGATTTAAAATTTAGTACTGGACTGAGTCTTCTTGGGCCCTCCAAGGTCTATTTCCAGTGGTTTTCCATGTGAACAAAGGGCAAGGCTTCCACAGCTACACAGCTTTGTTGTTCAGTCACTATGTCGTGTCCAGCTCTTCGTGACCCCATGGACTTCGGCACACCAGGCTTCCCTATCCTTCACCATCTCCTGGAACTTTCCCAAACTCATGTCCATTGGGCCGGTGATGCTATCCAACCATCTCATCCTCTGCCACCCTCTTCTTTTGCCCTCAATCTTTCCCAGCATAAGGGTCTTTTCCAAGGAGTCAGTTCTTCGCATCAAGTGGCCAAAGTATTGGAGCCTCAGCTTCAGCATCAGTCCTTCCAATGACTATTCAGGGTTGATTTCCTTTAGGATTCACTGGTTTGATCTCCTTGTAGTTTCAAGGGACTCTCAAGAGTCTTCTCTGGCACTACAATTTGAAGGCATCAGTTCTTCTTAGCTTTAATCAACAGCAAAATAAAATGGAGTTCCTTCAGTGAGGCCCGCACAGATGGTGAGTTCCTTCTTAGGCTTTACTGCCTGCCACACCAACAAGCCCGTGGCTCCCCGAGTCAGACCGAGCTCGCCTTTCCCTGGCCATGGAGCTCTCTGTGAGCTGCCGCGCCCACCGCAGGGGGTGCCCTGCAAAGCCCTGACTTGACAGTGAGCTCCAGGCAAGGGGGGGCTTTGGAAAATCCCAGGTGGAAGGTGACTCTCTGTCTGTGAGCGATAGGCTCATCACACTGCTATGCCCAAGCTGAGCCCTCGACACTCTGGTGCCTGGCAGGGCCATTTCCTGGCAAACGTGAAGAGAGGGTTAGTTTCTGCCTGCCCTTCCTGACTCAATCAGCCAGCCCTCAACCCAGTGAGCAAACAGATGCCAGCCTCTGGGGCCGTCTCCCTGACTCCCAGCCCAGACCTGCTCCCAGGGCAGTCAGCATCTACCGTGAGCCTCCCATTTTATTTGGTGGATTCCAGTCAGTAGGAATTTATAGACACAGCCAGTCCTCCCTGGTTTTATTATGCTCATAAGGTGCAGGGAAAAAACTGTGCAGCCACACCCTCTCTATCTGTCTCAGGCTCAGGAATCCACAGGTTCCAATCCTGATTTTGCTCCAGGCTGTCTGAATTCCTGGAAAGACCAGGAGGGGGCACTGTGTAACCACAGAGCGTCTCCCCGGCAGCTTAGTAGACTGGCTTTCCTAGGTCCCTTGCGACCTGGCCATCCCTCTAACCTGTAGCAAGTGCCAGGCTCCACTGACTCTGGAAATCTAACCTACCTCTTGCCTGAACCACACACCCGGATGAAACTGCAGGGTAACAACACAGTCTTCATAGGGTCAGAGCAGTCCTCTTAGCAATATCCTTTACCAACTCTGCCTGCAATGCGGGAGACCCAGGTTTCATCCCTGAGTCAGAAAGATCCCCTGGAGAAGGAAATGGCAACCCACTCCATTATTTTTGCCTGGAGAAGCCCAAGGACAGACGAGCCTGGCAGGCTACAGTCCACGGGGTCGCAAAGGGTCAGACACAGCTAAGACTGAGCTCGAGCAGCAGAACACCGTATTTAGCACTTTCGCGTCTAGATTTTACTTTGGCTTAACAAGGAAGACGAGGAATTTTGGTATCAGTAACAGTATTTTGGCACCAACAACAAAACCAAAAATCTTTCAAAAGAAAAAGCCTGTGCCATCAAAAGATAACTGATGTACCCAGTGAAGTACCAAACATTCAGTTCAGTTTAGTCACTCAGTCGTGTCCGACTCTTTGCAACCCCAGGAATCGCAGCACGCCAGGCCTCCCTGTCCATCACCAACTCCCGGAGTTCACTCAGACTCACGTCCATCGAGCCGGTGATGCCATCCAGCTGTCTCATCCTCTGTCGTCTCCTTCCCCTCCTGCCCCCAATCCCTCCCAGCATCAGAGTCTTAGCAGAAATGAAATAGAATTAGGTACATGGGAAAGGGCTTTGCAAGCTCTAAACTACCAAAGTAGGGCTGTGAGAGGGGAGTAGTGGTTGAAACACCACCACTTTCCCAGACAAAGGATAAAGAATAACCTTGGAACCTCAGCTCTCTGCTGTCCCCAGGGAGCCTTTTGTGGGAACCCATCCATGGGGCCTTTCTGCCCCTGACAGCCTCTACCCCTGCTCCCCACCAGGGGGCTTCAGTCCTCTTTTCTGCTCTGTTCCTGTTCCTAGACCCTTGTCCTTCCTTTCACCTGTAGATTCCCCATCCTCCCCAATCATCCTCCCATGAGGGGCTTCCTTTCCTTGTTCCCCTCTCAGTTTGTGATCTAGACATTAAGACTTTGGGGAGCCACAGATGAAATAAAGCAGAGTCAGTGGTAAAGAACTCGCCTGGCAATGCGGGAGGCAAGGGTTCGATCCCAGGGTGGGGAAGAGCCCCTGGAGAAGGAAATGGCAACCCACTCCAGCATTCTTGCCTGGAGAATCCCACAGACAGAGGAGCCAGGTGGGCTACAGTCCATGGGATTGCAGAGTCGGATCCAACATAGCGACTGAACAACAAAACCACCAGTCCCACAGTACTGAAACTGTTTTCTCGTCTGTTGCCCCAGCGAGGGGAAAGTGTATGATTTATTTATGTGTGTGTATTCATTCCAAAGCTCAGTGCAGTGGGGTGAGCCAGAGGCGTTCAGTAAATTTGCACACCTCAGCTAAACTGAAACCTCAAAAAATGTGATCAAGGTTATGTGGAAACAAAACATCGAGATTCCACTGAGGATAGATTTGGCTAATTTAAAAATCACAAAAGAGGGGGTCTCGGGCATCCAGCTTGACAAAACTTTTTCTTTGTTATGTTTGCTTGTGGTTTACAGCTCTCCTTCCCCTTTATCATGTCTCGAGGGCATCCTTGGCTATAAACCGTTCTTTCTCACCTTCCCAAACCAAAACTCTGTTCCCGTTAGACACTAACTCTCACCTTCTGGCAACCATCCTTCTACTTTTTATCTCTGAATCTGAAAAGTTTCCAGAGCTCAAGGTCAAGAAGATATTTTCCCATTTCCTTATAGAAAAATCGTCCTTCACATTTAGAGCATCAGTCCATCTAGAACTGATGTATGGGGTGGAGTGGGGGCCAAGATTGTCTTCTACACGTTTATGGAACCAATACACATAACCGATTGCTGTAACAGCGATTATTGAGAAGACCTTGCTCTCCACTCCTCTACACGGGTGCTTGCGATGTCGATCCAGTGTCTGTGTGGCTTTATTTCTGGACTCTTTTATTTTTTCAATTATTTTTTATTTAGTTATTAGTTTTGGCTGCACTGGGCCTTCGATGCCACGTGCAAGCTTTCTTTAGTTGTGGCGAGCGGGGGCTACACTCTAGTTGTGGTCCATGGGCTTCTCATTGCAGTGGCTTCTCTTGGTGTGGAGCACCGGCCCTAGGGCGCCTGGGCTTCAGCAGTTGTGACACACGGGCTTCACAGCTCCGAGGCTTGTGGGATCTTCCCAGAGGAGGGAGTGAATCTGTGCCCCACTGCATTTGAATAGGCAGGTTGTTAACCACTGGGCCACCGGCAGTTATTCTTGGGTCTTAGTTATTTTTAGGTCTTAGTTATTCTTGGGTCTTGATGTTTCCCCATGAATTATGGAAGTAGACTGTGAATTTCTAAAACAAAATAAATTGCTGGTATTCTAATTTGAATGATTTTGCTCAATAGATCCATTTGCGGAGTAAGTCACTTTTCTATAACCTAGATCACCCTTCTGAAAAGACGAGACAGAAATACTGAGCAGTCATGAGTATCACAAGAGCAATAGGTTTGCAGACTGAAAGAAAAATCACTATGGAATTGCTGTTCATATATATATAATGAGAAGGAGTACATGGAAGTGTTGGGGCACAGTCTTCCTGTGTGCCCAGTCGTGTCTGACTCTTTGTGACCCTATGGACTGTAGCCCGCCAGGCTTCTCTGTCCATGGGATTTTTCAGGCAAGAATACTGGAGGGGACCTACTCTTAGGGGACCTTCCTGACCCAGGGATTCAAGCGCCGTCTCTTGCTTCTCCTGCATTGCAGGTGGCTTCTTTACCACTAGGGCCACCTGGCAAGCCCCCACAATCTTCCTACAATGGGTTATGTAAAAGTTGGAGCAACTTTGGGATCTGGTCTCTGAGGCTCCCTTTTCCTTCACTGGCCTGAAATTCAGAGGCTGGCACTCTGGGAGGTGGAAGAAGGGGAGGATTTTCTCTCCGGGCACCCACTGTACCCCCAGTCTAGTGCTTCCTTGCAATGACTGTATGCTCATCCTCACACGTCGTTCACTTTGCAGCCTGGAAACTGAGGAGGGAATCAGATTTTGATTTATTTTTCAAACACAGCTACTGAGTGTCTGCTCCAGTTCTGGGTAGCTCTGCCTTCCAGGTCATCCCACCTGGAGAGGGGATGACCAGGGACTCTGATGGGAAAAAGGCTTATCCCCTATGATGGCCTTTCTTCTGTCCCCTGGAGCATACTCTGAGTCATGCTGAGGCCACCTGTGTGTGTCTGAGTGGCCAGGACAGGAACCAGATGGAGGCAGTCTTCTTTCTTTCCTGATCAGGCTGGTTCGCAAACACTCTTCCCCCTCAGCCCTAGATGCTTCCTTCAAAGGCTTTCCTGAGGATCCCTTGAACAAATGCCTTCTGCAAGAAGGAATCCCCAGGCTGACACAAAGACAGGCAACAGGACTCCATAGCATCTCCTTCTCAGGCCTCATTGTCTTTCCTTCCGTTTGTGGAGGCCTGGAGGGTGACCACGTCTGCTCAGTGGCCACAGTCCCTTCCCCCAGTGCTGCTGAGCCCCAGGGAACCTCAGGGCTTTCGTGCTCTGGGGTCCCCCAGGCTCTCTCCATGCTTCTGCCCTTTCTAGCTCCCCAGGGGGAGGCCCAGAAGTGGGAATTAGCTGGACCTAAACAGACTTCCCAGGGTAGTGAGTGGTAAAGAATCCGCCTGTCAATGGAGGAAACATGAGTTCAGTCCCTAGGTTAGGAAGATCCCCTGGAGTAGGAAACAGCAACCCACTCCAGTGTTCTTGCCTGGAGAATCCCATAGACAGAGGAGCCTGGCCGGCTTCAGTCCATGGGGTTGCTGAAGAGTCGGACATGACTTAGTGTCCGAGCATGCACGCATAGAAGCAGCAAGCCAGTTACAGACTAGAAGGACACCAGCTTGGGCCCATGCTCCCCACACAGCAGGTTGTACCTGGGGAGTTGCCAGGCCTGGAGGTTGGGCAGCCGACCTGGAAATCCTGCAGCAGGCAGGCCTGGGGCTGGAGCAGGGTCCTGGCTCCTTCCCAGCCCTGGCTGACTCTGCAGCAGCTGGGTGGAGTGTGGGGTTGGCCAGGACGGTGCAGAAGGGGCACAGAAGGGCCGAGGTCTGGGCCGGTGCCCCTCCACCCCCGCCCCGACACTGAGGACATGGCCAGAGGCCCCTCACTCCTGGGAAGGGAGCTAAGGACCTGGCTGAAGCTCAGGACAATTGGTTCCTGGTAGCTTCACCGCCCCCTCACCCCCCCTACCGCCTGTCAGAGCAGCCAGGGCTGAGGGGATCCAGACGATCTGCTGGCAGAACCGAGAACCTGGTGGCGGGGGCAGGGAGGGAGGAAGACAGAGAGAGAAAACGGACAAAGGGAAACCCCCGTAAAACCAGCCGTGGGTCTGTAATCACCAGAGCCTTTGTTTAGGGCTGGTTCAAACAAGTTGTGATCCTTGGGAAGGGGAGGCCATAAACTGAAGCGAAAATAAAAGTGTTTACAGCGAGGGCCCGCGAGGTGCCGGGATCAATGGGGGAGCCGTGGGGGTGCGCCTGGCCTGCGCTGCCTGGCGTCCTGGGCGTCGGCAGGCCAGCAGGGCCCAAACATCACAGGCTCCACAGAGGTGGAGGGATGGGGGGAGGGGGAGGCGGGTGTCCTCCCCCACCGGGGCCCAGGGACAATCCCGCATTCCAGGCTGGGGGGCGGGGGAAGAGGGCAGGGTGCCAGGGCTCTGTGACATCTAGAGATTCACGGCCGGAGGCTGGGAGACCTTAGAGTCAGCCTTCCACTCCCCTACAAATTCCTTTATAATGGACTTGAGGGGTTGCACTAATAAGAGGGTTTGAAGGGCACTTGTTCCTGGAAGAAATGCCTCTTAGGCCCAACTTATCAGCATGGAAAGGTGTCAGGAGGCAGGTTTCACCCGCGGGAGCAACATTCCTCAGGGGCGCTCCATGTAGCCCTGGGTGGTGGGGCAAGATGCTTGTGAAGGTGAGGCTGAAGGTGCTCATTCCTGACTGTCCAGCCCTGAGATGTTGGTGTGGACCCTCCATTCACTCAACAGACGTAACCAGCACCTGCCGTAGGCCAGGCAACCAGGCAGGGACGCGTTAGGGAATTGTATACATGTATACACTCCTGTTTTTTACCAGATTAATTCTTCCCAGGGATCCATGTAATGGGATGTTATTGTTTTTGTTGTTGTGTAGTCGCTAAGTCGTGTCCAACTCGTACAAGTGGGTGTCCATCCCCTCTTCCAGGGGATTTTCCCGACCCAGGGACTGAACCCATGTCTCTTGCATTGGCAGGCGAATTCTTGACCGCTGGGCCACCTGGAAAAGCCCATGTAGTGGGGTGCTTTGGGAGAGTGGCAGCACCAAAGAAAGCCAAGGCGGTTCTCCGACATATATTGTCTGAGGTCAGAGGGCCTCGCAGGTTGTACTCAGAGGGAAAGGCAGCCAGGCTTTTTCCCAAAAATTTCACAGCGATGTGACGCTCATATTAATAAAACAGATGAGTAATTGGAGGCTCCTGAACCGATGCAGCAGGGTTTTTTGGTTGTTGGTTTTTTTTTAAATTTTCCCCCTTTAAAATTTCCTGCTGACTCTTTGGCAACATTTGTGGAAGTTGCTGCTGAGCTGAGTCTTCCAAATGGCAATGACCAGATAGAGAGAACCCAAAGGCAGGCAGCTCACCCGCTCAAGAGATCTTAAGAGAAATGAGTCCGTAGGGATCTTGTGCCTTTGGTCCTGAAACACCAACGCTTTGTGCAGGGAAAACAGGGCAGGGAATGGGTGTGGGCTTTGCAACTAGACAGCTGGGTTTTTTTTTGTTTTACTATAAATAATGCCAAATTATATTTTAAAAGACAACCAAGCATTAGAAATTGGATGGGATATACAATAACAAACTTTCCCTAGGGTTTTTCCCAAACTGATTTATTTTTAGTTGAAGGAAAATTGCTTCACAGTGTTGTGTTGGCCTCTGCCAACAGCTGGTTTTTAAATCTCTTCTCCTCAACTTCGTCATTGGACGCTTGGCATCATCTCCAAGACTCTGTTTTCTCATCTGTAAAATGAGGACAAGAACGTCCCCGCCCGGGGCTGGGTATGAGGATGACTGAGGTGCTTCTCTTTCCCTCCCGCCCTCCCCTCTTCCCTGTGAGACAGATTTAGTATCGCCCCTCCCAAATTTTGAAAAATGGAAATTATGATAACAGAAGTACCAAAAAAAAAATAGATAAGCACTCCTTGTTTGTTTAGGAAACATCTCGAATCCCTACACCTGGTGCTTTACTCACTAAGTTGTCTTCAGCTCTTTGTGATCTGATGCACTGTAGCCCCCCAGGCTCCTCTGTCCTTGGGATTCTCCAGGCAAAAATACTGAGTGGGTTGCCATTTCCTCCTCCAGGGGAATCTTCCAGACCCAGGGATCAAACCAGGGTCTCCTGCGTTGCAGGCAGTACCAAAAAGATAGATGAGATCTCCTTGTTTGTTTAGGAAACACCTTGAATTCCTGCACCAACGACATTCAATTTCACTGTCCCTATATCCTGAACAACATTAGTTTAGGACTTCCAGTTCACTCATGTAGTACCTGCCATGGGCTAGGACTGTACTAGGCAGTGGAGATGCAGAAGTGAATGGCACTGTCCTTAGCCACAGACAAATACCAAAAGTGCAGATAATTTCAAAGGCACAAAGAATTCGGGGGAAATAGAGCAGAGCCCTGGGCTTTCCTCATGGCTCAGATGGCCAAGAATCTGCCTGCAATGCAAGAGATGCGGCTTCAGTCCCTGGGTTGGGAAGATCCCCTGGCAAGGGGAATGGCAACCCACTCTAGTCGTCTTGCCTGGAGACTTCCATGGACAGGGGAGCCTTGTGGGCTACAGTCCAGGGGGTCCCAAAGAGTTGGACACGACTGAGAGATTGAGGACACACACATTGTTAATTTAATCACATCTTTAGAGAAAAGTGCAACTGTCAGTCGTGTCCAACTCTTTGTGACCTGATACACTGTAGCCCCCCAGGCTCCTCTGTCCATGGGATTCTCCAGGCAGGAATACTGGAGTGGGTTGCTATTTCCTCTTCCAGGGGATTGACCCAGGGATCAAACCCGGGTCTCCTGCACTGCAGGCAGACTCTTTACCACCTGAGCCACCACTTGTCTCCAAATACAGTCTCCTGAGGTACTAGGGGCCAAGACTTCAACGTGTGAATCTGGGAGGGACACAAGTCACTCCATAACAGTAATCATAAGCTCATATGGATGCACCCACTGCTCTGTGGGGACATGGGAGCTAGGGGAGTGCTCTGCGGGGGGCTTCCCAGGCCTGGCCCTCAGCCTGGCCCAGCTGCTCCCCTCTGCTGGACAGTCCATCCTGGTGGGCCACACTTCAGCTCCAGTTCAAGGCTTGAAGCCTCTCAAGGTGGTCTTTCTGAATCAGCTTTCCTGAAAAGCTGAAGCATGTGTATCCCAGCTGCAGTCATACCAGCAGCCTCAAAAAAAAAAAAAAAAGATAAAAAAGAAGAAAGAAAGAAGGGGAGAAGGACAAAGAAAAGAGAGACGTGATTGGGTTTCCCTGGTCTGTTACAGCCCCGGATACGTCTGCAGAGATGCTGAAATGGGGCAGCCTTTATCAAACCATCCTGAGCAGGAGAGAAGTCGTTTCTTTTCATTTGGGGTTCTCGATGAAACATTCTAGGAGACAGATACAGGAAAAGGGGAACAGAGCAAAGACTACAGCCCCTCGGGTTTGTGAAAGAGACACTTGGGCACCTGGCCCAGGTGTGGGAGGAGCCGTGGGAAGGTGCACAGGACTTGCCTCCACAGGGGGGATTCGGTGTGAATCCCGGAGAAGGGCCAGGGCCAGAGAAAGACCCCCAGATGCGGGCAGGAGAGGGGGAAGGGAGGAAGAGGGAGGGGAGATGGAATGGGGAGGCAAGGGTGTGGGAGGGGTGAGGGGAGGAGATGGCAGGCAGAGCTGGGAGCAGAGGGAGAAAGTTCAGTTTCTAGCAGATAAAAGCTAAGCTAGATTTTTGCGTCTTTTGTTCTTCAGGCAACTCTGCCCTCCTTTGCTCCTGGTATCTGAGTCATGCATCTCAGTGCTGGGCTGCGATTGTTATCCAGGTATTTGAAATCTGTTATCTCGTGATGGGAAGGCCTAGATGTGTTTCCTGCTCTCCCCTCCTCCCCAGCTCCTAACAGTGCTTGGTCATTCTGTGCGGGTCAGAATCTGTGCCTGGTCCCACCTGCCCTGCTTGGTAGGTGGCCCCCTCACAGAGAAGCACTGAGGCCACCCTGCTGCTCTGTCTAAACTGCCCTCCAGGGACCAGTACTGCCATCTGCCTTGCTCGAGTTAAAAAGAGGCTTGAGTAGGCGGGCAAGTTGAGTCTTCACTGAACACCCTAGAATATTCATGAACACAGAGACAGTATCATGACCCCCATCCACCTACGCCCACCCAGTTTCCTCATGGCCAAGCCTGCTTCATCTGCTCTGACACTACCCCTCCTCCCAGGTTATTTTGAAGCAAATGCCCAGATAGTTCAAACTCTGTAAACATGTTAATAAAGATTTCTAAGTGAACTCTAAAAACCCCACAATAATATCATACCTAAAAAATACAATCATATCCTCAGTATCAAATAACCAGCCAACGTTTGCATATCTCTGATTGCCTAATAATGTTTTTTTGCAGTTTGGTTGTTTGATTTGGAATCCATATAAGATATAAGGTCCATATATTGGCATATATGTCTCTTGAGTGTCTTTTAATCTCTAGGTCCCCCTCCCATTCCCCTAACTGCACTCTACCTTCACCAGAAATGGAGTTGTTCTTCTTTCAAAGTTTCCTGCAGGCTGAATATTGATGATGGGATTCTTAACATGCTTTTCTGCCCCTTGTATTTCCAGTTCTAGAGGCTTGGTTAGGGGGGTGTGTGCAAATGTATTATCCATTAGCAAATGTATCATGTTTTTCTCTCTTTGTATGATGTAACTGACCACTGATGAGCATCATCTAGGTTTATTAATTTACTTAAATTAGCAATTAATTTAATTGCAAGTTGCAATATGGTGATATTCTATCATTCCTTCTTCACTGACTAGCTGGAATGCTGTAAAGTAAAATCTCTATCATCAATTCTTTGGTTTCTCTCAGGTCCAGATCATATAGGAAAAGAGGGACAAATACTTGGTTGTGTCCCCTGATTCAGCAATTCAAAAGGGAATAAAGATTTGTTCCTTAATATCATCCAAAGCTAATCAAATGAGTTATTGTTTTGGTGGGCTCTTGTATCAATGAGAACTCAGGGGCTTAAACATATTTGACCTTTTTCAACCCGCTGCACTTTTCATCCATATAAAAATATGTTTCACTTGTCCTAGCTTTGACCTGAGTAGCCTGCAATAGTTTCCTAGCTTATCTGTAAAGGTTTCCTGGCCCAAATCTGCACGGGGCCATTTCTCCAAGGATTCCTGATTGTTTTTAGTGGGATATGCCGTGTAGAGATAACAGTCTGAGTGGTAATTACCACCAGGTGGCTCATTCTGTTTGTAGGCCTTTTCCATGGACAGAGCTAGAAAATATGTGTTCTCTAGGAAAGATTAAATAACCATAAAAATCCTCTGATATGGGGATTCAAACCCAAGATTTACAGGAATTTTGCTTTGTCAGTCTTACACTGTGTCTTCTTTCAATCACAGTGAGAAGTTCTCAAAATACCAGCATAATTTGATTTGTCTTGCGTTATTCCCTGGCTTCCTCAGTGGCTCGGGGGGTGGGGTGGGGTGGGGGTGGAAAGAACCCACCTGCCAAGGCAGGAGACTTGGGAGACCCTGGTTCGACCCCTGGATTGGGAAGATCCCCTGGAGAAGGGAATGGCAACCCCCTCCAGTATTCTTGCCTGGAGAATTCCATGGACAGAGGAGCCTGTTTGGCTATAGTCCATAGGGTCGCAAAGAGTCGGACTCGACTGAAGCACGCATGTTACTACCTAGACTCGAGTCTCAGAATGACAGTACCAGTGACTGAAAGCCTCAGGAGGCTTGGCTTCCGGGTCTTTTTGTCCTTTGGGCACATCCCACTGAGGATTTGCAGCCCGTTTACAGTGTAGGAATTGCTGTTTGATTTAATCTTGTTTTGTGAAGTTCCATAAAATAGTAGCTCCAGATGATCATACTAAGTGAAGTAAGTCAGATAGGGAATGGCAAATATCATATATCACTTATATGTTGAGTCTAAAAAAATGATACAAATGAACTTATTTACAAATTTTGAAAACAGATTTATGGTTACCAAAGGGGAAAGGTGGTATGGGGAGATAAATTAGGCGTTTGAGATTAACATATACACACTATATCTAAAATAAATAATCAGCAAGGATCTACTGTATAGCACAGGGAACTCTACTCAATACTCTGTAATAATCTAAATGGGAAAAAATCTGAAAAGAAATGTATAAATTTAATTACTTTGCCATATGCCTAAAACTAACACAATATTGTAAATCAAATATATTTCAATTT
>SJYQ01094280.1:433511-570567 GCA_006410935.1 Redunca redunca | reverse complement strand
AAAATAAAAATTAAAGAAAAAATAAAATAATGATCCCTCAAAAAAATAAAAAATAAAAACATTTAATAGCTCCAAAGTAAATTCTTTAAAATGTAGTGTATGAAAAAAAGTCTACCTTTATCCCTGTGCCCTTCAGCTTATCCTTTTCTTTCGTTGGTAAACATTTAAAGAATTATGACTTCTTTCTTCCATTTTAAAATTCTTCTGTGTAAAGAAAAAAATTTTTTTAAATTAAAAATGCTTTTGTTTATTTTTATGAGTTGTATTGAGATATTGTTTACAAACCATCAGATTCATCCTTTTAAAAATCAGCATATGTCTTCTTAGACAAGTAGCAGCATGTAGTAAACACTTTCTCCTCTGCCTTGCTTTTTACAGTAACAATATACTCTAAAGATTCTTCCATGGTATGAAGAGATCTTCCTCAATCATTTGCAGAGCTGCATAGCTTAAAAGAACCACGTTTTATTCAACCAGTCCTCTCCTGGTGGCCATTTGAGTTCTTTTTGTTACTGCAAGCAGTGCATATGTTTTTTTCATATTTTGATGAGTGTAGTTTTGGACGATCCCTTTGTAGGTGGGGAATTGCTGGGTGAAAGAGGAAAGGCATACATAACTTTTAGAGACATTGCCCAGGTCCCCTCCCACTATAAATATATGAGAAGCATTACCTCCCAGCTTAGCTAACATTGTATATTGTTGCAATGCTGCATGTTTGCCAAGCTGCCAGCAGAAACTGTATCTCAGAGTGATTTTACTCTGGGATTCTCTCCATATGAATGAGGTGGAGGACTTTGTCATGACTGAGCACCATTTGTAGTTCTTATCTTATGAACCATGTTTTTTGTGAACCTTGTCTTTGTGAACCATGTAATTTCTCAACCATTTTCCCATAGGTTTTTTGACCTTTAAAACTCCCTGTGATAATGAGTGCAACATGTTTTTCCTAATTTGTCTTTTGTCTTTTTACTTTGTAACAGGGTTATATGCCATGTAAAAATTGTTTCCCTGTTGTTCGTTTATATAAGCAAATTTATTAACTTCTTCTTACTTCTGATTTTGAAAGCATAGTTAGTGAACTTCCCCCCATTTCTGGTTTATGGATTTGAGCTGTCTCCCTTAGCATGTGAAAGTGGCTCAGTTTTATATGACTCTTTGCGACCCTATAGACTGTAACCGGCCAGGCTCCTGTGTCCATGGAATATTCCAGTCAAGAATACTGGAGTGGGTTGTTATTCCCTTCTCCCAGGGATCTTCCCCAACCCAGGGATCAAACCTGGGTCTCCTATATTGCAGGTGGATTCTTTACCGTCTGAGCTCCCAGGGTCTCTTTTATGGTATACTAAATTCTCACATGCAATTGCATCAATTTCTGGACTTTCTTTTCTGGTCTGTCTGTCTGCCTGTCTTTGGGCCAAAATTAAACTTTTAATTATAGGAGCTTTATAATACCCTCTTACGTGTGGTAAGGCTAGCCTTTCTTCTCTTGGTCTTTGCTCTTTTCCAGGGTTTTCCTTGTTCTTGCTTGTGTACAAACCATATTTTTAAAATTTTAAGGAGAATTTATACAATTATAATACATAGACGTTGCTTAGATCCTTGTTCAAGCAAAGAATTATTTTTTTAAGTTAGTGTCAAACCAAGAGAATATCCATTCTATGTATTTGATGAAATTATAAAGAATTATTGTCAATGTGTGTGCGATGGTGGTGGTTGTTGTTTTAGTCACTAAGTCATGTCTCTTTTGTGACCCCATGGACTGCAGCCTTCCAGGCTTCTCTGTCCATGGGATTCTCCAGGCAAGAATACTGGAGTGGGTTGCCATTTCCTTCTCCAGAAGACCTTCCTTCCTGACCCAGAAACCAAACCTGTGTCAGCTGCATTGCCAGGTGAGTTCTTTACCACCGAGCCACCAGGGAATCCTGTGTGTAATGGTGCTAAAGGGTGTTTTTCAGTCCTTATCCCTTAGAGAAATATAGTGCAGTAGTTGGAAAGATCCCCTGGAGAAGGAAATGGCAGTCCACTCCAGTACTCTTGCCTGGAAAATCCCACGGACAGAGGAGCCTGATAGGCTACAGTCCATGGGGTCGCAAAGAGTCGGACATGACTGAACAACTTCACTTCCAGCACAGATTAAATTATAATTTATTTCTGCTTCTAAGTAATCCTGGTGGTGGCTGGAGGAGATATGGATGAAACTGACCATAAACTGATAATTATTGAAACTGGGTGGTGGAGACTTGAGGTTCATTTTACTATTCTATTTATTTTTATATATTTTTGAAATAATAAATAGTTTTAAAAGGGAAAGGGATTTTGAGTTATAAAGGTTTTGAAACAGGGAGCAATATGAAACTTTTTTGAAAAGTAAGTTTCAGCAAAGAGTGGGTGCTTTGCATAAGGAAATTTGCAGTCAGAAGCCAGGATGCAGAGGACGGAAGTAGGGAGAAAATGTTTGCATTGGTTACAGGACTGACTCAGCCCAGGGCCAGGTGCATGAACTAATCCTTTTCTCCATTAAACATTTACCTGTAACTGAACTATATCCTTTTTCTGGGACATAAACGTCCAATATAGATAGGTGTGCCCTGATTTACAGACCAGATGAGTTCCCGAAAAGTTGGTTTTAAATTTTCTATTTTCTAACTGGTTGCCTACCATGTTGCTCAGAGTTTGGGGGTCTTTGAAATTCCGAAGTGTTTCAGAAGAACAAATTGAAAAAGATATCATAAATGTCACTTTTATTTATAAGCAATGTATATTTTAGAAATAAAGAAATGCTGTAGACTGCAGACTGCAGACCACAAACCCTCTAAGTTGCCCTTTCCACACTTCAACACTTGAGAGGTGAATTTCGTTCAGAGTTTAAAACTAGCTCTCAATCCTGCAGCTTGACCACCTCTGTTGACTGAGTATCTGAACACTGCTCTCCAGAAGTTATCATGTTTGCAGTCTGCTTTAAAACTTAAGAGATTGTGGAAGAAAAAATACAGATAGAACTGGGTTGTTGATGTGAGGAAGGAGGAAAACAAATATATCCCTTTTATTTCTTTAAAATTCAGTACTGGCTACTTATATTACCTGTCAAACATTAATAGAAATAACTACTTGGAAAAATAGTCCTGCTCTGACTGAAGGTAAAGATACATGCAAATGCCACGACCCACAAATCGAGCTTCAGAGATATTCATGCACATGGTTCCCTGGACACAAGTATGAATGAATGCGCCAACAAGATTGTTCCCAACAACGAAGCAATGGAAACAATACAGGTGTTTAGAAGCAGTAGGTAGTTGACTGTTGATAGACTAGGTAATTATACAGCCATGAAGAGGAAGTATCCGTGGTTACATTCAGTAACATGGATGAATATTACAAAAGAGTGCTATTAAAACAGTAACAAGAATGCATACACACTGTTTATAAACTGTTGCTAAAGGATGCACACATAAATGTTAAAATAAAGAAAACAATAGGAAGAGTGACAAGTATACATGTGCTGAACTCAACCATCAATTGTTGAATCATCTTAGAAGGTGGGAGCTTCCCTTATGGCTCAAGGGTAAAGAGTCCACCTGCCAGTGCTGGAGACGAAGGAGATCTGGGTTTGATCCCTGAGTCGGGAAGATCCCCTGGAGGAGGAAATAGCAACCCACTCCAGTACTCTTGCCTGGAGAATCCCATGGACAGGGGAGCCTGGTGGACTAGAGTCCATGGAGTCACAAAGAGCCAGACACGACTGAGCACAGCAGCAGCGGAATAGAAGACGGGCTGGGAGGTATCTTGGTGAGAAGGGGAAATGAATGAGAAGAGACACATAAAGACATCTGGGGTTCTGAAAATGTCCTGTTTACTAGCCTGATTGGTGAATGCACAGATATACAATGTATGATTATTTATTAAACTGGATATTCATGTATATACCTTGCTGGATAGGTTTCATATTTTTCAATTTAAAAGGTTACAATAAAAAGTTAATTAAAGGGCTTTTAAATGTTTATGGGAAACATAATTTTGTTCGTATTGTCTATAAAAATCTATATATCACTCTTTTAACAGCCATCGTGGGTACAATTGTAATGTCACTGAATTGCTGGACCATATAACTCATACTTATGTAAAGAATATTGGAGAAACTAGAGATATGTAAGGGAATAAAATATCTATATATGTCAACAGCAGTGATTTTCGCTGAATTAACAGTTTGCAAATACACATCTGAGTCCAGGTTAAATAATGCTTTGTAAAGAGACAACGTAAAACAGAGAAAGCTGTAGCTCACAGCAGAAGATTCAGATGTTTTAAAAACAGCAAAATCTAAGTATATTGATTTTTTGTACTTAGAATAACACTCCTGTCTCACACTTGTGTGTTTGTAGGGCCAGGGGGAGGAGACAGAATGGTGAGGGAAGTGATTTTACTTCTCTTGCAAGTGCAGCCTCTGGAGGCCCTTATGATTTGCCACGTGGGAGGCAGAGTCCTTTCGAAAATCAGATCATCACAGCTGTCAGCCAGTCAGAAACTCAGGTTAGCCTGCCTTTCTAGATTTGGACATTGGTTAATATGTTGTTGTTCAGTCGCTCAGTCGTGTCCAGCTCTTTGCAACCAACCCCATGGACTGCAGCACTCCAGGCTTCCCTGTCCTCTAGCTCCCAGAGTTTGCTCAAACTCATGTCCATTGAGTCAGTGATGCCATCCAACCACCTCATCCTCTGTCGCCCCCTTCTCCTCCTGCCCTCAATGTTTCCCAGCATCAGGGTCTTTTCCAGTGAGTCAGCTCTTTGTATCAAGTGGCCAAAGTATTGAAGTTTCAGTTTCAGCATCAGTCCTTCCAATGAATATTCAGGGTTGAGTCTCTTTAGGATTGCCTGGTTTGATCTCCTTTCAGTCCAAGGGGCTCTCAGGAGTCTCCTCCAGCACCACAGTTTGAAGGCATCCATTCTTTGGTGCTCAACCTTCTTTCTGATCCAACTCTCACAACTGTAATGACTACTGGGAAAACTATAGCTTTGACCATACAGACCTTCGCCGACAGAGTGATGTCTCTGCTTTTCAATACACTGTCTAGGTTTGTCACAGCTTTTCTTCCAAGGAGCAAGAGTCTTTTTAATATAGTACATGCATATCCCCTGTATTAGGGATTATTATAAAAGAACTGTGTAGTATTGATACTTCACATGGCACTGGGTTTGAGAAACAAGAGCCAGTCACAGATATACAACGAACAATTTGACGTGTTATCAGTGGAAGTTACAGAATTACTCTGAGCAAAGAGAAACAAGGAGGGAGCACCTGATCTTTACTGCACACCTGGGACTGTGCCAGTCTATCTCACAGGTAATCCCAAGCAATCTTACCAGCAGGGCTTCCTGCGAAGCACGAACAAACCCCCAAGGATGATGGACTGTTCTCCTCTATTTCACAGATGAGGACACTGGGATTCAGAGCAAAAACTCAACCTGCACAGAGTAAATGGCAGCATCTGGGAAAAGTGTGAATTTCAAGAAAAACTTAAATTGCTGTCATAGACAAGATATTAAGAAAATGCAAGGACTCCCCTGGTGGCCCAGTGGTTAGAAGTCCACCTTGCAGTGCAGGAGACGCAGGTTCCGTCTCTGGCTGGGGAACTGAGATCCCATGTGGCATTGTACAATCAAGCCCAAGGGCCGCAGCTGCCAAGCCTGTGCTCTTGGAAGCCTCATAGCCACAACTAGAGAGTTTGTGTACCGCAATAAAAGATTTCACATGACTCAAGTAAGACCCAGTGCAGCAAACTAAAAAAAAAAAAAAGAAAGCTCAGATGCTTTCTACAATATACTTACTATATGTGAAGACTAAGCATTCAGCTTAAATAAATAAATATTCAAAACGTGACCCACTGCGAACTCTTCCTGACTTCAAGACTTATTCAGTTCAGTTCAGTTCAGTTCAGTCGCTCAGTCGTGTCCGACTCTTTGCGACCCCATGAATTGCAGCACTCCAGGCCTCCCTGTCCATCACCAACTCCCGGAGTTCACTCAGACTCACGTCCATCGAGTCGGTGATGCCATCCAGCCATCTCATCCTCAGTCGTCCCCTTCTCCTGCTGCCCCCAATCCCTCCCAGCATCAGAGTCTTTTCCAATGAGTCAACTCTTCGCATGAGGTGGCCAAAGTACTGGAGTTTCAGCTTTAGCATCATTCCTTCCAAAGAAATCCCAGGGTTGATCTCCTTCAGAATGGACATAGCTATAATAATCATGAGAGTGTGGTATTGGTGGAAGGACAGATATGTAGATCAATAGAAATGAAACAGTGAACCCAGAGGTAGACCCACACACAAACAATTAATTTTTGAAAAAGTTGTAAAAGTAATTTAATGGAGGAAGAATAGCCTTTTCAAAACATGGTGCTGGAGCAATTACAAGTGCATAGGCAAAAAAAACAAAACAAAACAAAACAGGGACCTTGACCTGATTCTCACATCTGACACAAAAACAAACTTCAAATGGATAATAGTTATAAATGTAAAACTCTGAAACTTTTAGGAAAAACATGGGAGAGGATCTAGGATAAAGCAAAATTCTTAGGCTTGACACCACAAGCATGGTCCATAAAAGGATAAATTGATAAATCTGACTTCAAAATTTAAAACTTTTGCTCAGCGACAGACTCTGTAAAGAGGATGAAAAGACAAACTCCAGAGTGGGAGAAAACATTTATAAACCATATAGGCAGCAAAACCCTGCTATCTAGAATATAAAGGACTCCTGAAATTCAACTATAAAAAAAATTGAGTAATCTAATTAAAATACAGGCAAAAATCATTTCACTAAAGAAGGTACACAGATGGGAAATAAGCACACATGAAAATGTGTTCCACATCATTAGTCATTAGGGAAATGTGAGTTAGAACCACAGTGAGATCACACTCCGCACTGACCAGGATGGCAAAAATAAAAAGTAAGACCAGCACCAGGTGCTGGTGAAGTTGCAGAGAAACTGACCGATGGAAACATAAGATGGTACCACTCTGGAACCAGTTTGGCAGCTGCCTAAGAAACTAAACATACATGAAACACGCAACCCAACAATTACACTGCTGGACATTTATTCCAGAGAAATAAAGACCTGACATTCACACAAAACCCTATAAACAAATGTTCGTTTGTAACAGTCCCAAATTGCCACCAACTTCGATGTCCTTCAGCCAGTGAAGAGTGGAACTGATGGGGGCGGGTGCACAGTACAACTCGGATGGGCCTCCAGATTTGTCTTCTTGGGTGAATGACTTATCCTGAAGGGAGTCTTACACTTCTTCATTCTTGGTACGTCGATTGTCTTCAATCAAAGGCTTACCTGAGGCTTTGGCATTAGACGGTCTCAAGAACAGTTTGAGGAAAATCCCTATTGTTGTCTAAGTGTTTAAGTTAGCCTGCAATCTTCAAAATTAAGGTTTAGAGTAATGAGCAATGTTTACAATTGAGTATTTTCATATCTTCCTAGTGCAGCAATTCTGAAACTTTTGAATCTCAGGACCTCTTTAAATTCCTGAAAGTTCCTGAGGATCCCAAAGAGCTTTTGTTTATATGGGTTAAATTTACTTCATATATACTATATTTGAAACAAACACCCAGACATTTTAAAAGTTTTATTAATTCACTTAAAAGTAATAGTAAATAAATCCTCCGTGTGTTGACATAGATCTTTTACTTAAAATAATTATTTCTTCTTAAACAACAAAACAGTGAGAAGGGTATCATTGTTTTCCATTTTTGCAGACCTCTTTCATGTCTTGCTTTCTAGTTTGCAGATCCCTTTAACAGCTGGGTTCTCATATTTGCTTCAATTTGTTGCAGTGTTTTGGTTGAGGTGAAGCATATAAGAAAAGCCAGCCTCCCACAGGGATGCAGTTATAAAAGAGAGATCTGGGTGACCCCTTGGAAATGTCTTGGGCCCCCCAGAGATCTGTGGACCATATTGAGTCTGAGATCTGTAAACCACATTGAGTCTGAGATCTGTAAATCCACACTGACCTAGTGGATTTCCTCAGATTTCATTTGTCTTCTTTCTTCAAGGTTGCAGAAGACACAAAATGCTTGAATTTCTGTTCACGGTTTTGGAGGACTTGGTCCTTTTAGACAACTTAGGGAATAGTACTTTCCAGGAGGCGCTAGTGGTAAAGAATCCACCTGCCAATTCAGGAGACGTAAGAGATGGGGGTTCAATCCTGGGGTTGGGAAGATTCCCTGGAGGAGGAAATGGCGACCCCCTCCGGTATTCTTGCCTGGAGAATCCCACAGACAGAGGAGACTGGTGGGCTACAGTCCATGGGGCCGCAAACAGTTGGACGTGACTGAAGCAGCTTAGCACACATGCGTGCAAACTGAAAATAGGATGATGGAGAAAACAGCATCTCCAGAGGCTTTTGATGGAGAGGGGCAGGGTCTGTTTTTTTCTTAAAAATCGTACCCTGAAGACAAGGTCTCAGTGAGCCCTCAAGGGCCAGTGCTGGGGGGCTGAACAAAGTCCCTGAGCCAGCCCTAGTGCCCCAATGCACAGGTGACCCAGCCCTGGGAAAACGGGGAGTTTCCAGCAGCTCTGGAACCACAGTGTCTCTCTTAGCTTTCCTTGTAACAAGATTAGTCTTGCTTTTCCCTCCTCTTTATTCCACTGTCTTGCGGGCCACCTCTTGGCTTTTGCGGTAATGTGATTAGCTGGCCTGTGGCCCACACCGAGGCCACTGACACAAAGATCTCTGCTTAGTTGAGTGCACCTCTTTCCTAAACAGCATCTCAGTGTTTATAATCACAGGGCCATTGTGAGTGCTGGGATTCCAATAGGACAGGATATTTACGATACCCGCCTACCTCCCCCACCTCCATAAAAGTCCATTCAAGGAGACAGTTGGAAAAGGAACAGAGACAGATGTGGGTCCCCAGATGCTGACGAGCCTCAATTGTTCTGCATATGTAATGACTTTTTACGGCTCTCTGCAAAGGCCTCTTCTGACTTTTAAACAGGTGCCAAAGTCAAATATAGGTAGTTTTAGTAATCTCCCCAGATGCTCCAGCTGCCTAGAAATCCTCTGTCAGAGGGTGTACAAAAAAGCCTGCCGCCCTTTCCTGTTTCATGAATGTAACACTGATCTTAGTATTTATATTTGACTGTTCATGTACATACAAGAATCCATAGCATCTTATTTGGACAAGAGTCCTTCATAAATATTCAAAGGTTCAATAATTGTTTTAAAGGCAATTTATGTAATTAGAACACAAAGAAAATAAAATAAATGGAGAATGTGGACCCTCTTATGAAATTTTTAACAAATATTTTAATGTTTCTATATTTCTGAATATAGAACTTTAAAGTTGAAAAAACTTTTTGATGTGGAATTATCTCATTTGATTTTTATAGCCACATGATTTTGAAGAAACTTTTCTTTTAAAAAATTTGTATTATTTTCTAATAGATAGCCAATGGAAATGTGCTGTATGGCTCAGGAAACTCAAATAGGGGCTCTGTATCAACCTGGGGGTGGGGGATGGGGAGGGAGATGGGAGGGAAGTTCAAAAGGGAAGGGATATATGTATACCTATGGTTGATTCATGTTGAGGCTTGACAGAAAACAACAAAATTCTGTAAAGCAATTATCCTTTAATAAAAAAATTTATTAGTTAAAAAATTTTATTATTTTCTAAAAATTGAAGTATAGTTGCTGTACAATATTATATAGGTTTCAGGTATACAGTACAGTGATTCACAATTTTTATAGGCTATACTCTATAGTTACCATGAAATGTTCCCTATATTCCCTGTGCTGTACAATATATCCTTGTAGCTCATTTTTTTACCTAATAGTCTGTACTTCTTACTCTCCTACCCCTATGTTGCCCCTGAAACTTCTTTTCTTTTAACGCAAATTAATACATTTGATAAGAGGGAATTCTGAAAGAGATGGGAATACCAGACCACCTGACCTGCCTCTTGAGAAACCTATATGCAGGTCAGGAAGCAACAGTTAGAACTGGTCATGGAACAACAGACTGGTTCCAAATAGGAAAAGGAGTACGTCAAGGCTGTATATTGTCACCCTGCTTATTTAACTTATATGCAGAGTATATCATGAGAAATGCTGGGCTGGAAGAAGCACAAGCTGGAATCAAGATTGCCAGGAGAAATATCAATCACCTCAGATATGCAGATGACACCAGCCTTATGGCAGAAAGTGAAGAGGAACTAAAGACCCTCTTGATGAAAGTGAGAGAGTGAAAAAGTAGGCTTAAAGCTCAACATTCAGAAAACAAAGATCATGGTATCTGGTCCCATCACTTCATGGGAAATAGATGGGGAAGCAGTGGAAACAGTGTCAGACTTTGTTTTTTGGGGCTCCAAAATAACTGAAGATGGTGACTGCAGCCATGAAATTCAAAGATGCTTACTCCTTGGAAGGAAAGCTATGACCAACCTAGATAGCATATTCAAAAGCAGAGACATTACTTTGCCAACAAAGGTCCATCTAGTCAAGGCTATGATTTTTCCAGTGGTCATGTATGGATGTGAAGGTTGGACTGTGAAGAAGGCTGAGCGCCGAAGAATTGATGCTTTTGAACTGTGGTGTTGGAGAAGACTCTCAAGAGTCCCTTGGACTGCAAGGAGATCCAACCAGTCCATTCTGAAGGAGATCAATCCTGAGATTTCTTTGGAAGGAATGATGCTAAAGCTGAAACTCCAGTACTTTGGCCACCTCACGCGAAGAGTTGACTCATTGGAAAAGACTCTGATCTGGGAGGGATTGGGGGCAGGAGAAGAAGGGGACGACAGAGGATGAGATGGCTGGATGGCATCACGGATTCGATGGACGTGAGTCTGAGTGAACTCCGGGAGTTGGTGATGGACAGGGAGGCCTGGCGTGCTGCGATTCACAGGGTTGCAAAGAGTCGGACACGACTGAGAGGCTGAACTGAACTGAACTGATGGATAAGATTTGTTCTGGTCATTTGGGTAGTTTAGGCTGAGCTGAACAGGAAAATATACAGGATTGGAGAATTCTATCTGCGGTGCTGATCAGCTTCTTCTTTATTTATTTTAAAATGTCTATTTATTTATTCATTTGGCTGCACCAGGGCTTAGCTGTGGCATGTGGGATCTTTAGTTGAAGCATATGGGATCTAGTTCTCTGACCGGGGATTGAACCCGGAACCCCTGGATTGGGAGCACAGAGTCTTAGCCACCGGACCACCAGGGAAGTCCCTGATCAGCTTCTTGCTGTGCTCCTGTCACCTTAAAAATCCTCTGCTAAGAGTTGAACTCACTTGGTTTGACCCCTGTGCACAGGGGCGCCACTGTGTGCTTCTGCTATGATTTCAGAGGACACGCCGGAGGATCCTGAGCGCCTCACGGACCTGTTCCCACTGTCGTTTTCCTTCCAAAACCCGGAGCAGAGAAATGAATCCCCGACTGATTTAAAAAATGGCAAAAGACAGCAGAGTCCGCGAAGAGATGCTTCCCAACTCAGACGTTATTCCTCTGCATGCTAGGCCCAGTTCAAGTATCTTCTCATCTGTGAAGTCCTTGGCACCCGCCATCTGAAAATGCTCTTTTTCAGTCCTCATCTCAGTTAGGCGTGTCCAACGGTCTGCTGGTAAACGTTGAACAACCAGCTCTTTGTGGAGAAGATGAACCCTGGTTTGTCGTGCTTGTGATGCTTGTGATGTAAACAGTCCTGCCCTGGCTGACTTCAGTTCCACCAAGATGTCACTGGGCTGCCCTGGTGGCTCAGTGGTAAAGAATCTGCCTGCAGTGCAGGAGCCCTTGGTTCAATCCCTGGGTCAAGAATGTCTCCTGGAGGGAAAAATGGCAACTCACTCCAGTACTCTTGCCTGAAGAATTCCATGGACAGAGGAGCCTGGCAGGCAGCAGTCCGTGGGGTCAAAAAGTCGACACAACTGAAGCAACTTAGCACACGCGCTTGCACACACACACACACATACACACATATTCTTTCTAAGGGGCTTTCCAGGTGGCACTAGTGGTAAAGAACCTGCCTGCCAATGCAGGAGACGTAAGAGATGGGGATTCGATCCCTGGGTTGGGAGGATCTCTTGGAGAAACGCATGGCAACCCCTAGAGAACCTGATGGACAGAGAAGACTGGCGGACTGCGCTCCATGGGGTCACAAAGAGTCAGACATGACTGAGTGACTAAAACTCTCAGTGTCATTCTTTTTCATATTCTTTTCCACTGTGGCATATCACAGGCTATTGACTATAGTTCCCTGTGCTATACAGTAGGACCTTGTTGTTTATCTCTTCTCTAATACTCAAGCTCCCCTTGTGGCTCAGCTGGTAAAGAATCCTCCTGCAATGCTAGAGACCTGGGTTCGATCCCGGGGTTGGGAAGATCCCCTGGAGAAGGGAAAGGCTACCCACTCCAGTATTCTGACCTGAAGAATTCCATAGACTCTCTAGTCTTTGGGGTCTCAAAGAGTTGGACACAACTAAGTGACTTTCACTTCACATATAATATTCAACAGTTTGCATCTGCTAATCCCAAACCACCATGTGGTGCAGCCAGAAAAAGGGAAAAAATCCAACAAAATAAAAGCACAAAATATGACATATGCTGATACATGTGGAGAGAGTGAGAGCCCTGATTGCATCTAACATGTAAACACACTGATATGAAGTATCATTTTTCTTTGGACCTTAGACCAGTGACCTCATGGCTGATACAGACCCACAGGTACTTCACCATGCTGACACAAATATGTACAGCACTTCTTGTTATCATAAGAATCAAACATATTTATTTGTTAAATGTGCATTAAATGTCCATTTAGGTTGTGTGTTAGTCCCTGTAGTCAGAGTGATCCTTTATCTTTGAAAATGGTGACCAGAAGCTGCAATCCTATTTAACCAAACCTAGTACCTAGGAAATGCTCCCAATTCCTGGTCCTATAGGTGATGTCTCGTCTAACATCTCCCCGATTTCTGGATTGGGCAGAAGTTACAGAAATTTTTCTATTACAGTTTGTTTCCTATGTTTTTATTAATTTAGGCTGTCATTTCCATAATACATACATTTATTCTTAGAAGTGAAATCTGACCAAAATATAGATGGAAACATTTTAATAAGAATTTCATTCCAACCGCTTTAGTGAAAGTGAAAGTGAAGTCACTCAGTCGTGTCCGACTCTTTGCGACCTGTGGACTGTAGCCCACCAAGCTCCTCCGTCCATGGGATTCTCCAGGCAAGAATACTGGAGTGGGTAACTGCTTTAGCCATTCATCTATAATTATTTGGGGCATATGTCAGAGGATTATTTTCTACTTTAGGTTAAGTATTACTCAGTCAACAGTCTCTTGTGAGTGAATAACATCCTAGGATTCATGGCTGGTCCCCACAAGGTGCTGCTAATAGACTGATTTGCTCAGTTCCTCACTCTTGGGAGGAAGTCCAGCTTCACCCCTCTTCCTCCTCATCCACCAGCCTCAGAAGGGAACTTGGGCTTCTGGTATTTACAGATAAATATACAGACTGTGCTCCAACACTGGACACCTGCATAAGCTCATAAAAGCGTCCATGGTTCAAACAACCAGTTTTACATTCTTGGCCAATTGTAGAAACCCCACCCTCACGTGGCTGAGGCAGCAGCAAGTTCCAGCTAAGGCACGCACACATTCAGCTTGTCTCGCTGGACTGACCACCTCTCCAGGAACCAGATGGAAGCCATTGCTATGTTAGGATACCCATCACACGGACGAGCAGGTGGGGGACCCAGAGGGAGGAGACCGCAGAGGGGTGATTCAGGAGCCCCTGGGAGATGAGGACGACCTTCAAAACCAGGCTCTCAGTCCATCACTCCCCCCACCCTGAGATTCCCCACGTGAGATGAGTTGAGAGCTGGATTTACCAGAAGAAAGGGGACATTTAAACCTTATCAATTACGCCCAACAAGAAACGCCCCTCTTCCAAAAACTAAAATGCATTTGTCCTCAAAAGACCTTTTCATGAGGGCAGTTATGTCAATACGCCATCTGGGCACAAAGAAAAGGGTCCATTTGAATGCACGTAAATGCTGTAAGCATTCAGGTTGTTCAGGCTGTGGGTGAGAGTTGTGTTTCAGCCAGTGCTAGCTGCACCCTCAGCTCTCCAGTTCCTCCTGGAAACCAGATTGCTGCATCTCCAGGCTGCAGTTCCCCCTGCCTATGAGATGGAAAGCTGTGAGGCTCCCTACTATTTTCAGGCTTCTTAGGTCAAGACTCCAAAGAGTCTGCTCTTTGTATCGGGTAGCCAAAGTATTGGAGCTTCAGCTTCAGCGTCAGCTTTTCTAATGAATATTCAGGGTTGATTTCCTTTAGGATTGGCTGGTTTGATCCTGCTGTCCAAGGGACTCTAAAGAGTCTTCTTTAGCACCACGGTTTGAAAGCATCACTTTTTCAGCAGTCAGCCTTATTTCTGGTCTAACTCTCACATCCGTACATGACTACTAGAAAGACCATAGTTTTTACTAGCTGGACCTTTGTCAGCAAAGTTATGGCCTCCAAATTAATGATTTGCTTATTGATCTTTAAAAACATTTTCTTCCAAGAAGATCAGAGGTGAGGGTTCTTTTGAGAAGAGAATAGTTTCAAAGTCTATGGTACTTCCTTCCTGGAATACCACGTGGTGGAAACAGAGGCCAGGAGCAAGTCTGGAAGAATCTGGATGGGATAGGGGTAGGCAGGAAGATGCCAGGCCCTCCTCTGCAGGATCCTGGCTCAATCCAACAAGAAAGTGGAAGAGGGAGATGGAGAAAATATTTCTGGTTACATTTTCACATGGATGGGCCCTTTTTAAAAAAAATGTTAAGACCTCATGAAGAATTAAATATGGGCTTCCTGGTGGCTCAGTGGTAAAGAATCTGGCTACCTCTGCAGGAGACATGGGTTCAATCCCTGACCTGGGGAGATCTCACATGCCTCAGAGCAACTAAGCCCGAGCACCACAACTATTGAGCCTGTGCTCCAGAATCTGGGAGCCGCAACTACGAAGCCCAAGTGCCACAAGTACTGAAGCCTGAGCACTCTAGAGCCCGTGCTCTGCAACAAGAGAGGCCACCGCAAGGAGAAGCCCGCACCCCGCAACTGGAGAAACGCCTGTGCAGCAACGGAGACCCAGCACAGCCAAAAAAGTAATCAAATGGATTTTTAAAAAAGAATGAGCTATTATAAAAAATAAAACTTAAAAACATAAACTCCACACTTGACCAATAAAAGGGCCAGTGCAATTACACAGGGCGAAAAACGACATGTTTAGTCCTCTGATGAAACACTGCAAGATGTATGAATCATCCACTCATATCCTTGGATGTGTCCTTGGATATAGGAATCTGAGTTTTATGATCTGCCTGTAATTAAAGTTCTGGGTTCAGTTTTTAAGGGAGAGAAAATTAAACACTTTAAAAGCCAACACCTTGTTTCTCAGGACGTAACCCGGGGCGGGCAGGTTTTTATGGTCGCACTAGGGTTTTAGTCACTGGCTGGCACTCGCATCCTCGTTTTCACATTGCTGCCAGCGATTCCTCTTTATGGCAGGGCCTGTGCTTCCCACAGGGGCTGCGAGTGCAGACCTGCCTGTTCAACCTGTGTAGACAGGCTCTGTGGCCACAGCTCGTCGGTCCTGGTCGTGGGGTGAGCACTGGACCTGCGACAGCGACGAGGGGTGAGGGCTAATAGTAAAGAGAGGGGGCCAGGCCTAGAGGCGGCCAGACTGTAAGCTGAGAGAAGTCAGAACGGGACGCAGTCACCGTGTCTGAAAGAATAAAGAGCCTCTCTGAAATCACAGGTACCTTCACTGCCGCAGACACAAAGGTGTGCCGGGCCAGCTGGTACAGGCGCCTGAGAACCTCCCAGTACCTTCCAAGTCAGTTATTAAACACAGCCATGCTTTTCTAAAAATATTTACTTATTAGGCTGTCTTGGCCTTCGTTGTGGCATGTGGGTTCTTTTCATTGCAACGTGTAGGACTTTTTGCTGCGGCAGGCTCTCTAAGTTGCAGTGTGCGGGCTTAGTTGCTCTGCGGCGTGTGGGATCCTACTTCCCAGATCAGGGGTTGACCTCGTGTCCCCTGCAATGCAAGGCAGATTTTTAACCGCTGGACCACCAGGGACGCCCCCTAAAGAGCCATTCTGAACAATAAATTGTGCAACAAAAGAAGGTGGTATATTCAAAGTTGATCACTCACTACTTGTCTTTTACTGCATTTTACTATTTATCTCTCTTCTTGAGGTCATTGGATTATTGTGGAAACCCTATAAGGATGCATTATGGGGCATCTCTTATCAACCCCACATTCAGTGATGTTACGTCAGTAGGCGGAAACCAGCCTTGGTGAGAGTGCGTGCACCATAGAAACTGGCAAAACGCTTGATACATTGTTAAATCAGTCAGGATTTGATTACGTATCAGGGCTTGATTTATTGTTTTGCTGATTGTCTAGACTTCAGAAAGTGATGGAGGAAATGTTAATACTGCAGATTAAACTGAGAAAGTATATTATGTGTATAACTGTTAAATTGTGAGTATCTGAAAAATTCAAAATGTATCCTTCCAGTATATGAAAATATTATCTGACGTGGTAAAGAATATACACACATCACTGATAAATAACTGAAGTTTTGATATAGTTTTTGTTGTTTTACTTTTACACTTAAGCAAAAATAGCAACTAACAGTTATGTTGGAACTATGTTTGTTCATCAGTGGCACCTCTAGGTTGGCTGTGGACTCAAGTGTGCAACAAAAATTAACTGACAGCATTCTGTGAGACTCAACTAGATGAATGGAATTTACAACCAATAGTATTACATATTTTTTGGGGGGAAGGAATAGTTAGGGACTTTGGGAGGGTCATGCTCACACTGCTATATTTAAAATGGATAACCAACAAAGACCTATTGTCTAACACATGGAACTCTGCTCAATGTTATGTGCCAGGCTGGATGCGAGCATGGTTTCGGGGAGAATGGATACGTATATACGTATGGCTGAGTCCATTTGCTGTTTACCTGGAACGCCCACAACCTTGTTAATCGGCTATATACCCCGACAGTGAGAGACAGGGAGGCCTGGAGTGCTGCAGTCCCTGGGGTCTCAGAGTCTGACATGACTTAGTGATTGAACAACACCACCCCAATACAAAATAAAAAGCTTAAAGTTTTAAAAAATTACATATTTTTAAAAAATTTGTAAATTGTATCACATATCTATGCATCTATTATATACAAACCTATAATGTATAATAAACCTATATATTATTATACAATGTATAATAATTATGCAATAATATGGATAATAAACCTATATATTAAGTACATTATACACACACACACACATTTTTACCCCTGAGAACTGGTTGCTTAATACCTATTGCCTACGACTGTACACACTGGTGCAATGTAATGCCAGACTTGCAGAACTCAGACCATAGGCCACCGTGACAAGCTGAAACCCTTCTGGTCTACCTCCCTCCATCCGTTTCCATATGACACAGAGAAAGAGCCCCTCAGATACATTCAGCAGAATTATGCTCACTTTCAACATTGCAGTAGGCGTGTGGGTGGTGGTTTGCTTTGGAGCGAAGCTGTGTTTAAACCAGAAGAGTTTAAACAGATGCTAACATACCCCTACACACTGCAGAGCTAACCAGACAACTCGCCCCGATCTAAGTGGGCGGTAGCAAAGCTAACCCCACTGCTGCTGCTGCTGCTAAGTCGCTTCAGTCGTATCCGACTCTGTGTAACCCCGACACAGAGTATATAGATGGCAGCCCACCAGGCTCCCCCATCCCTGGGATTCTCCAGGCAAGAACACTGGAGTGGGTTGCCATTTCCTCCTCCAATGCATGAAAGTGAAAAGTGAAAGTGAAGTCGTTAACCCCACAGTAGGTTATAATTTAAAAGCCAGAAAAGCAGCAATCGTGACATGACCAGCTCAAGACAGACAGGTGACAGTTTTCCTCCCCCCAAACTGCAGGAATCCCAGCTACGCTGCAGGGACCCGGAGCCAAGCCTCATGATAGCTGGATCTCTGGGTGGGGGTGGCTGAGAGGGGCACTGGGTGTATCCAGTCTTGCGCTAAGTTTAATTTGTGAATAATACACTAACTCCTAATGGCTCACTGTCAGGTCACAAATAATTAAGGCGTGAGTCATCTGTAAAGCTGAAAGTGTCTGGAATGGCCTGTCATTCATAATGCAAGATGAGGGAAATTTGCCTCCTTTCCCAGGTGGACTGTGGTCACAGAAGCCCCCGCCTCACAGGTCCTGGGACTCTGTGGACCCTGACCGTCTCACACGTAAATGCTCTGTCCCCCAGGTCAGACTCAGACATGGAGTCCTTATTTCATTAAGGTCTGGTGGTGGCTCCTGAACAGTGAGGGTGACATCTTCGTGGAAGATCAAATCCTTCCGGTCTTCACGGTATCTCTGGGTCCAAGTCAATCACAGCATGTCTCAGGCAGCACCTGGCTGCCCTGCCCCAGGTGGAAGGCCTTCTCTGATCGCCCATCACTGCAAAGGCCCAGCTCCACCCCAGGTGTGGGGACGCTTGGGCAGACAGGACTCTATCCTCCAAACAAGGGCTAAGTGAAGTAAAAGTCGCTCAGTCGTGTCCGACTCTTTGTGACCCCAAGGACTATACAATCAATGGAATTCTCCAGGCCAGAATACTGGAGTAGGTAGCCGTGCCCTTCTCCAGGGGATCTTCCCAATCCAGGGATCGAACCCAGGTCTCCCACGTTGTAGGCGGAGTCTTTACCAGCTGAGCCACCAGGGAAGCCCAAACGAGGGCTAAGTGGCCAGTTATCTCTGCTAGGGAAATCCTGTGTCTGCTTCGTGGGTGCTTTAGAGAGCTTATCTTTCTGTTTGTTTCTCCTGATCGAAACCACTTTGGCCCATGGACAAACCAGCACCAGAACTGACCCAGCAGCCTCAACTGAGAGTTGACTTGGGGGTTAAAGGTTACAGTTTTTGAGAAAGGCAGTCAAACATTAATGATGGGTAAAGTTCTTTCCCTCTTTCCCCATGAGCTGACTGGGTGATCCTGTTTGTTCTTCAACGTGGACAGTATTTGCTGAGGGTAATTGAAATCCACCGTACAACCAACCTCCCTCACCTCCTGCCGCCTCTGGGCCGCCGTGTCAGGTGAGCACCGCCAGGCGTTATCAGGCAGCCGGAAACAGCCTGGTCCTGTCTCCGACCTGCTCTTCATCAGCACCCAAACTGGACAGATACTGCATGTTCTGTGAGACCCGCTGGACCAGAGACTGGAGTGTCTCAGATGCCAGGAGCCTCATGGGCTTCCAGAGCTTAGTATTGTTGTTGTTCAGTGGCCAAGTCTTGCCCCACTCTTCATGATCCCATGGACTGCAGCACACCAGCCTTCCCTATCCTTCACTATCTCCCACAGTTTGCTCAAACTCATGTCCATTGTGTTGGTGATGCCATCCAACCATCTCATCCTCTGTCATCTCCTTCTCCTCCTGCTCTCAGTCTTTCCCAGCATAGAGTCTTTCCCAGTGAGTCAGTTCTTCACAACAGGTGGCCAAAGTATTGGAGCTTCAGCATCAGTCCTTCCAATGAATATACAGGGTTGATTTGATTTGATTGGTTTGATCTCCTTGCTGTCCAAGGAACTGTCAGGAGTCTTCTCCAGGACCACAGCCTAGAGTTTATACCTCACTTGCAAACATGCCTCCAGTGGTGCCCAAGAAATTAGGGCACTTTCATCAGCAGAGACACAGTTTATTCCTATCTCCAGCCCCCAGGCTCCTGGGTGACCCCGGGCCATGCTCCAAATTTGGCATCTACAGTGTGATGCATTTCTTTGTTCATGGACATGTTTCCATGCTTGGAGCAGTGCCTGACACATAGTGAGTATCTGTTAAACCAAAACTGAATCCTATTACCTCTTCCTTGGGGTGGCTCAGATGGGAAAGAATCTGCCTTCTAATGCGGGAGACCCAGGTTCGATCCCTGAGTTGGAAAGATCCCCTGGAGGAGGGCATGGAAACCCACGCCAGTATCCTTGTCTGGAGAATCCCATGGACAGAGAAGCTTAGCGGGCTTCAGTCTATGGGGTCACAAAGTGTCGGACACAACTGAGCAACTGACACTTTTCACCTCTTCCTCACTGGTTGCCCATTGCCTTCATGCCACTTCCCATCGCTCCTGAGGGGACGTGGCTATTACCTGGCCCATGAGAAACAGTGAGATGACTGAACCAGGCCAGCAGAGTTGGAAGCTGACCCCTGTGGGCCTCAGCAGGAAGTCAGTGGGCTCAGAGACCCTCGTGAGCCCAGGGCTGAGGCCCAGCAGGAGCCTCTTCGCCTTCCAGGCAAAGGTCAAGCTGGCCCACGTGGGAGTGCATCAGCTGGAGGAGAAGGAAGCGCAGTCCAGCCTGCCCTGTGGACACCAGGAAAGCAGCTTGTTGTAAAAATCAAGCTGAATTCTTAGCTGCCTTCGAGAGCGTGGCCAAAGCCATCCATGACAGACCATCTCCTGATCTGAGCTGATGTCCCTTGGTGCCTGGGAACATCTACCCCATCCCAGGCTCTCACAGTCCCAAGGTCTGTGGTCCTGAGGTGTGGCTTTCCTAACACAACCCAGAAGACCTCCTGTGGGAGAAGGGGCCACATCCGTGAAGACATCTGAAGGAACCTCATCTCTAGGCAGTGAGAGAAACCCGCATCAGCCATCACATTCTTAGAAACGTCTCTTGTGATGAGTATTCATCAGGGAGCTTAGGCTCACTTACCTGAGGCTGAAGCTTGCATGCAGGAAAGCATACAGCATCGCCAGTCACAGCTAATACATGCTGGCAAAGCTGTGTACAAAAGTTCTGCACACGCAGGTCACGTGGGGGCATGGAGGAGCAGACAGCCTGAGCCCAGGTGGCAGCCACACTCTGAAAGTTGCCCCCAGTGCCTCGGGGGTTCTCTCTGCAGGCCTGGAGAAGGCGGCACACTCGTGTTTACGCAGATGAAAGTTGGCCATGAGATCATGGATGCTCCCAGGAGCTGCAGCATGAGTCCTTGACGCCTACAGATGGACATTCTGCATCTCACATTGTCTCCGGTGAATCGGACACAGTGTGACTGCATGGCTTTGACAGCCTTGGAGAGCAGTCCAGTGTATTACTATTTTTCACCATGGTGCTGGCGCTCAGTCGCTAAGTCATGTCCGACTCTTTGTGACCCCATGGACTGCAACCCGCCAGGCTCCTCTGTCCATGGGATTTTCCAGGCAAAAACACTAAGGTGGGTTGCCATTTCCCTCTCCAGGGGATCTTCCCAACCCAGGGGTTGAATCCATGTCTCCTGTGTCTCCTGCATTGGCAGGAGGGTTCTTCGCCACTGAGCCACCTGGCAAGCCCATTTTTCATGACATAAAAATCCAAACCATATAGTTGGGGCACATAACAAATTTTGGGGAATGGATCCTTATTATCCGATGTGGTTATTTACTTTGATCCACTCACAAACTGATGAGTGGATCAAAAACTGAATTTTGATTTGATTATGTGCCTATAAAGGTAACCCAGGACCCAGAGTGAGTAACTGTCCGTCAAAATCTCTTCTGACAACAGCAAGCATTATAGCATGCCAATAACATTTTTATCAGGCAGTTAAGTTAATTACCTGTGGTAAACGTGTTAGTGAGACAAGTGTGGTTTGTTGTCAACATTTGCTGACCACTTTAAAACACTGCCCAGCCGTGTGGGAGGAATCAAGGGTACAAGAGCTTGCAGATGCGTTGACACCTGCCGGTGAAGTATAAAATCTGATGCAAACTGTAGGCTGAAAACCTGTGTGTTGTTTTCCCACCACAAGATGGCTCTGTATGGTTTCTTCTCAGAATAAACATGGGCTTGTGTGGCAAATCTGTGTTTGTGAAGCAGCAGCAAGCCCTGGGCAATGGTATTGTCCAAATTGGATGCTCAGTTTTTAAAGGAATCTTCGTCCTGTTCTCCGTAGTAGCTGGACCAATTTACATCCCTATCAACAGTGTACGAGAGTTCCCCTTGCTCCACATCCTTGCCAACATTTGTTGTTCATAGACTTTTTGGTGATGGCCACTCTAAATGGTGATAGCTCATCGTGGTTTTAATTTGCATTTCTCTAATAATTAGTGATCCAGCAATTCCACTCCTGGGTATATACCCAGAAAAACCCAGAAACCCTATTTTGAAAAGATACATGCACCCCAGTGTTCCTGCTGCTGCTGCTGCTAAGTCGCTTCAGTTGTGTCCTACCCCATGCGACCCCATAGATGGCAGCCCACCAGGCTCCCCCATCCCTGGGATTCTCCAGGCAAGAACACTGGAATGGGTTGCCATTTCCTTCTCCAATGCATGAAAGTGAAAAGTGAAAGTGAAGTCACTCAGTCTTGTCCCACCCTCAGTGACCCCCATGGACTGCAGCCCACCAGGCTCCTCCGTCCTAGCAGCGTTATTTACAATAGCCAGAATGTGGAAGCAACCAAGTATCCATCAACAGATGAATGGGTAAAGAAGATGTAGTATATACAAAAATGCATTATTGCTGTTCAGTCACTGAGTCATGACGACCCCGTGAACTGCAGCACACCAGACTCCCTGTCCTTCACTATCTCCCAGAGTCTGCTCAAACTCACATCCATTGAGTAAGTGTTGCCATCTAACCATCTCATCCTCTGTTGCCTCCTTCTCCTCCTGCCTTCAGTCTTTCCCAGCATCTTTCCCAATGCATTACTGCTCTGCCACAAAAAAGAATGAAATACTTCCATTTGCAGCAATGTGGATGGACCTAGAGGATATTATGCTTAGTGAAATTAGAGAAAGACAAATACTGTATGATATCACTTGTATGTGGAATCTAAAAAATAAGCAAACTAGTGAATATGAAAAAAAGGAAACAGACTCACAGATAAAGAAAAACTGGTGGTTACCAGTCGGGAGAGGGAGGTAGGAGTAGGTGATTAAGCTATTGTGTATAAAACACTCTAGGGATACATATTGTACAGCACAAGGAATATAGCCAGGATTTTATAATAACTGTAAATGGAGTATAATCTTTAAAAATTGTCAATCACTGAAACTTGTGTTATGTTGTAAATCAACTATAACTCAATAATAAAGAAAGAAACAAACTCAGGCAAATGTTTCTTAAGAGTGTTAAGGGCAAAAGCCAGAGCATAGGATACAATGAAAGACAGATAAAAATTGATAATTAAAAAGCATCTATGTTTAAAAAAAATCCAACAGCAACTTAAAAAATTTAAACATGATGGCAGAAAATATAAAAACATAAAAATAGTATAATATTTTATTTATTTTTAAAACTCCCGGTATCAGATATCCTTTCTTCATACTCAATGTGGATAGTTCTAACAGCCTACAGAATCAGTCGCTATCTTCCTCTCTTTAAAAAAAACACTTTTGGCTGCACAGGGTCTTGATTGCTGCAGCAGGCTTTCTCTAGTTGCAGAGAGTGGGGGCTACTCTCTAGCTGTGGTGTGTGGGTTTCTCATTGAAGTGACTTCTCTTTTGCAAATCACAGGCTCTAGGGCGCCTGGGCTCAGTAGTTGTGGCACACAGGGTTAGTCACTCCGTGGCATGCGGGATCTTCCAGAACCAGGAAATCAAACTTGTGTCCCCTGCATTGACAGGCGGGTGCTTAACCACTGGGAAGTCCAGTATACAATATTTTTAAAACTCAGTAGAAAGCTTCGAAGATAAAGCTGGGGCAATCTTCCAGGAAATAGATCAACAAGAAAAATAAGAACGAATAGGTGAAAACATTAGAGGATTATGAGCATCACGGAAGAAGTAAGCCAAGGAAACCTCCAAAGATGCCGGACATGGCTTTCCAGCCTATGAGAGCCCATTCTGTGCCTGCCCCAGTGGCGAAAACAGGCTCTGTGCATCCTTGTGAAATGTCAGAACACCACGAGACGGGGAGGATCCTCAGAGTTTCCAGTTTGCTAGCAGGTCCTGGAGCCGCCAGTCCAGGTGAGGAGAGGTCAGACGTGCTCCAGCAGGAATTTCTCCAAGAAGGTAAAGCTCATAGAACACCTGAGGTGCTGGAGCTTACTGAGGGAACACGACTGGCAGGAGACAGGCTGAATTAGAGATAAGGACAAAAAGCACAAAGGACCAGGTGAAAACAGCAGCAAAACCCAGACAGTCTTTAAACTTGGTAAATTGAAAAGTTTTGCAGGAAGGAAAGAGACAGCACACTTTACTGCCTGGATCAGCTGTGGCTAGCACTGATATAATCGTATTAGTAAACACACTGAAGGTGGTCTAATGAAAGCTGTGTCATAATCCCAGCCGTCTACGTGGTGACTAAGAGCACAGACCCTAAGGACAGACCGCCCAGGCTCAAACCTGCACCAGGTCATAATAATCCGATTATGAGCTGTGTTGGTAGGCCGGCCCGTCACTCTGACTCAGCGTCCTTATCCGTAAATTGAGGATCATAACCGAACCTATTTCATAGGCTTGGGGGAAGAGTGAATGAATCAATACATAGGAAAGGCTTAGAACAATGCCTAGCCTGTGGCAAATTCTATACAAGAGTAAACCTAGGATTTCCCTGGTGCTCCAGTGGTTAAGAATCCACCTGCCAATGCAGGGGACACGGGTTCCACCCCCGCCCAGGAAGATCTCATGTGCTGCAGGGAAACCAAGCCTGTGAGCCGCAAGTACTGCACCCACTGCCCGGAAATCACTGGAGCCCACGCACCCTGGGGTCTTCATTGCTGGACTAGGTGGCTTAGGGTGAAGAATCTGCCTGCCAATGCGGGAGACGCAGGGTTGATCCCTGGGTCAGGAAGATCCGCTGGAGGAGAAAATGGCACCCCAGTCCAGTATTTCTTGCCTGGAAAATTCCATGGACAGAAGATCCTGGCAGGCTACAGTCCACGGGGTTGGGAAAGAGTTGTATATGACTGATCAGCTGAGCACACACTTTCACATGCTCTAGAGCCCGTGCTCCACAACGAGAAACCACTGCAAAGAGAAGCCCGCACAGCAACTGAAAAACCCCATGCAGAGCAATGAAGACCCACAGCAGCCAAAAGAAATAAATGAAACACTGTTCTGTAACACATTCCGGTTTTGGGTTTTTTTAAGATGAACTTGAGATACAGAAATATAATTTAAAAATATATATATATATAGCATAGTTAGTACTGTTACTTTATAACCATTTAGGAGAATGGAGAAAGTGTGCGAGTATGTTAATCTTCATATTCCATAAGAGAAAATCAATAGAAAAAGCCTAAAACTTAAAAATCAAGAAGTAGCACTATGAAAATGTTATTAGAAATATAAATATAAAGAAACATAATGTACCCCAAAAAAAGAAAAAGGCTGAGATGAGTGTAAAATTGTTGCTTCTGGAGAACAAGAGGTTGGAGAGAGTCTGGGTGGAGGTGGCAGAGGCCTGTTGTTTTTTGGAATAAATCTTATAAAATGACTTGAATCTTGGTTTGCCGGAGCAGACCCTGGGACAGGATTTGTGGGCATGAAGGAAGTACTGGAGGGGAACCAGTGGGACAGGGGACATGTGGGAGGGAGGCAAGGCCCAGCCTCCTGCCCCCGCAGGCAGAGTTGCCGGCTGCCTCTCCCGTCCCCGTGGCTAAGGCCATCACCCAACGGCCCACAGGTGGGGGCCCCTGCAGCCCTGGGGAGGGCCCTCGGGAGAGTGCTGGATGCTGGCGCCCAGAGGGCTGGTGATAGGACTCAGAAATGTAAAATTATCTGGGAGGTGGCCTTTAAATCGCTACAGGTCCTAAAAATCTAGTTCAAAACTCCTCAATTTGCATCTCAGAGCCAGATGCTCCCAGATGTGTACAGCAATAAACCCAACTCACCCCATTCCCCCGGGGGGCTCCTGGAGGCTTCACAGCCGCCTTCCTGGGAAGATTTGCCAGTTTCTTTTCAAGTACCCAAATAGCTCAGTGTGTACGTTAAAGCAGGAAGCAAAGGACCATTTCAGGGCCAAGTTCTTCCTGAACCCCTGGAATTACAGGGGTGCAGACAGACCCCCTTCCACAGGAGGCTTGAAGCTGGGTGACTGCCACTCAGGAAATGCATGCTCATTACTTATTGTCCCCTTCCCCCATGCAATGAAATAAAAATGACTGTTTAATACATTTTCTAAATATACAAATTTTAATCCAATTATAATATTCAAACAGCACTCTTGCAAATACAACCAGCAACAAATGATTCATTACCGAAGTAATTTTGCAAGACAAACCAGTCCTTTTAGTTTTCTCCCAGATTCACATACTTTCTTGTATTGCTCAGTAGCTTTATAGACCTTATATGTGATGCCATGGAGAAGGCAATGGCACCCCACTTCAGTACTCTTGCCTGGAAAATCCCATGGAACGAGGAGGCTGGTAGGCTGCAGTCCATGAGGTCGCTAAGAGTCAGACACTACTGAGCGACTTCACTTTCACTTTTCACTTTCATGCATTGGAGAAGGAAATGGCAGCGCACTCCAGTGTTCTTGCCTGGAGAATCCCAGGGTCGAGGAAGCCTGGTGGGCTGCCGTCTATGGGGTCGCACAGAGTAGGACACAACTGAAGTGACTTAGCAGTAGCAGCAGCATGAATAACATAACGTGTTTCTTCATAAACACATAGTCTTTCTTCACCAACCTTGCGGTCAACAAATGGGCAATTTCACTCTTTCTAACATTTTGAACGACTAGCACAGCACTGGTCCAGGTGTCCGTGAGGTGTCACCTCGGAGTCTCTGGGATGCACCCCTTGAGCACCACGTGGGTCTGGCCCAGCATCTCATATAGAGATCCCCAATAAATACCTGCAAGTCCCAACCTTGACCCATTCTGTACAGATCCTCCCTTTGTCGTTCATCACGTAGAGTGTCATAAATGTCACGTCTCTGTGGGAGGCGAGGACGTCAGTTACGTGTTTGTGGCTGAGATCCGCTGTCACACACCATCCCAGGGAGAACACACTTCCTTCTAGAGGACACTACTGCCCCTCTGCAGCCTCCTGCCCTGTGGGATTCTGGAGGAGCCCCCTGAGCTGGAGACAAGCCCCACTGGGAAGAGCCACGAGCCTCAGGACTTAAAATCATACCACAAAAAGCAACCAAAGATCTAAAATTCCAACCAGGGTGCTGGCTCCATCAGTCTCAGCTGCCCCGAGTGTTACTTTTGAAAAAGCGTTTTCTACTCACTGTCTGGAGCAGAAATTCTTTTTTCTTTTTAAAAATTTTTTTATTTTTTTTTAAATACCAAAACATTGTGTATTGGGGTAGAGCCTATTAACTGGTGGCTCGGACGGTAAAGAAACCGCCTGTAATGTGGGAGACCTGGGTTCGATCCCTGGGTTGGGAAGATCCCCTGGAGGAGGAAATGGGAAACCACTCCAGTATTCTTGCCTGGAGAACCCTCATGGACAGAGGAGCCTGGTGGGCTACAGTCCATGGAGTTACAAAGAGTTGGACACGACTGAGTGACTAAGCACACACACACACACAGCCGATTAACGATGTTGTGGTAGTTTCAGGTGAGCAGCAGAGGGACTCAGCCATACATATACATGTATCCATTCTCCCCCAAGCCACCCTCCCATCCAGGTTGGCATGTAACATTGAGCAGAGTTCCATGTGCTATATAGGTCTTTGTTGGTTATCCATTTTAAATATAGCAGTGTGTACATGACCTTCCCAGAGTCCCTAACTATCCCTTCTCCCTGGCTACCATAAGTTCATTTTCTAAGCCTGTGAGTCTCTTTCTGTTTTGTAAATAACTTCATTTGTATCAGTTCTTTTTAGATTCCACATATAAAGGATGTCATATGATATTTCTCCTCTGTCTGACTTACTTCACCCTCTGTGACACTCTCTGCTGCTGCTGCTAAATCACTTTAGTCGTGTCCGACTCTGTGCGACCCATAGATGGCAGCTCACCAGGCTCTCCCGTCCCTGGGATTCTCCAGGCAAGAACACTGGAGTGGGTTGCCATTTCCTTCTCCAATGCGTGAAAGTGAAGTCGCTCAGTCATGTCCAACCCCATAGACTGCAGCCTACCAGGTTCCTCTGCCCATGGGATTTTCCAGGCAAGAGTATTGGAGTGGGATGCCATTGCCTTCTCCGTGACACTCTCTAGGTCCATCTATGCTGACACAAATGGTATTTATTTCATTCTTTTTTATGGCTGAGTAATATTCCATTGTCTATATATACCATTTTCTTTATCCATTCCTTTGTCGATGGGCATTTAGGTTTGAAGCAGGAATTCTTAACCTGAGTCCACATCCCATGAAACTGTATACAGTCCTTGTTTGTGGAGATGCATGTGGGTTTTTTATGAGGGGTGGACCCTGGGGATGACCTCCCCACAACACCAGTTGTAATGATGGGCTCTAAGGCTGACAGAGAGTTTGTGGTGTGCAGAGGAGTATAAATTTTTGCTACATTTGGTAGAGGAAATACTCACATAAACCAGTTTCTTTGACCCTATTTCCACTGGCTAAAAGTATGAGAAAAGGCCTGGAAAAGAGAAAACCAGAACAGAACCATTTCAATGCTCTCCAGTTGCAAATAGATGATGGCATTTCCTCTTTTTATAAAGGGGAAGCAACCTACCCAGGAGAGGCAGCAGCTGTTTCAACATGTGCTCAAATTCCTATTTCTAGGAGATTTAATACTTGAGATCAGCTATTTTCTCTTCTCCACAGGTAAGTGACTATTAATAGAGGTCCTTTTAAGATTCTTGGGCAAGTTTGTATGGATATTATCCTAGACGTTAGAGCAGTGGTTCTCTAGGATACATTCTGCAAGTTCTGAACATGGCCCCAGATGTCCCAGGGCTTCCCAGGTGGCTTAGATGGTAAAGAGTCTGTCTGCAATGCAGGAGACCTGGGTTCAGTCCCTGGCTTGGGAAGATCCCCTGGAGAAAGGAATGGCTACCACTCCTGTATTCTTGCCTGGAGAATCCCATGGATTCTCCACATGGAGCCTGGCGGGTCCATGTGGTCGCAAAGAGTTGGATATGACTGAGTGACTAATACTTCCACTCTCCAGACGTTCCCAAAGATCCAGGAGACCCCTGCCCTTCCTGTCTCTTCCTTCTGTCTGGAGAGAGATGGTTCCTATTTCTTTGTGGCAGTGTTGGGAAAACTTTGAACTCAGTCAAGAAGAAAGAGTGATACAACTGAGAAAAGAGCATGTCGGGAGAGTGGATGATGGCTGGATGTGAGTAAGGAAGGAAGCTCAGTAGACCTGGACCAGAGTGGTGGGATGCACAATGAGGCTGAGTGTAGGGGTACAGCAAGGAGTCAGGTCTTTATCCTAAAAGCTCTGGGATGCCACTGAAATCCCTGGCACTGGGGAAGGATCCCTTAGCAGTGGTGTGGAGAAAGGACTACAGAGCAGGAGCTGGCTGCAGGATGCATCTGGAGATCAGGTGAGACGATAGCGGAAGGAGATGCAGACCGTGTGGGTGAAGAAAGATAGCTGGCTTCCACCTCTAAGGAAAACCAAGGAGCCATCCAAAAATGGGGCGAATGCTTCCGCTCATCTCTGCCAGGAGGCAGGGCAGCATCTCTGCGGGCTCGGTGAGAAAAGCTGATGGAGGAAATTATCGAACACGAACATCTTGCATGGGCTGCAGATAGAAACTGTGAGCACTCAAGCACCTGACCCTGTGAGTAATCAGAGAACAATCAGGCCCTGCTCACTAGATGGAATCTGGCTGCTTCCGGCTTAGATGGATCTGAAGTGGGTGAGGGGTGACTAAGCGCTGGCCCTACCCGGGCCCGGCAATTACAGCCGCAGGAGAACACTGCAATCAGGCTAAAGCAAGAGGAGGGCTAATTGGAGCAGCCAGGCTGGAACTGCGTGGTGAGCAGGCAACCAAGTGGGGTGATCTTGGCTCTCCCGCGGGTCACTGATGGTGACTTCCAGGGGAAGTCGTATGGGGAGGGGACGGTCCAAGAACAGATGCTTCCAGAGGGCGAGGACTCTGCTGACAGAGGACAGGTGGGAGCAAGGGCAAAAGAGCAGATGACGCCTGGGGACCTCTCTTGACTGCTTAGATGATCAGTGACCCCGGAGGCTCCCTGACAGACGAGGGAGATGGCAGTATCGCGGAATGTGGCCGATGGGCAGAATCTCTCTTGCTCAATCCTACCTTGGTCATCCTTGGGCTGACCTTGGTTCAACTCTTCACTCACTTTTTGTTTGAGCCAGTGTTTGAGAACCTAGCGTCATAACAGTTTACATAAAAAGCAGAGACATTACTTTGCCAACAAAGGTTCATATTGTCAAAGCTTTGGCTTTTCCAGTAGTTCAGTATGGATATGAGAGTTGGATCATAAAGAAGGCTGAGCACTGAAGAATTGATGCTTTTGAACTGTGGTGTTGGGGAAGACTCTTTAGAGTCCCTGGATTGCAAGGAGATCAAACCAGTCAATCCTAAAGGAAATCAATCTAATATTCCTTGGAAGGACTGATGCTGATGCTCCAATACTTTGGCCACCTGATGCAAAGAGCCAACTCATTGGAAAAGGCCCTGATGCTGGGAAAGACTGAAGACAGCAGGTGAAGGGGACGACAGAGGATGAGATGGTTGGATGGCATCACTGACTTGATGGACATGAGGTTTTGAGCAAGCTCCAGGAGTTGGAGATGGACAGGGCAGCCTGGCGTGCTGCAGTCCATGGGGTTGCAAAGAGTCGGACATGACTGAGTGACTGATCACTGATCACTCATGAAGTGACACATCACTTCATGGTTGGCAAAGGTGCTTTACATGTATTTTCTTGTTAATCTTCACTATCTCTGATGTAGGTATTACTATCCTCAATGGGCTGATGAAGAAACCAAGGTTCAGAGAGGTCAGTCAATTGACCAAGTTCCCAGGTGATGCCCATAACAACCGTGTGAGGAGAGAAGGAAAGCAAGTTGGGAAGAGTTGCCCAAAGTCATACGCAAGTAGTTAGTCGCAACTGGGGTTGAATCCAAAGGTCTTTCTTCCCCACACCTATAAAAGAGGGAGCAGAGAATTCCCTGGTGGTCCAGTGGTTAGGACTCTTTGCTCTCACTGCCAAGGGCCCAGGTCCAATCTTTGGTCAAGGAACTAAGATCCCGCAAGCCACATGGCATAGTCAAAAAAATCAATCAATAAAAAAAGGTTCAGAGCTTTAAGTTAAACATGGGCTTCAGGGATGATGCCCTGGTGCTTTGCTTGAACTGTGAGGACAGTGGCCCTGGCTGACTGTCTAGGCTGTGCTGGACTGACACGGGAGAAGTAACCATTAGAAGAAAAGAATACAGTTGGGATTAAGGGACTGTAGACTGCAGGGAAGTCCATACTCGAGCTGTTTTGTCCAGTTATCACCATAACTACGTGCATTCTTTCAAGCTGTGTATCTGACTTTTGGATAGGAAGACAGTTGTGTGGTGGTTGGATGCTGGGTCAGAGTCCCCCTCTTGTCAGAACCCTCTTTGTTCAGCTGCCGTCTCCTTAGGGTGAATTCAGGACTATTGGAGTAATTTCGTGTGATGAAAAACTGACTGTGTGTTAGTCAATGCTGGGTAAGAAACCACCCCAAAATTTAGTGGCATAAAATAACACACACCTATCATCTTACCATTTCTGCAGGTCAGGAGTCTGGGTGTGGCTTACCCTGGTTCTCTGCTTCACAGTCTCTTCCAGGCTGCAAAGGAGGCAGCCAGGTTAGGGTCGCATCCCAGGGTCTGGCTGGGGCAGAATCTGCTTCTAAGCCTACACGGTTGTCAGCAGGATTCGGCTCCTCCATGGCTGCTGGGCCAACAGCCTCAGTTCCCTATGGCTGGAAGGCCATCCTCAGTTCTTTGCCTTGTGGGTGTCTCCAGCACGGTAGCTGTTTTGTCAGAGTGCACAAGCCCAGAAGGGAATGAAGGTCTGTGAGGAAGACGAAATCCCAATATTTTGTAAACCTAACCACATCCCATTACATTTGCCTTATTCTATTAGTTGGAAACAATTCACGGGGTCCAGTCTACCCCATGGAGGGGGTGATTACACAAGGATGGGATACCAGGAAGCAGTGATCATGGGGGGCCATCACAGAAGCCTGTCAACCACAGGGCATGTGTAAGGATAGAAGGCATAAGCCAGCACAAGGTGGGGGAAAATACTTTTGAATTTTTTTTTCTATAAAGATTTATTTATCTATTTATTTGGCTGTGGTGGATGTGGGCTTTGTCTAGTTGAGGCAAGCGGGGGCTACTCTTTGTTGTGATGCATGGGCTTCTCACTGCAGTGTCTTCTCTTGTTGCAGAGTATACAGGTTCTAGGCTTGCAGGCTTCAGTAGCTGCAGCATATGGACTCAGTGGTTGTGGTGCATGGGCTTAGCTACTCCATGACATGTGGGCTCTTCCCAGACCAGGGATCAAACAAGTGTCCCTTGCATGGCAAGACAGATTCTTAACCACTTGACCAGGGAAGCTTGATATTTTTAATTACTTTTTAAGTTGAGCTCTGAGCCAACTTCACACGAACTGACTGTCTCATATAAACCTCACAACAATGCTCTGGCATAGGTATCGCTATCCTCATTGCACAGATAACGCAAAGTTCAGAGGAATTAAATAACTATCGTGAGGTCAAATAGTAAATGCTAGAGCCAGCAAGCAGAGTTAGGTCTGCCAAACTACCAAGCCCATTCTTTTAACCACCACCTTCACTGAGTTGCCTTTTTACCTGTGCACCTGAATGTCTCCCACCTGCCTCCTTCTTGCTGGTCCTGTGGTCACCCCCTAGAGCCTGGACCTCCTATTCTGCTGACAATAGTAGCCTCTCAGTCTTCCCGACTCCAGGACTTTCTCTTCTGATCCTACTATAAACACTTTTCCTTCAGTACCAGTGTTAGAAGGTATAAGGCTTGCTGGATAATGGGGAGAAGTGAGGTCTAGAGAAGTCTGGGGAGGATTGATCCCTGGACACCTCTTTTCTGGTGGGATCACAGCTAACTGGGAAAAGCCAGTGCTTTCTCACTACAATACCTCCCGTCAGGGGACGGAGCATGAAAACTTGGGTATGGAGAAGCACGTGGGAAGAGCAGATGGTTAAGGGGATGGGAGGCATCAGGAAGGCAGAAGCAGAGTGTGGGGCTTGGCATGTGTCAGAATGAGAGGAGGGAGGATGTGGAAGAGGTTTACCATACACCTCACCACTTCCAGGGTGCAGTGGAACATAAGACAAGACAGCCAGAACCACCTCCGGGGGATACCATGTACGATGTTCACAGTCTTAGGAAGGATGTGTGTGGACTTGTCCCTGGAGAGAGGCTGGGTCAGCAAAGGAGAAAAGCAGCATGTGAACGCATGTCCCAGACACCCTCTCCCAGTCCTGCAGACACCTGACAGGACAGGCTATTATCCTCATGGAAGCCCTGGCTCGCTTTCAAAACTGCACTTCTTTGCAGAGTTCATCACCTTCAGACAGGGCTTGCTGAATGATTCAGTGATGAAGTTTGTGGAAAAAATACACACCTGGGCAGAACATCACACCATCCTGTCATTGTTTTTCTCCTCCAAGGATGTTCTTTAAATATGTGGTCTCCCAGGAACCAAGATACCCATACCATTCAAGCCTCCGAACAGAGCTGCTCAAATTCCAATTTGTATCAAATCATCTATAGATCTCTCGGATTCCAGAAGGTCCGAGGTTCCGATTTCTAATGATGCTGCTACTCCAAAGACCACACTCTTGTGCAACCAAGCCATAGAGCAGTGGTCCCAAATTTGTCTGCACGTTGGAATCACTTGGGGAATTTCCAGACTGTGGATTGCCGTTTTCCACCGCCAAAAACTGTGATTTAATTGGTCCGGGATATGTTCTGGGCTAGGAAGTTTTAAAATATCTCCACGTGATTTTAACCAAGTTTAAGAAGGAGGCACTACACCGGAGATTGCGGAGGAAAGTTGCAAGAGCTTGCAGGAAATTAATCCATAAAGGCAAACCCAAAATTTAATAGTTAAGAACTGGATAGTTTGGATCATGCAAGGTTAGTACTCTGCAAAGGGTGGTGGCAGATGGAAAATACATATAAGCAGTGCTTAGGGGTCCATGGAGGACCCATGACTCGCGGGCGCCAAGCCCTGACCCCTTCACTCCTCGCCTCCACTCTTCCCTGGCACGGGTAGGGGCGCGGGCAGCCGAGAGGGCTCCCCGGAGCATGCGCAAACTCTGGCACGCGCGGGGTTTCTCGGAGCATGCGCGAGCGCCGCGCCGGCGCTCCAACCCCGCCCCTCCGGGGTCACACTCCCGGAAGTGCCGTGGGCCCACACGTCGGGTCCGGGGGAGCTGTAGGTGGTTAGCGGTTCCGCGGCACATGGGTCAGCACGTGCCCGAGCGCTTGGCCCAGGGCAACCTGGAGCCGCCGGCTTCCGTGGCCGAGGCGGTGTCGTCCCTGACTATCGCCGATGCATTCGTTGCAGCAGGCGAGGGCGCCGCCTCGCCGCCCCAGGCGCCCCCTCAGAGGTTCATCTGCTCCTTCCCCAGCTGCAGCGCCGCTTACAACAAGGCCTGGAAGCTGGACGCGCACCTGTGTCGGCACACGGGGGAGGTAACCGGGCCGCGGCCGCAGGGGGCGTGGTGTGCGGGCCTCCAACCTGGGGCCGCCAAGGCCTCCGCCCACTCCTTAGGTCAGGGGAGGACCGAGGACGCAGACAGGTCATTCTAGGACCGAGAGATACCCTTGTCGTGGGTGCAGGGCTCACTAAGCAACGCTTTAATGTTTGATCTTGAGTGATGGCCAGCCATCGCCTCCCCAGAACTTGAAAATACTTGCAAGGTTGGAATACCCTCTCCCGCCCTCACCCCTCTGGTAGCTCAGACGATCAAGAATTCGCCTACAATGCAGGAAACCCGGGTTCAATCCCTAGATCGGGAAGATGCCCTGGAGGAGGGCATGGCAACCCACTCCAGTATTCTTGCCTGGAGTGTCCCTTGGACAGAGGAGCCTTGGTGGGCTATAGTCCATGGGGTCGCAAAGAGTCGGACACGACTTAGTCGACTGACACTTATTTTTCACTTTTCACCTCCCCACCCCCACCCCAATTGGCCTTCAAAGGCCCCGCCTCCTGGGACAGGAATGGCGGGAGAACTGAGTCCTAAAGGTCTGCAAACAGCCTGTGTTCATTCATTCGTAGTTCTGCACCATTCTAGCCTGGAGAGCTGCAGACCCGATAGGCCTGGCTTCTGGTGTCACGGACCTTAGGTTTAATCCGGACAGACCGGGGAATAAGTAGGAAAGCAACACAGTGAAGAGAGCGCTGCTGGAGGGCGGTGGGGAAAGCCCTCTCTCTTGACCTGAGTGAGAAGGAAAGGTTTCCGCCCTGCAGACATTTGAGGGAAAAACAGGGCAGGCAGAACTGCCAAAGGAGCATGTGGTCCTGGGGGCAGACTCTGGGCAGTGTGGCTGGGTGGGGGCACCATCCAAGGGGAGCCTGAGGGGCAGGCCAGGAGGGTTTGCAGACCAGGGTACAGATGGCTTTAGAGCCTGGGTTTTGTTTTGAGGGCTGTAGGAAGCCTTTGGGAGGTCACAGATGAGGAAAGGACATCTCATGGAGGCCTAGGAATCAGTCTGGTTTCCTGGGTTTTTGGCAGAGTCCAGCTTCTCACAGCCTCAGCTGAAGGCCCTTAACCAGGGCCCAGCCACTCCTGCCTCTGCTCCTAGCACCTCCCTAACTTACAGGCCACTCCTCTGTGTGTCCTCACACTCAGATCCTCTTACCCCTTGCAGCATTTGAAGGCTGACCATCCCTCCCTGGGACCTTCTCCAGCTCACTGACCCTGGCCCCTGGCCCCTCTCCCACCTCCCTCTCTCCTGACTTCTTACCCTGTGACTGGCTTCACTTATGACATCCTTTATGCTCTGCCTCCCTGTCCTTCTTCTGGCCAGTTCTGCCATCCCCGCCCCAATTCTAGGCTCTGTTACCAGGAGGCCAGATTAGCGCTTACCTTTCCTTTTAGACTCCCGGACTGTGTTTAGGATATTGGCACTCCCAGCTTCCTTCACGCCGGCTGGAAGACTTGGAGCTACGTCATCCCACATCCCACACGTCAGTCTGACAAGCGGTTTTCGAGCCTTCTCCGTGCCAGGCTGTGCAGAGTCCTGTGTACCTGCCTGGCAGCACAGTTCTTATCTTCCTGTCCATCTGCTTTGCTACCCGTACTGTCATCTGAGGCCTCGGTGCCTCCTTCCTACATGGTCGTGGGGCACGTTTTCTATAGGTCAATACACAAAACTGGTTATGTGGGGGACACGTTTTGGCTTTTCCTGTGGGGGGCCCTTCCTCCCAGCTTCTGGGTCCCAAGTGGTAGTTACACGCTGGGCCATGAGCTTTTCTGGGTGTGACACCGTCCTCCGTAGCTGTGCCAGGCATGCCCCGAGCAGATGATGGGCTGGTCCAGGATGGCACGGAGCCTGCCCTGGACTCTGAGCAGATGAGAGGATGCTGGGGAGAAGAGGCAGGACCAGTGGACTCGGACTGTGCTGATGGCAGCCAGGAAGCCCTTGAGGGGGCCACTGCTGAAGCTCAGTGTAGGTCAGGAGCAGCTTCACGACACTGCTGTGTTACTGTGGAGGCTGCCCGCCTTTCTCATGTTGCTCTTCCTAGGTCAGAATCTGCTGCAGCAACCTTGTGAGCAGCCGCGGCAGTTTGGTCATGTAACCCCAGGCGGCAGGTGCTCAGCACTTACTGGGTGGAAACCAGCTCTGCAGACAGAGTCCATGGCTTTGCCCATCACACAGATAAAGGCTTTAACACCAGAGTTAATGACTGGGACAGGACTGACATGCTTTTTCTTTCCTTCCTGCTAGAGACCATTTGTTTGTGACCATGAAGGGTGTGGCAAGGCCTTCGTCAGGGACTACCATCTCAGTCGCCACGCGGTGATTCACACCGGAGAAAAGCCCTTTGTGTAAGTGGGGAACTGTCTTTGGGCCTTTGAAGTGGGTCGTGTTTGGCACAGAAAATTGATCGATGACTCATGAGATCAAGAATGTGGGGCTTCTGCATCTCCTCAGAGGAGGCTCGGTTTGGAATATGTGGAGGAGGGTCGGGGTTTTGTGTGTCATCGTGTGTGACAACTTCAGGGATGGGTTCATCTGAAGATCTTTTGAGTTTGATCCTCTCAAATGCTTCCCTGGAAGATTGAGGGCTCTGCATCCTCAGGGTCTTTACGAACCAATCAGCTGCTGGGATAACAGACATAAGCATGAGAAAGTAGAACTGTAACGGTTTATCTTCTGTTTCTTTCAAAGAAGCCCCTGTGCCTTGCCATGCCAGTATTAATTTCATTCTACTCAGAGTTACTCCTTATCTCTGAAAGGGTGGATATACTGTTTTTCTTTTAAATTGGCTACTTTAAAGCAGTGGATCTAAAATTTGGGGTGCCTCAGAATCACCTGGAAGGCTTGTTAAAAAGATAGAAGAAGCCTGCCTGCTCATCAGGAAGGACCAGTTAAATTATGCTGCTGCTGCTGCTGCTGCTAAGTCACTTCAGTCGTGTCCGACTCTGTGCGACCCCAGAGACGGCAGCCCACCAGGCTCCCCTGTCCCTGGGATTCTCCAGGCAAGAACACTGGAGTGGGTTGCCATTTCCTTCTCCAGTGCATGAAAGTGAAAAGTGAAAGTGAAGTCGCTCAGTAGTGTCTGAGTCTTAGCGACCCCATGGACTGCAGCCCACCAGGCTCCTCCATCCATGGGATTTTCCAGGCAAGAGTACTGGAGTGGGGTGCCATTGCCTTCTCCAGTTAAAGTATATGTATATCTATATGGTGGAATACTATACAGCTATAAAATGGAATGGAGGCATTCCCTGTGAAACTTGTAAGAAAATCTCCAGGGCTTATTAATTGAAAAACCAAGGTTCAGGAGAGGGCGTTTATCAGGCTACCTTTTTGTGTGTTAAAAAGAACCCGGAGGGTAAACAGGAAGAACTCTATTTGTATTTGCTTCTGTTTATATAAAGAAATCCTAAAAGTTATAGAACAAAACTTGAAATATTCTTACCTGTTTTGCAAGCAGTGGGAAGCCTGGGTGGGTAGGAGGCACGGGTGAAAGGATTCATGCATTTGTGTCCCTTTTCATGCTTTTTGGTTCATTCTTATTAGTGAAATGATGGCTAAGATTAGGGCTTGTAAAGGAAGCCGTGCTTCATCCATCAGATTTATGAAAAGTCATCACAATAAGAGCACATATTTTTTAAAAAGTTCACAAGAGAATTTAGATAATTCAGGGTCAAGATACAGAAACACTTGTTAAGGGGACCTGTCCCAGCTTGGTGAGATGCTAGAGGGCAGAATAGTTAGGGTTCCGCTCCAAGTGTCTGTTTTTTGCCTCTAATGATAAGCTGAAACCAGTTGTTTTTGAGGTCTTTTTGGAAGTGCAGTTTGTAGGAACATTTCAAGCAAAATTAAAGTGATCAAATTCTAAACTGAGAACAGTTTCAATGTGATTTCAGTCTAAGCAGATTGTGGGCTTTCAGAACTAGTGTTTCCACCTCTCCTCGGCCCACTGTACAACGTCTGCTGCACTGCGCTTAATTTCAGAAGCCTTACATGAAAATGCATTTCATTACATGAAATCAAACTGAGATGCCTACATGGTATGGCTTAACACTTCAGAATTTGTTAAAGAATATTTTATAGTATATTTCAGAGTAGATAGCTTTTATAACGTGGGAGGAGGTAAACATCTTAAAATTTCCCTTCCCTCGGTTTGTTAATATTTCGGTTTATACAATTTCATAACAGCTGTACAGCTAGTGGCTGTGAACAGAAATTCAACACAAAGTCAAACTTGAAGAAACATTTTGAACGCAAACATGAAAACCAGCAAAAACAATATGCAGTAAGTATGAATGATTTTATATGCTCAGATTCCCTAAATTTTATGTTTATTGCCTGTGTATCTAAAATGTTCATCAGCTAAATTTTGTTTGTCAATATCTGAATTTAGTTTGACACTAGCTATAATAATAATAATAATAATATCATAATACTGGTATTGGTATCATTTTGAAAGCAGAGATTTTTTTGCTAATTGTATTATTGGTTCAGTTCAGTTCAGTCACTCAGTCGTGTCTGACTCTTTGCGACTCCATGAATTGCAGCACGCCAGGCCTCCCTGTCCATCACCAACCCCCGGAGTTCACTCTAACTCACGTCCATCGAGTCGGTGATGCCATCCAGCCATCTCATCCTCTGTCATCCCCTTCTCCTCCTGCTCCCAGTTCCTCCCAGCATCAGGGTCTTTTCCAGTGAGTCAACTCTTCGCATGAGGTGGCCAAAGTACTGGAGTTTCAGCTTCAGCATCAGTCCTTCCAATGATTACCCAGGACTGAGGTCCTTTAGGATGGACTGGTTGGACCTCCTTGTAGTCCAAGGGACTCTCAAGAGTCTTCTCCAACACCACAGTTCAGAAGCATGAATTCTTCAGCGCTCAGCTTTCTTCACAGTCCAACTCTCACAGCCATACATGACCACTGGAAAAACCATAGCCTTGACTAGATGGACCTTTACCAAATGAAACATTTTTTGCATTTCAAATGTGCTACTTTTTGAAGCTTCTTGAATTTTATAGTAAATGGGTGAAAGAAGCAAGAATATAACTTCTGCAGTATTTTTATCTTGAAAGGATTGTGTTATGAACTGTTCTTTGATTTTTTCCAAGACTAACAAACCTTTACTAAACAGTGCAGTTTTGAAGGTTGTAAGAAGACCTTTAAGAAACATCAGCAGCTGAAAACCCACCAGTGCCAGCACACCAACGAGCCACTGTTCAAGTAGGTACTTCGCATGGGTGAAAACCTCTTCAAGCTCAGGCAGAGATAAGATTAAAATGCACAGGTGGCAGGCACGTGCTCAGAAACAGTTTCTTAATCAACGTTTTCCTGTTGAGTTGTACGGTCTATGCCCACTTATATATTGGGGCATTTCAGAATATGCTTTTGTTTCTTCAAAAGAAAGAGTAATGTGTTTCAGAATCATTTGTGAGATTAGTACAGTTGTGGTTAAGCTTAACTATCTATATAGAGCCTGTTGAATAATACGAAATGTCCTTATGAGAATGCTGAGTATTCCTTTCCTGTAGAACAAAGGTAACTGAGCTTAGCCTGCATCAGAAGGGGCTTCAGGAAGAAGAGGGGACTGGGCACGTTGGCAGAGACTTGCAGAGGGCGCCTGCTGGCGGCCGCTCTGCAGAGCCCAGGCTGATGGCCGTGTGCAAGCTGAGCTGCCTGCGCCTGTCTCTCAGCTCACGGGCTGGGCCTGGGACTTGCGGCAGCGGCAGTGCCGGTCCCCGCTGGTAGCTCTGCTGCCTCTTCTGGTGCCGCTGGTGGCCGGATTGCAAAAGCGGTGCACTTGTTCTGGCTCCCCAGAGCCAGTACATCTACAGCCCTGTTTTCACACCATCTCATGGCAGCAGCATTAAGGAAACCAGACACAGTGATTCAGGATGGCTTGGGTATTTACCCCAGCCATCTTTCTGTGGCCATGGAAACGAGGTGTATTATCCAAAGTACAAAGATGGAAACAGTGATTAATTTGATCACATAAGCATTAAAAAAAAAAACAAAACTTTTTTTTCTCAGTTTACTCTGCCTAAGGCTGATCAAGTAACTTGCATCTCACCTGCAACTAGGTCTGAATTTGAAGTCCCAATTTTATGACTGCTTTGGTTGTAGGAGAGGGGCTTCCCTGAGAGGGGTTCAGACGGTAAAGAATCTGCCTGCAATGCAGGAGACCTGGGTTCCACCCCTGGGTCGGAAATATCCACCTGGAGAAAGCAATGGTGACCCACTCCAGTATTCTTGCCTGGAGAATCCCATGGACAAAGGAGCCTGGTGGGCTACAGTCCATAGGGTCACAAAGAGTCAGACACAACTGAGTGACTAATGCTTTTACTTTAGTTGTGGGGAGAGGGGACTGGCAGGGTAGGACAGCATACTGTTTATTTTAGTACAGTTAGTTCTGCCAGTGGGTCAATCGGCTGACACTCATGTGTTGTTAACCCAGGTGTGCCCACGAGGGATGTGGAAAACACTTTGCCTCCCCCAGCAGTCTGAAGCGGCATGGGAAGGTCCACGAGGGTAGGTCCCGGTGTCCACCCTGACAGGCCCAACAGCTGTAGTGTGTGTAATACTCTGATCTAGCTTGTTTTTGATAATCATTTTCCTTTCAGTCTAATTTGATTGTTGTTTATACTGAATATTCACAAAAGACCACATGCCAATCTGTGTGTTTTTTTAATAGGCTATATATGTCAAAAAGAATGTTCTTTTGTGGCAAAAACATGGACAGAGCTTCTAAAACACATGAGAGAAACCCATAAAGGTAAGGCCAGCATGGGGGACATGACAGAAATGGACTCTCTGCTCCTGTAGAACTGGTTGAGCACTTGTAGAGGGTGAACTGTTACACATGCTCGGGAAAGTAATAGGTTATTATCTATTACCCTCCGTAGTATGTCTTGTTAAGTGCTGGGTCCCTCTCATGATCAGAGAGACCTGTAGCCCCAGGTTCAGGAGGAGCTGGGCCGGGTCTCCAGGCCTGTGCTCACCTGGCATCTTAAAGGCTCCAGCAGGGGAGGCACGTGGGGAGGCCCTGGCTGGAGTCTGTGGGGGCAGCTGGGGAAGCGTGCCCTCTATGCCCGAGGACAAGGGAGCAGACAGGTCTGAGTAACTTGCTCCCCTGCCCGCAGCCCCATGCAGAGAAGCCCTGTGCTTAACAGAGGGCCGGGGACCGTGTATTACACAGGCATTTAGGAGAGCTAAGGCAGACCTTCAAGAAGCAAGCACTGGAGTTCGCTTCCTCCACCCGACATTCTGATTGGTGTGTTGTCATCAGGTTTCTGGCGTCGAACCCATTACTTGATATATCCAGTGTTAGCTTTTTCTCTGTGGTTAAAGCCAGGGACACGGGCTCCCCTTGCTTCTGCTCCCCCAGAGGACATAAGGTGTGGCGTGTGCCAGAAAACGTTTAAGCGCAAGGACTTCCTGCGGCAGCACATGAGGATGCACGCCCCCGAGCGGGACGTGTGCCGGTGTCCTCGGGCAGGCTGCGGCCGCACCTACACCACTGCCTTCAACCTCCAGAGCCACATCCTCTCCTTCCACGAGCAGCAGCGCCCCTTCGTGTGTGAGCATGCTGGCTGCGGCAAGACCTTTGCCATGAAGGTGAGCCCTGCCACCCTTGGGGTCTGCATCTTTTCTGCCAGGCTCCCGGGAGATGGGGGTGCTGGAGAGCAGGGTCTGGCCCATCACTCTGGCTCCAGCGGGAGTGGTTCTCCACCAAGCTGGGCAAACACCAGATGGGCCCCTGCCCCCTCGAAGTCCAGCCCTCAGCATGGCTGGAACCTGCCGGAAATGCACGTCCAGGTCCCGATCCAGACCCACTGACTCAGAAGTCTGGGGGATGGGTCCACTCATTTGTTTTTTAACCAACTTCCCAGGTGATTCTTAGGTGACTAAATTTGAGACCCTGTGGCTGGTGGCACAATATGCGTACTGTTCATTAAGAGTCTCCTGATGTCCTGGGTGTCCTTTTGAACTGCAGTGGTCTGGGGACTGGGAACTGGGTGGGGTCGGAGAACTTCAGGATATTAGTCCAGATTTTGAGAGTAGGACCCTGACCCTGTGGACCCGTGCCCAGTTGGTGCTGTCACAGGCAGTGGCTGAACTACAGCAGACAGGAGGGGGGAGGGTTGTGGTCAGCAACAGCGCAGAGACCAGACCTGGACCGAATCTTCCAGGGGTAGTGGGGGTGCTATAGACACTGGGGCAATTAGAAGAGTCTCCCTCCTTCAGCTCAGAAGAGTCCACTCTGACCTGGCCCCTGCTCACCCCTGCCCGCTCTACACTCGGGGAGCACGCACACTCCTGACCTGGGTCCTCCGGGAAGGCAGGGATCTCAGTGGAGGAGGGAGCAGCGTGCTCCAGCGCTACAGGTCGGACCCTCCACAGGACAGACAGAAAGAGGGACGTTGGTTTATCTGAGCAACTCAAGGGCCTTGACTCACTGTAGATACACTCACTGTGTCTCTCCCTTTCATTGCAGCAGAGCCTCAGCAGGCATGCCATTGTGCACGACCCCAACATGGAGAAAATCAAAGTAAGTTGAGACTTAGCATGCTATTAATTTTAAAACATGAATTGCTTAAACCAGATGCTAAATATGCTATTTGGCGTATTTTCTACTTATTAGTTTGTGAGTCTCTACGACTATTGAAGGCAGTTATGTGGAGTTCACGTCCTTATTTACGACAGTTTTATTGTATACTGCAGTAGTTGCATACCTGACAGGCATACGATTCTGATAGTTTCGATTTTGAATTAAAGTCAGTCATCCCTTGGTATCCATGAGGAGTCCGCAGGTGCTTGAGTATACGTAGATTTTCGACCGCTTGTGTCCATGTGCCTAACCCCCTGCCCTCCTACTCCTGAGTTCCAGGATCATCTGTATTTGCATGTAACCTCCACACATCCTCCTGTGTACCATGAATTATCTCTACATTACTTGTGATACCTAATACAATGGAAATGCTGTGTAAATTGTTGTCAGCACACTGCAAATTCAAACTTTGCCTTTGGGAACTTTCTGAATTTTTCCTTTTTTAAAAACACTTTGGATGGGCTGTTGGTTAACCCAGCTGCAGAACCTGCAGACATGAGGCCTGACTGGCTCTGTCTTCCTTATTCCCTAAGGTGAGGCCGTCTCGTGGGAAGCGGAGCCTGGCCTCCCGGCTCAGTGGGTACCTCCCTCCTAAGAGGACACAGGGCCAGGCTGTGCCTTTGCCCAGGAATGGGGAGCCGATGAGCTGCATGGAAAGCCACACACTCTCCACGTCGCCATGCTGACCGCAGCTGCACATCCGCCTGCACTGTGTGGAGGACCACAGACCAGCCAATGCAGTTCTCTCCCCTGGAAGCACGTGTTTATTAAAGTCACTGGGGCAGGACACCAGATGCTCCATCCTTCCCGTCTCCCCTGTTCAGAGCGTCTCTTCTTGGGGTGCCCGGAGCTGCTCTCCACGCAGCCTCCTCCTTTTCGCTCAAGGGACGAAGAACACACATCACAGCCTTGCCTCCTCTGATGGGCTGCGGCCGAGATGAGAAGGTTGCAATTCCAGACATGGCCTGAACGATTCGATTACACATCTCCTCCTAGAAGAGGAAACAAAAGGCTAGTATAAAACCAGCATCTCTGATTGTTTCCAGTGTTCATGCTTATCTGATACCCATAAAAGCCAACATTCTTGAATTGCTATATAAGGGATTTGCTAAACAAATTGCATAGACCTGGTTAAGCTGATCGAAAACTGTACAATAACCAGGTGGTTATACAAACTCGATGGAACTAGTCCAACATGCTAAAGGCTTGACAGTTTTGAATCTCCCGTCATGACACTGAGAGGCTGTTTGGCCCAAACTACCCTCTCACAAAAAGTGCAAAGCGGTGGGTTTGGGCACTGGCAGGGTCCCCTTATCCCCCTAGATTGTCAGCTCGGTGCTATTCCCAAATGTCCTTCACAGTCACTGAGGTGGTTAGAAAAAGACACATGGTTCTACAGATTCTGGGTGGGCTGGACTGGGCCCAGGGCCTGGGTCATTCTAGTCTGGAGCTAGGGCTGAAAACCACTGGAGTAAATGCTGCCTTCATCTACTGCTGTGTAACTCTAAAAGCGAAATCCACAGATCCTCCACAGACTTATCCTGGGACTGTAAACTAACACTTCCTAGAAGAGTTTGACTTGACAGCTTCTCAGAGGCATTTATAAAGAGGAATCAGACTTAAAAAGATGAACCCATACAGTCTCTAGTTTTCCTATTTAAATGTTAGCCCCTCTCCAGTCTGTGAAGTAGAATAGTATATAGCCCTTAAGTGAGGAAGTAGTGTTCTCACATGGTGAAGTACTTAACGCTACGGTGGACAGAGTGTGTACATTTTGCATTTTGAAAACCCTATTAGAAAGCTGCCGCCAAGACTGGGCAGGATTATTACTCTTCTCTGCCTGTACGTTTTCCAGGTTTTCCACAGCTGTATTTGTAAGTTCAGAAAACAAGCAGTCGAGCAGGCCTGTTTTCACTTACCATTTTGTCCTTGGGCTCGTCCGCACTCTTCCCTTTCTTTACTGTAATCTGGACTTTGTACTTTTTTTCGATCCACTGCTGAATCTGTTTACTCTTTGTGTTCAGATCATGTTGTCCAATATTTGAAGAAAAAGTCAGTTCCTTGGTCAGGGTGGGTCCTAGGTTGAAAGAGTGAGATCTGGGGCTAGTCTGTGAGGCCTGGGTTTTATCACACGCGCATCCTAAGGTCTACGCTGCTACAGACCCTCCTGTCTGCCTGGTATTAATGGTTTCATCCTCCAGTTAAACAGAGGAGACAGACACAAGGTGAAATACCACTTTTGTAGTTGCCAAGTAAGAGTACCTGAACAGGGAATGCTTCCGTTTATCATTACCATTGTTTGATGAAAGAACAAAGGAATGGTCCTTTAAAGAGAACCAGGTACTTTTTTTTTAAATTTTGGGTGGTGGGTAACAGGTGTTCACTGTACTTTTTCTTTATCCTTTTTTAATTTAAATAAAAATAATTTTTCTTGAACACCTCCTTGCTTCTCAGAGCTCCCACCAGCTGGTTAGAGTCCTCTGTCAGCCCTTCCGCCACCTCTGAACCAAGCTTCTCAGGCTGTTCACCTTTTTTCAAATGTGACGCAGTTTGATGCCCTTAGCACTGCCGTGGGCCTCTTCTGGATATTTTTGGTTTTCTAGTCAATATCCCTGTTGCTAAATGTGGTGTGTAGAGAATCGACACAGTCTGACCTCTAATGATCAGCAGTTACTAGCCATCATGAAAAACAAACCTCTTCACTTAATTCAGTTCACAGCTTCTGTAAGGTTTAAGTGATAAGTTGGTAAAACACGTTGAGTGTTCCTACCATGACTGTCACAGTGGGCATGGGGGATGCTCTGGGGATGACTTCAGAGTTAGGAAGTGCTTCTCTGTAATGAACTGCCTGCCTCCCCTCAGAGATGAGGGGAGAGGAGGAGGGGACCCAGGGCAGGCGAGAGGCCAGACAGGACCAGGAACTCGTCCCCACCTCTCCCACACTTCACCCCAGGTGGCGCTCTGCGGTCCCGGCCCTGGGAGGCCCCGCCACAGTCAGAGGGGAAAAGAGCGCCCACTGTTTTGGTGGTGGTCGCCTTGTCTGTCTCTCATTTTGCACAGGGGTAAAGGAAGAGATGATGGACACAGAGTAGCAAGGGGAAAAGGAACACAAGTAAGTATATGAAAAACACACTGGACACAGTAGTGAAACGGGATTCCAGTTACTCACCGCCTGTTCTTACAGGCACTTGGCAGATGCCCGAGTTAAACTGCAGATCTGCCGGCCCAAGGGACATGGGAGCAGAGAGCAGGGTACCTACCCGGCTTGGGCGCGGCCCTTTCTGCCTCTCTAAGCCGCAGCCGCTCCTGGTGGATCTGTGCGCCCGTCAAGAGCTGGTACTGCGGGGGCTCCGTGCTGGCGTCCCTCTTCACTAGCCGCAGGTCCCGCTCAGCCATGAGCCTGATCACGTTTGCCCGGTGCATGTGGCCCAGGTCGTTGCCCTGTTCGTCCAGCACGTGAATGATGCGCTCGTTGATTTTTCTCCCAACGCTACTGAAAGCCGTCTCGTTCTTTTTTTTCTTTGTCCTCTCGTCTTGGGTGTCTTCAGTGCTAAAAGCTTTCGCGTGAATGAGGCAGGACGGTCTTGGGGAGGGCTGTGTGGGCGCCGGCCCCTGTAAGATGTATTTGCCCAAACATCTTCTAATGCAGTAATTCTCAGTCTTTACGGTTTGTAATGTTAACGTCTTGAGGAAAAGAGCAGCCATCCTATAAAGCGGGGAGAAAAGATCATTCAAACCCAGCCGTTCATTCCCGTGGGTTGGTGCTGTGGTACATGGAGGCGGCTGGTCAGAGGTGAGCAAGAGGATGCGGTGCCTCAGACAGCGCTTCTCGGGGACACTGCCGGGGTGTGTAAGGCTGGGACTCCCTCTGGTCCAACTCTGATCCTCCTGGGCTGTGTACCTGAGCCCTCTTGCCCGTCACCACGGCACATACCCACTGTTGACCAGTAAATAGCACAGGAAGTGATGGGAGGTGCACACTCTCACTGCCCTGCCCCTCAGGTACCCAGGTGGATCCCTGCAGCGCCATCCCTGCAGAGTAACTGCCCGCCCAAGCCCAAGCCCTCCACCCAGGCAGCACCCTCGGGTCAGCATGTGCAGGACTGAGTTCCACCTGCCCCACCCCCCGACCCCGCAGCTCAGGCCTCCTGCCTCTGTATCACATACGAACTTCATGTGTGATACAGAGCTAAGTGATCCCCAAACAGCTAAGTGATCCTTGGCCCTTCTTTTTCTCTTGGCCGTTCATCAGCAGATCCCATTGTTCTACCTCCAAAGGCCACCAGGACCCAACCACTCCCCATCCCCTCCCTTGCCGTCACCCTCCCCCGAGTGCCGTGATCACGTCTACCTGGGTCAGGTCTCAGCCTCCTGATCGCCTCCCGGAGCTGCCCTTGCCCCTGATGACCCATCACCCATGCTTAAAGCACGGACATCAGACCACGGCCCAAAGTGCTCACAGCCCTCCGGGGCCCCTGCCTCACTCCAGAGCCCTCCCCAACCCTGCCCCACTCCGCCCACAGCACCCAGCCCACCTCCTCCACTCCCTCTTCCAAGCCTGTGGGCTCCTTGCTGTTCTTGTAAACACTACACATACCCCCCACCCCTATGTGATCCTTTCCCTCAGACAATGCAGCTTCATTCAGTTCTCAGCAACGCCCTGCCTGTCCACTGTGTAAATGACACACCCCATCCTTGCAAACCCATCACTTCGCCCTTTAAAAGCATTCACTGCTGACGTTTATCTGCACACAACATTCATGATCTTCCCTCAGTAGAATGTAAGCTTCGTGAGAAAACATGTCTGTCCGCTGGGTTAGGAGTGTGGCAAGGAACCCATTGGGTTCTAACCCAGCGCCTAGAGTCTGTCCCAGTACATGCAGCCTCTGGGGGCCCCGGAGGGCTGTGAGCACAGTGGGGCCGTGGTCTGACGTCCGTGCTTTAAGCATGAGTGACAGGTCATCAGGGGCAAGGGCAGCTCCGGGAGGCGATCAGGAGGCTGAGACCTGACCCAGGTGAGAGGTGATCATGGCACTCGGGGGAGGGTGATGGCAAGGGAGGGGATGGGGAGTGGTTGGGTCCTGGTGGCCTTTGGAGGTGGAACAACAACATCCCCTTGGGGCCAATTCCAGGGCCCCTGGACACACCCAAATCCATGGACACTTGAGTCCTGCANACCTGGGTCAGGTCTCAGCCTCCTGATCGCCTCCCACAGCTGCCCTTGCCCCCGATGAGCCATCACCCATGCTTAAAGCACGGACATCAGACCACGGCCCAAAGTGCTCACAGCCCTCCGGGGCCCCTGCCTCACTCCAGAGCCCTCCCCAACCCTGCCCCACTCCACCCACAGCACCCAGCCCACCTCCTCCACTCCCTCTTCCAAGCCTGTGGGCTCCTTGCTGTTCTTGTAAACACTACACATACCCCCCACCCCTATGTGATCCTTTTCCTCAGACGATGCAGCTTCATTCAGTTCTCAGCAACGCCCTGCCTGTCCACTGTGTAAATGACACACCCCATCCTTGCAAACCCATCACTTTGCCCTTTAAAAGCATTCACTGCTGACGTTTATCTGCACACAACATTCATGATCTTCTCTCAGTAGAATGTAAGCTTCATGAGAAAACATTTCTGTCCGCTGAGTTAGGAGTGTGGCAAGGAACCCACTGGGTTCTAACCCAGCGCCTAGAGTCTGTCCCAGTACATGCAGCCTCTGGGGGCCCCGGAGGGCTGTGAGCACAGTGGGGCCGTGGTCTGATGTCTGTGCTTTAAGCATGAGTGACAGGTCATCAGGGGCAAGGGCAGCTCCGGGAGGCGATCAGGAGGCTGAGACCTGACCCAGGTGAGAGGTGATCACGGCACTCGGGGGAGGGTGATGGCAAGGGAGGGGATGGGGAGTGGTTGGGTCCTGGTGGCCTTTGGAGGTGGAACAACAACATCCCCTTGGGGCCGATTCCAGGGCCCCCGGACACACCCAAATCCACGGACACTTGAGTCCTGCATGTAAAACGCTGTGCGTTCGCATGTAACCTGTGTACATCCTCCCACATACCACATCGTCTCTAGGTTACTTACAAAACCTAACAGTGGAAATATGTCAATAGCTGTCTGGAATAGCAAATCAGTCTTGCTTTTTGGAACTTTCTGGAGTTTTTTTCCCTGAGTATTTTCAGTCATGGTTGGTTGCATCCGTGGATGCAGAACTGGTGGAAGACTGGCCATATGTGCTGAATGAATGTGTGAGTCAAAGGAGACCGTCGGGAAGGCAGTGTCCGAGGGCATTTATGCCGGGCCTTCAGGTGCATCACCCCACCCGCCACACAGAAGGCTGCTAAGTATGGTATCTGTCTATTCTAGAAACTCAACTTTCCTCCTTATATCTTCTTTTCAAAACCTAGGGTCTTTTTTCCCAGGAGTATTTGATCATATCACTGCGTCAGCTTCTTCTGATGATCTTCTATAGTACCATGAGAAAATATTGTCAGATTTATTAATAAACCTTGAATAAAACGACCCATGCTTTACCAAAGAAGAAAACAGTTCCTAGCTGGCATTTCAAATGTCCACCACCCTCCATGAGATCTGTGATGTTTCATCCATGGTGAATGAGGCGCCTGGAGTCATGCAGAAGGACCCCACCTGCAGACGCTGAAGAGGCCCCAAGATTGGACTGAAACTGGGCTTAAATAGCTGAGCCACATCTAAAGTCTACAAACAATAAATGGTGGAGAGGGAGTAGAGAAAAGGGAACCCTCTTACACTGTTGGTGGGAATGCAAACGGGTACAGCCACTATGGAGAACAGTGTGGCGATTCCTTAAAAAACTGGAAATAGAACTGCCTTATGACCCAGCAATCCCACCACTGGGCATACACACCAAGGAAACCAGAATTGAAAGAGACGTGTACCCCAGTGTTTATGCTTACAATAGCTAGGACATGGAAGCAACCTAGATGTCCATCATCAGATGAATGGATAAGAAAGCTGTGTTACATATATACACAATGGAGTACTACTCAGCCATTAAAAAGAATGCATTTGAATCAGTTCTAATGAGGTGGATGAAACTAGAGCCTATTATACAGAGTGAAGTAAGTCAGAAAACACCAACAGTGTGTATTAACGCATAGATATGGAATTTAGAAAGATGGTAATGACAACCCTATATGCAAGACAGCAAAAGAGACACAGATATAAAGAACAGACTTTTGGACTCTGTGGGAGAAGGCAAGGGTGAGATGATCTGAAACAATAGCATTGAAACGTGTATTACCATATGTGAAACAGATCACCAGTCCAAGTTCGATGCATGAAGCAGCCACTCAAAGCCGGTGCACTGGGACAACCCTGAGAGACGGGATGGGGAGTGTGGGGGGGGGGGGCGCGGTTCAGGATGGGGGAACACATGTACACCCCTGGCTGATTAGTGTTGATGTATGGCAAAAAACCACTACAATACTGTAAAGTAATTAGCCTCCAATTTAAAAAATTAATTTTTTAAAATTATAACTAATCATAAAACACCATTAAATATATATATACCACTATGAAAAATTAAATAAATAGATAGCTGAGCTACTTACTGCTCAACAGCAAACAATTAGACATTTATTCATGGGGGAAGCCCCCAAAGCAAAAAAGCAGAAAAGTCTGAAGACGCTGGAGAAAACTTCTTATTCATCGTGAAAGAGCACACGTGCCCTGTCTGATGAATCAGCAACCCATTACGCAGAACAAGGGGGCAAATAAACTAGGCAGAGGAAGAAATGGATTTCAGAGGAACCCTGAAGTTTTCCTAAGACTGAAGATATGATTTTCTTTCCCCTGTTTTTCCTAATTATCATTCTCTAATTTTTATAAGGAGGAAGTATTTCTTATAAATTCTATGTGTTTACAAAATAAAAACTGTTTCTGAAAGATAACGTAGTTTTTTAAAAAAGCTTTAAAAACACTTTCCAAAAAGAGAAAAGGTAAATAGTAGATTTACCTTTTATTTTTTTAAAGCGTCTTTACCATTATTCAAAATTTAAAAGGATTTAAACCTTCTTGACTTACACAGCAGTTATGCTTCAATACTAGCTGAATTTTGACTTCAGCAAAACTGAAGATACACATATTTCTTCAAAATAAATTTTACATAGATAAAACATATAAATACAGAGTTCAGTTCAGTCGCTCAGTCGTGTCTGACTCTTTGCAACCCCATGAATTGCAGCACGCCAGGCCTCCCTGTCCATCACCAACTCCCGGAGTTCACTCAGACTCATGTCCATCGAGTCAGTGATGCCATCCAGCCATCTCATCCTCGGTCGTCCCCTTCTCCTCCTGCCCCCAATCCCTCCCAGCATCAGTCTTTTCCAATGAGTCAACTCTTCACATGAGGTGGCCAAAGTACTGGAGTTTCAGCTTTAGCATCATTCCTTCCAAAGAAATCCCAGGGCTGATCTCCTTCAGAATGGACTGGTTGGATCTCCTTGCAGTCCAAGGGACTCTCAAGAGTCTTCTCCAACACCACAGTTCAAAAGCATCAATTCTTCAGCGCTCAGCTTTCTGCAACTTTCGCATCCATACATGACCACTGGAAAAACCATAGCCTTGACTAGATGGACCTTTGTTGGCAAAGTAATGTCTCTGATTTTGAATATGCTATCTGGGTTGGTCGTGACTTTCCTTCCAAGGAGTAAGCATCTTTTAATTTCATGGCTGCAATCACCATCTGCAGTGATTTTGGAGCCCACAGAAATAAAGTCTGACACTGTTTCCACTATTTCCCCATCTGTTTGCCATGAAGTGATAGGACCAGACGCCATGATCTTAGTTTTCTGAATGTGGAGCTTTAAGCCAACTTTTTCACTCTCCTCTTTCACTTTCATCAAGAGGCTTTGTAGCTCCTCTTCACTTTCTGCCATAAGGGTGGTGTCATCTGAATATCTGAAGTTATTGATATTTCTTCCAGCAATCTTGATTCCAGCTTGTGCTTCTTTCAGCCCAGCATTTCTCATGATGTACTCTGCATATGAGTTAAATAAGCAGGGTGACAATATACAGCCTTGACGTACTCCTTTTCCTATTTGGAACCAGTCTGTTGTTCTATGTCCAGTTCTAACTGTTGCTTCCTGACCTGCATATAGGCCGAAGGACCAGCCGAGAGGAGCTACCCCCACGTCTGAGGTCAGGGGCGGCAGCCGGGAGGAGCTACCCAACGCCTGAGGTCAGGGGCGGCGACCAAGAAGAGCAACCCCATGTCCAAGGAGCGGTGGCTGCACAGGTGCAGGAGGCCTACAGGAGCTACTCCACGTTCAAGGTCAGGAGGGGCAGCTGTTAGGAGATACTCCTCGTCCAAGGTAAGGAGCAGTGGTTGGGCTTTGCTGCAGCAGCCGTGAAGAGATAACCCATGTCCAAGGTAAGAGAAACCCAAGTAAGACGGTAGGTGTTGCGAGAGGCATCAGAGGGCAGACACACGAACCATAATCACAGAAAACTAGTCAGTCTAATCACATGGACCACAGCCTTATCTAATTCAATGAAATACAGAGTTAGGGGGAAAAAAACCTGTGATATTAAATTTGAGAGACAAATAACAAATTCAAGTCATTGAGAAACTTTTTATCAGGAAAATTCTCAAACACGTACAGAAGAAAGAGCAAAAGGAAGCCTGAAGCATCCATCGCTCAGCTCCCTGACCCTCAGCACGTCAGCCAATGTGCTTCCTCTCCACCAACAACTGCTCCCCAGACCCCAACATCCAGGAACGACTTCACAGTAAATCCCGTCTCATCAACAGACAATTGAGTACATCACCTCTAAGAGCTGAGGACTTGCTTATTCTTCTGAATAACAACAGTAACACATCCCAACTAATAATCATTCCTCTACATCATCAAATATTCAGGCTTCAGATGTCCCTGGTAGTTACCATTCTGTTCATGTTTCATTTACAACTTGAGTGCATGAAAAGACTCTCATTGGCCAAATGTGCGATCATTTACACATCAGTGACTGAAATGAATTTCAACAGACCAACCATGCAAAAATCCATGAAAAAGAAAGAGTTTGCCACAACTCTATGTGACTAATACCCTGACTCCTTACTTTGGAAATAGGTCATTAAAGAAAAAGAACTAAGTATTTATCCTACCTTTTTAGGAAGAACTATAATCACTCCCAGTCGATGAAGAAAAGTGTTCTTTAGAGGAGAATGCCAGCTAATATCTGGAGAAGAAAAGTAAAACGTAAAAGTTAATTGAAAACCACCATTTTCCCAGCTCCAATCAGACCACTGACTCAGGCTTCTTGTTCAGTCTCTAAGTCGTGTCTGACTCTTTGTTCAGGCCTAGATGGATGCAAACATCATTAGGTAAAAGCCTGATGAGGAAACAAGGAGTTAACGGGGTGCCAAAGGGTGACCCAAGGAACACTTCCAAACAGAAGCAGGAAACACATGCTCCAGCTGTCACCCCATAACGGGTCAGACTCAGCACTCTGACACCCTAACACTTCTCTTTTCATGGGATGGGTAATCCTTGAAATAGGCCTGCCGAAAAGGCTGAACCGGAACAGCATCAAGCCTCTAGACTAAGCTCCTGGTTTTCAAGGATACAAGGGCCAGACTCTTCGAGGAACAAGTCAGATGACACAACAAGGAAACCACCGACAAATCCAGACTATGGGACAAGACCGCTGGCTTCAAGCCTTACAAAAAAATCAGTGTCACCGGGCACTGAATTAAAAGACTAAGGAGACATAATCATAAAATTCAATGTTTGAAAGAGAAGCAATTAAAAAGACACATGGGCAGCCCACTCCAGTGTTCTTGCCTGGAGAATCCCAGGGACGGGGGAGCCTGGTGGGCTGCCGTCTATGGGGTCACACAGAGTCGGACACGACTAAAGCGACTTAGCAGCAGCACAGTGACTTTATTTCTCCATTTATCCATCGATCAGCCATAAATGTCCATNGAAAAAGAACTAAGTATTTATCCTACCTTTTTAGGAAGAACTATAATCACTCCCAGTCGATGAAGAAAAGTGTTCTTTAGAGGAGAATGCTAGCTAATATCTGGAGAAGAAAAGTAAAACGTAAAAGTTAATTGAAAACCACCATTTTCCCAGCTCCAATCAGACCACTGACTCAGGCTTCTTGTTCAGTCTCTAAGTCGTGTCTGACTCTTTGTTCAGGCCTAGATGGATGCAAACATCATTAGGTAAAAGCCTGATGAGGAAACAAGGAGTTAACGGGGTGCCAAAGGGTGACCCAAGGAACACTTCCAAACAGAGGCAGGAAACACATGCTCCAGCTGTCACCCCATAACGGGTCAGACTCAGCACTCTGACACCCTAACACTTCTCTTTTCGTGGGACGGGTAATCCTTCTTGAAATAGGCCTGCCAAAAAGGCTGAACCGGAACAGCATCAAGCCTCTAGACTAAGCTCCTGGTTTTCAAGGATACAAGGGCCAGACTCTGCGAGGAACAAGTCAGATGACACAACAAGGAAACCACCGACAAATCCAGACTATGGGACAAGACCGCTGGCTTCAAGCCTTACAAAAAAATCAGTGTCACTGGGCACTGGATTAAAAGACTAAGGAGACATAATCATAAAATTCAATGTTTGAAAGAGAAGCAATTAAAAAGACACGTGGGGATAAGGGAGGAAGAACTGCACATGGCCTAGATTCACAATGGATTTGACTGTATCAGAAAAGTACTATTTTCTCAGCCATGAAAATGGCATTCTTAGGAAATCTTAGGGAGTTAGTCATGACATCTGCTTGCTTACTCTGAAATGGTTCAGCAGAAAATAAATGTGATTAATGGCAACATCTGCAGAAGCCCAATTATGCTTGTATGAGTGCTTAGTTGTTAGTCTTTCAACTTTTCTATGTTTAAATTTTTTTTTCATAATTAAAAAGTTCATTTTAGAAAGACTCAACAACATACAGGGAGGAAAAAATTCACTAGTCATGCCAATATGACTATTCCAGTCTGTGTAATTGTATATTTACTGTAATTTAATAAACTGGCACTCTGACTTTATGTATCCTTAACAAATATTTCTTTCATTAGCTGTAAGTCTATGTTTAAGCAGAGCCTATGTCTAAGGAACTTTACAAACTTAATGGTCTTGTTTTTTAATGCAAATTGCCTTTCTTTCTCCATCTGGTTTTCATTAGATCAAGTCCAAAAGTGCCTTACCTGGTAAATGGTGATGATTTCAGTTTAAGGTAGAATGTGTACAATTTTCTGCTAACCAAAATAGGTAAAAGCTAATGTGTATTTTAGAGAAGGGCTCTCAGAAGCTGGTGGCCCACCAGCATCATCTGGGGATGCTTTTTCAGAGCACACGATGTGTCCTCACCCCTCTCCTAGTTAACAGCTCCTGGGTTAGGACCCCCAGAAAAAGATGGCATAAGAAAGTGAATAATAAAGCATTATAGTGTAAGCGGATTCAAGCAACTTACGCTGAGATGTCTTGGGCTACCCTTAACCTTTCAAGACTGATGTAAAATAGGAAGCCCGTTTCACTGATGAGATGTCTTTGTCAAACATGTAACAGCCTGAATGAATCAGATCTATCAAAATGAAAATGCTTATGTTCTTATGACAGTACTGGTACACCTGGTCACTCCCACAACTATCATTTCTGAGACATCCAAAATATTTTAAGAGCCAGTTACCCTAAAGCCAGTTACTTAAAATGCACAATGTGATAGTACGAGATATCCATTTCTGATTTTGTATTTATTCAGACCTTACTGAAATCATGCAGTGCTGCATCAGCTGCATCTACTGGTAGTTTTAATTGAGTAGCTAACTCCACATTCTAGAGAGAAACACAAGGCTTCTTTTTTGCTGTTGTTCTTTACTTACTTGAGACGGGATCACTGAAAAACTCCACATCCTCTGAGCACCGGAGGACAGACTGACAGGCGTCCCCGTCTGCTCTGGTCGTGGCTCCTCTTCTGCAGCTCCTGCTACTTTCTGTCCTCACTCCACTCTCCGGGGCTCTTCTGCATCGTCCCCGACTGTCCTAGATGATAGAAGAAAAAATGTCAAGTTACATTATTCCAGATGTACACAACAGGGGAGTTCTGGTGTTTGATCCACATATTCCATAAGAACTGAAATGTAAACATTAAGCCATAAAGTGAGCAGTCCTGAAATGTGTGGCACTTCCTTGTGCTGCGTGTAGGGCTGCGTCCTTCACACTGTCACATCAGTCTTCAGTTGTCTCAAAGGAATCACATTCTTTGAGGACTGTTACCAAGTTCAAGCCTGTATTGCTCACCACAGGACAGGCCAACAAATCAACAGACGAGTTGTTGGGACAAGGAATGGTGACTTTGTTTGGAAAGCCAGCAGACTGAGAAGATGATGGACTCCTGTCCCAAAGAACAAACTTCCCTGAGTTAGAATTCTGACTTTTTTTATATGAAAAGGGAAAGGGGTAAAGTCCAGGTTCCAGCCAGACTCCAGAGGGGATATGTTAATTTCTTCCTCCTTGCAGCCATTCAGAGGTGGGACTGAACAAGGTGTTTTCTGCAAGCTGAACAAAGGTATTTGAGCTTCACCTGGGAGGCAGGGTTCCTAAAGATGGACCACTGTGTAATTTAAGCTTGCAGGCAACATCTCTTTAATGATTAACTGGAATACAGAGGCGCTTCCCTATTATAAGACAACTTTCCCCAACTTTCATTAAGAAAATGCTTAAATATTCAGAAAAGTTAAAATATACAGTCAATACCCCAATACTCATTCACCTAGATTCCACTGTTGCTCTCCTTGGTGTATGCATATTTATTCCTCTTTCCATACATTTTATTATGTTTTGATACATTTCAAAGTAAGCTGCAGACACTGCTACATTTCACCCTCAAATACTTCGGCATGCATATCATTACCTAGAGTTCAGTATTCGTTTACAACTCTTTTCATTTTGAGACAAAATTTACAATGACATGTACAAGTCTTAAGCTTACAATTTGACAACACCTCTGTAACCAAACTCCTATCAACTGATGAGATGAAGATAACTTCTATTTACTTGTTCACTCACTGTTTTTCTTTCCTACATAGCTGATATTGTATACTGATATCTATTATTTCCTGGGAGATTGGAACAAAAGTTACATGGATTCTAGTGGACTAAAATATTTATGAAATTAATTTTTCCAATTCTGATGACTTTTAAGAAGCCTCTGTCACGCCTTCCAAAGGAGTTTCACTAAGTCCTTCTGCCTGCAGCCTGCCCCCTGCCCCATGTGCCCGCTCTGGTAAGGGCTGAGCACTGCAGACCCCAGGCCTGCATGTTGCTGTCTGCTAGCTCTGGTTTTGCACAAAGTATTCTCCATACCGAGATGGGCTGTTTAAGAGCTAGGATAGTGACTAAAAACACTGGAAAAAGCCAACATAATATCTTGGCTAATTATTTAACCACATTTCTTTAGCCATAAAATTTTAAATTTATTTTTTAGTTATTTTATTGAAATAAGCATCCAGAAAACATTTTTTAAAAAGCTTTTAAATCCTGAGCTCAAGACTCAATCCTAAAATATGTACTTAATCCTGTATATTATTCTTCTAATCTGTCATCTCACCTTCCAGAACCCCTATCTCAGAGACCAGCATCTTTTCCAGGTCTGCTCTCCTGCACTCCCACAGCTAATCCAACACCAAGGCTTCTCAATGTTACTTCCAAACACCAATCAAATCCACCTACGTCTCTCCATGTCCATCGCACCACCCTCCTGAGGACACCTCCCACCATCAGTCTCCTAACTAGGCTCTAGCCTCTTGAACTCCTCCCCTCTGCACTGCTGGTGCTGGCTCCACACGCAGTGCCCGCCCACCTTAAAAGTGCCTGCAGACTAAAGACCTACAGCTTTCAGGAGGCCAAAAGGCCCTTCCCGCCTCAATCCACACCAAACTTCCTTTATGCCTAAACCACAGTGGCCTTGCTGATCATGAATGCTCCTCCCCCTTGGTTTAGGGAACTCCTTTCCTGCCGAGCGCTGCCTTTCTCAGGGCATTCCTCTGATTACCTCCAAGACTAAGCCACATCTCCCCTGAAAGCGTCCCCGCCCCCCCGCATTTGTTTTTCGAGGTCAATGGTCAAGTATTTCCACAGTATAACCTCTCTTTCCACGACTATAATTTTGTGATTATTACTGATTCTCTCCTTCACTAGACGGTGAGTTCTGTGAAGCAAGGAACACACGTGACATACCCTTCCCGGAACCGCGCCTGGCACAGTAAAACCTCACAGCTTGCCCTCGGAACTGCGGCTATTCAGTAAGAAAATGTTTTTACTTCTTTCAAGGAGCCTTATGCCGGGGAGCCCAGTAAATGATAAACGGGGGTAAAGAAAGAAAAAGAAATCCCAGGTGGTTCAGCGACTTTCCTCCAGCATCCCTCCTTGGGCGGCCGCAGAAAGCAAGGGTATGCAGGTGTCTGCGCTGTCTCACCTGCCAGGCGCTGAGCAAGGGGCCGAGGGGCGGGGCTACGCGCGCCGAACGGACCAATCAGGTGCGCTTTCGATGGCCACGCCCTCCCGCGCGCCGCCGCACGCCCGGTCAGGAGTCGGGCGTAGCGCCGTCCGGCCTGCGTGTGTCCCCGTACGTGCGCCATGATGGCCGGACGGAAGACGTAGAGGCCGGAAGGACGGGCGCCCGGCCTAGCCCGGGCTCTAAGACAACTTTACACCCCGGCTAAGGTCCGGCCGCGCGGCAGCGTCTACAGTCCGCCGGCAGGTGGGAGGCATTGGCCTTCCAAGGACAACGACACGGCCGAGCGCTAGGCCGCAGGTCTGGCCCTACGACACCGTCTTCCCGCCGCAGGTCCCCTCACTCGCGCAGCGCCCCTGGCCTTTGGCTTTACCTGTACCGAGCCGCCGATTGTTGAAGTTTGGCGGCAGCAGCCCGCAAGCGGGCTCCCGGGTGAGACCCTCTTCGCCTTCCGTAGTGGGCGGGGCCTCGACTCCCGGCTTTAAAGGGAAGGCGACGTTAGGAGGAGAGTGTTTCCGGCTGGCGGCTTCAAGTCCTCCGACAGAAAAGGGCGCACAGTGGCCGCTTCCCCGGGCTCTAGCCGCCACAGGTGGTGCGGCGATCGGAGGCTCGCTACCCCTCGATCCCTTATGTTGGCGCCGACCTCATTGTAGCTGCGTGCCCAGAGGGCTTACAGCTTGCATAGGTCTTTCTTATTTAATAAAATATTACTTTGATAGGATGGTTAATCAATTCAGTCCAGTTGTTCAGTCGTATCCGACGCTTTGCGACCCCATGGACTGCAGCACACCAGGCCTCACTGTCCATCACCAACTCCCGGAGTTTACTCAAACTCTTGTCCATCCACTCGATGATACCATCCAACCACCTCATCCTCTGTCATCCACTTCTCCTCCTGCCTTCTATCTTTCCCAGCATCAGGGTCTTTTCCAGTGAGTCAGTTCTCATCAGGTGGCCAAAGTATTGGAGTTTAAGCTTCAGCCTCAGTCCTTCCAATGAACATTCAGGACTGCTTTCCTTTAGGATGGACTGGTTGGATCTCCTTGCTGTCCAAGGGACTCTCAAGAGTCTTCTCCAACACCACAGTTCAAAAGCATCAATTCTTCGGCGCTCAGCTTTCTTTAGAGAACAACTCTCACATCCATACATGACTACTAGAAAAAACATAACTTTGACTAGACAGGCCTTTGTTGGCAAAATAATGTCTCTGCTTTTTAATATGCTGTCTAGGTTGTCACTCTGCTTATTTAAGTTATATGCAGACTACGTTATGAGAAACGCTGGCCTGGAGGAAGCACAAGCTGGAATCAATATTGCCGGGAGAAATATCAATAACTTCAGATATGCAGATGACACCACCCTTTGGCAGAAAGTGAAGAAGAACTAAAGAGCCTCTTGATGAAAGTGAAAGAGGAGAGTAAAAAAGTTGGCTTAAAGCTCAACATTCAGAAAACTAAGATCATGGCATCTGGTCCCATCCCTTCATGGCAAATAGATGGGAAACAGTGTCAGACTTTATTTTTGTGGGCTCCAAAAATCACTGCAGATGGTGATTGCAGCCATGAAATTAAAAGATGCTTACTCCTTGGAAGGAAAGTTATGACCAACCTAGATAGCATATTCAAAAGCAGAGACGTTACTTTGTCAACAAAGGTCTATCTAGTCAAGGCTATCGTTTTTCCAGTGATCATGTATGGATGTGAGAATTGGACTATGAAGAAAGCTGAGAGCCGAAGAATTGATGCTTTTGAACTGTGGTGTTGGAGAAGATCCTTGAGAGTACCTTGGACTACAAGGAGATCCAACCAGTCCATCCTAAAGGAGATCAGTCCTGGGTGTTCATTGGTAGGACTGATTTTGAAGCTGAAACTCCAATACTTTGGCCACCTGATGCGAAGAGCTGACTCATCTGAAAAGACCCTGATGCTGGGGAAAATTGAGGGTGGGAGGAGAAGGGGACAACAAAGGATGAGATGGTTGGATGGCATCACCAACTCAATGGACATGGGGTTGGGTGGACTCTGGGAGTTGGTGGTGGACAGGGAGGCCTGGTATGCTGCAGTTCGTGGGGTCGCAAAGAGTCAGACATGATTGAGCGACTGAACTGAACTAAACTGAGGTTAGTCATAGCTTTTCTTCCAAGGAGCAAACGTCTTTTAACTTCATGGCTGCAGTCAGTGACAGCAACAGCATGGTAACAAGCTATTTCGTAAACATCTTTATACTTACTGTACATTCGGGAGCCCTGCCTCAAAGTTCAGGTGGACAGGAGGACTTGGCAAGTAGAGGCTCCCCTTGGTTCCCAGGTTAGGGGCGCTAGCCACCTGCAAGAGCACCAGGCTGGGTGGGGAAGGCCCGCATGGCCTGCCACCCAGGAGAGCTCAGAGTGGTCAGCGGGTAACCAAGGGGACACGTGCATGGCAGGTGCATGGCCTGTGCTGGCTCCAGGGACAGCTCTAGCCTGGAGGGGTCATGTACCTGGTTTCTTCCCTCGCTGGCTTTGGGGTCTGAAAACCTGCAGCCCACCTGGCCAGGCCTGCCCCTCTGGCCTCTTCTCCATAGGAAAGTCCTCAGTGGCAGTGGGAATCTCCGACTGGGGCTGTCTGAGCCCACCTAGGTAGAGAATCCTCTGGTTTATTTCAGAGCCTGTGACTTCTGTAGGGTACTTGCAATCCAGCAGGACACATCGCTTTATTCTCATTAAATAGCTCCTCAAGCATTACCTCTTTGATCACAGATGAGGAATCTAGATCAGTTTTAAATAGCTCCTTTAGAGCAATGAGCCAATTTTTTGTTTACTCATCAAATCCACGTGGTCCGGCCCAGAAGCTGAATATGAACAATGAAGTGGTAAACTCAGGAAAAACTGTCTGCCTCAAAGGCTGGTGGTTAGTATTTGCATGTTGACCTTTTTGAAGTTAAATAAGAAGAGTTAAAGTTTCAGTTTCATTTTACCAGGAATATGCTTCAATGACAATGTGGTTACTTAGTGTAAGTCTGGGAACCGAGTGACCAGCACAAAACTTGGAAAATAGTGGGTGCTGGCCACTGTGCTCCATGCTTTCCTTCTATCAAGTCGTCTAATCTTCAGGAAAAGCCGATTACCCGCTTTCACAGATGGTGGAACGAAGCCTGAAGAAGGTAAGTATTAATGGTTTGCCCAAAGTTTGGCAGCTAGTAGACTCAATTAAAAAAAAATCCACCCAGGCAGCCCAATGGGAGAGTTGGTTTTCTCAATGCTGAATGTCTCTTATGAAAAGAGTAAAGCAGTGGGATTCAAGTCTGTGAAGATACTAAGTGAAATGTGTGGAACTGAATGAAGAGTTTAATACCCAAACTCAGGACTTAACAGTTTGGTAAGATTATGACCAAGTCGTCATCAGTAACTGGAGCTTCCTGCCAGCGCCCCTTTCGCAGCCCCTCTGAAGTATGTGCAGCCAGATTGGATGCTTTGAGGAGTTCCCTAGACTGCCGGCGTCAGGTGTCTCAACTTCAAGAAACAGACATTAGTGCTCCTGGAAGGAGGTGAGCAGAAAGGGTGGGTGTCACAGACATGCCCTCAGAGAGAAGCAGGCTCTTTTTATCTCTTCTGAACTCTGCTTTGACCTCAGCTGAAATGGAACCAGACAGCGTTCAAAGAACCATTGAGAGTTTTGGACTCAGCCCCACTGGGGGCCGACTTTAAAGACTCTTGACTAACGAAAGTAGAGTGGGCAGCTGGCTTTTTCAGGACCCCTCCCTGTATTTATGGCCTCTGCCTGCTAAGGCTCCCTCTTTGGTTTGGGCATGTTATGTGACTACGCCACAAAGCCCTTGGAAGCTGTCTGATTTGATAGGTGCATGGAAGAGGATTCTCAGTGTAGAGAGCTTTCCCAGTTGTTATTGTCTCTACCTATAATTCACCAAAAAAAACCCTACAAAGCCCAGAATGTAAAATTGAAACTCCATAATATGACTCACATCCTGGTGACTAAAATTCCTGCATTTTCAACCACAGCGTGATTTCCAGGTTATTTCCTGGTTAGTCCCTGAATGGCACATTTCCTCACACAGTGCAGATATTGGTGTTTTTGCCCTGAGGAAGGATTAAAGGAAACAGTTCTGTCCCTCTCCTTGCCTGTTAGCTTTCAGAGTCCCCTCTCTTCACCCGTGGTGCAGAGGGAGGCATGGGAGACAGTTGCTTAGCCCCGGTCATTGAGGTTCAGGAGTCTACTCTGTGATTTCCTCAAAAGTTGTTAACTCTAGGCTGTATCTTCATGATGCCCCAGTGACTGCAACAAATTAAGAAGCTAACCTGATAATAGTCCTGTGTTTAGTTTGAAGTTATGTGGATGTGGCAAAGCCTGTCTGGGGTCAAATACTCAGCCTATTCTTCAACAAGTAGCTATTAATGGATTGTAGGTAGTTTATATACCCTCTTCCCGCCGTCCATTAGATTGTAAACTCCCATCAGGACCGTTTTGCTAAAACAAAAGAACGGGAGTCTATTACGTGCAAGAGCCTGTGTAGTGCATACCGAGTCCAGGGAGAGTGTTGGCTTGAATGTCAGCCGCTTTCTCATCTCAGAGCCATTTAGTAATGGAGAAGAGCTGTGCTCTGCCCTTTTGAGCATGTTTACAAACTTGTGGAAAGGGGCAGAGAAAGCATGGCGTGCTCGGGACTTTGACTGATGGAGGGTGACTTCAAAACCTCAGCCCTTAACACCTGAAAGCTGGAAGCCTTCTTACGGCATCTCTACCATTATCCCCAGGCAGGACTGCGATGAATCCATTCTGAACATGTAATCAGCTAGACACTTAAAAAACAAAGCTCCAAAACCCAGGCAAGGAGACCCAGCCCTCTGTCAGGAGCCCATCTCAGTGTTTTAAGGGGCTGAGGGACTCCTCCTTTACGAACCTAAATCCATCCGGCAGCTACTTCTGCTGGTTCCTCAGAAGAGCTGCACCATCTGGTGACCACGTCTGTGTCAAAACCCTTCACATACTCTCACACTATTATTAGATTCAGAATAAATTTCTTTACCACGTGAAAAGTTTCCCATAACATTAGATTCCAGATTAATCGTTTCTCTTACCGAAAGTGATGGCACCAGACTTCCCTGGCAATCCAGTGACTAAGACTCTGCACTTTCACTGCAGAGGGCACTGGTTCGATCCCTGGTCCAGGAACTAAGATTCCACAAGCTGTGTGATGTGGCCAAGGAAAAAAAGTGATAACACTAATAATTAAAACATGACAGTGGTTGGGAATGACCAAAACAAATGTGTCCAATGAATGAAATTGTGATGAATTTTTTTAAAAGTTCTCATGTCTGCCAAGACATGGACGAGATGATTGGATGGCATTATGGACTCAATGGACATGAGTTTGAGCAAGCTCCGGAAGATGGTGAAGGACAGGGAAGCCTGGCGTGCTGCAGTCCATGGGGTCACAGAGTCGGACATGGCTGAACAACAGAGTCAGGCTGAACAACAGGCCTGCTAAGTAAAAACATGTTTATATATGAAAGGTCCTTTTATTGTCTGTGAGAAAGGCTGTTATGCAACCAAATAAAGCAGAAAATCGGTTCAAAAGTCTCCTTTGGAGAAACAACAGGGCCATATGCTTCCATTTCAAAGATGTTCCATTCAGGAGTAAGTCAGTTAACTTTGGTCATTTTGAAACACTTGATAAAAATAATTTCTGTTACCATAATGAGACGTCATGTAGAAACACGAAGAGCTGGTGCAGGAAACCTTAGGAAACATGCATTGTCTTGTGCTGTGAGGTCAGCCTAAAGCAGGACCAAGTCATGAGTATTCTCTGTGATAAAACCCACTAATGTGTTTAAACACCCACATGAGATCTTCTAGTTACAAGGCTGCTTAAGGAAGTTAGGGCTAACAGCAAATATAATGTTAGTGGTGAAACAAACTTGTGCTCCTGCCGCTTCCCATCTTTGAGGGACACAGAATTAAAAATGGATCATTCCATCTTGGAGAGTCCTCGGCTGTGGAGTTTGATCTGTTCACTGTGTGGGGAGGAGCACGCACAGTCCTACTGTACGTTTCTGTCATCGGCTGCTTTCTCCCCTGCAAGTTGTTCAGTTGCCAAGATTTTAAAGGGTGATTTGCTGGCAGCCTGGGATGTATCCATGACCTTAGCAAAGTGGAAATGAAAGCTCTCCGTTTTTCTTCTTTTCTTTCTTTTTTTTGCAACAGTAAAACTACCAATTTTACAGTCAGTTGAACAGCAATAGATGAATTTGTTTAAAGTCTGTGTTCACAAAGAAAACCTGAACTTCAGTGGCTTGAATGCCTGAAGCTGCAGTGCGATCTTTGAAGGGCAGACACTCTTACAGCTTGCTCTAGGCCACTGTCACCTGCTTCTCTGCACAGGTGCTGACCCCTCGGTTGATCCGGGGCCTCCTGGCGGGGGAGCAGGAAAGCTGGGCCTTTGTGTGCTGCAGAGAACGCTTTTCCAAGGCCTGGGCCAGTTTTCTGCAGCGGCCACAGGAAGCAGAAGAAAGAAAAGGTTAAGGGCCACCACGAAGGTCAGAGGGGGTTTAAATTTAGTTAACGTTGGAGGTTATAGCTTTTAACAACAGCTTTAAGAAAACTGATTCAAAGATGCAATTTGTTTCTTCTTTGTCAACCGTTAATTTTTTTTATCCTATTGATAGTGACAGCTTAACAAAGTTTTTATATGCTAGAGGTTTTCATCCTTTTAGAGGATAAAGGCCTGTTCCTAAAAAGAGATGCAGGTGGAGAACTTTATAAAGCTTCCATGACTTTCAAATTGGGAGCTTTAAAATAGACTCCCTGCTTGGCTGAGTCAAAAATAATCTGCAAGGGATGTTTAAAAAAAAATATCTCTATTGGAAATGGGGGACTACTTTGGCAGTCGGATACAGAGGCTCAGATTTCTAGAAGCTTCTTTGTATTTTGCTTTCAGCCATTCTAGGATAGCTTTCCCAGCTTTTATTCAAAATTACCAAAGACACCTCCCCTTACCTTTTCATATGTGTATTTCTTTAAATTTAGAGCATGGTATTGTTCATTATATCTCTGTGTGAGCAAAAGAGATGGCCACAGATTTCTGTACTTGCGCTCTATGTTCCCGTCATTCTGTTAGTCCAAGTTTTCTATTCAAGGATGGAAATGTTGTGGAAATTAGTCTTTCAAAGGAGAGTCATGTAAACTCTGGCTTCTCAATGGGAAACCCACACCCTTCAATAGGTATGATTACCCAGGGCTGACGTTGAATGTCCTGTATCACACAAAGGCCTTGTGTATTATTTAGCTGCATTTCTACCATATGTAAGAGGCTTGACTCTCTTGGAATGGGTTTCATACATTTATTTGGCTGGAGTTTTAAAATGCTGAGCTTGGGTCTACAGAGCTGTGCTTTCTATTGTATGTATGTTCAGCAGGGTAAATGTAACCTGTACATCCAACTGCTGTCCTGTAAATGCAGCCATGAAATTAAAAGACACTTGCTCCTTGGAAGAGAAGCTATGACCAAACTAGACAGCATGTTAAAAAGCAGAGACATCATTTTGCCAACAAAGGTCCATATTGTCAAACTATGGTTTTTCCAGTAGTTGTATACGTATGTGAGAGTTGGACCGGAAAGAAGGCAGAGCACTGAAGAACTCATGCTTTCAAACTGTGGTGCTGGAGAAGACTCATGAGAGTCCCTTGGACTGCAAGGAGATCAAACCAGTCCATTCTAAAGGAAATCAACCCTGGAATATGCATTGGAAGGACTGATTCTGAAGCTGAAGCTCCAGTACTTTGGCCACCTGATGCAAAGAGCTGACTCATCGGAAAAGACCCTGATGCTGGGAAAGATAGAAGGAAGGAAGAGAAGGGATGAGAAGATGAGATGGTTGGATGGCATCACTGACTCGATGGACATGAGTTTGAGCAAGCTCCAGGAGATGGTGAAGGACAGGGAAGGCAGGCGTGCTGCAGTCCATGGGGTCACAAAGAGTCAGACACGACTAAGCAACTGAACAACACCAACAAATGCATGTATTTGACAGCATAACGATTTCAGGTTTGGTGAGGACTCATTTAATTATTATTTGGGAAGTGAAATTTTTTGTATAAGAGATGTTTATCTTCCAGATACCTAAGCGTACCTCTCAAGTGAACACAAAACTTCTTAACATTTTGAATAAAAGTGTTTTATAGAATCTATTACAGACTTTACTGCTTTCTGACACATGGTATAATGAGTATTGTTTTCAAGAATGGGAGTGTCCTCAGCCATTAAAAAGGATGAAATCATGCCATTTGCAGCAACATGGATGGACCTAGAGATGGTCATACAGAGTGAAGTCAGAGAAGGAGAAATTTCATATGACATCTCTTATATGTGGAATCTAAAAAGAACTGATACAAATGAATGTACAAAATAGAGAGAGACTTGAAGACTTAGGGAATGAACTTATGGCTGCCGGGGGAAGGGATAGTTAAGGAGTTTGGGATGGACATGTACACAGTGCTATATTTGAAATGGATGACCAACAAGGACCTACTGTATAGCACAGGGAACTCTGCTTAATGTTGTGTGGCAGCCTGGATGGGAAGGAAGTCTGTGGGAGAATGGATACATGTCTGTGTGTGGTTGAGTCCCTTCACTGTCTACCTGAAACTGTCCATTGTTAATCAGCTATACCCTCATACAAAATAAAAAGGTTAAAATAATAATGAAAAAGAATGACAGTCTTTCTATGACTACACGTCTCCATATGGTGGTATATATGACACTCCCATCATAATCAATGCCACTACATGCCTAAACTGGCATGATTTTGAATTTGAGATTCGTCTTTTTATAGATTTTCTTACTCCTCTCTTGCCATTATATTGCCAGCTACCCCTACGTGGCTTTGCGTCTTTAATAGTTCCTAAAGTTCTGCTCAAGGTCAAGTTTAATCTCATCTGGCCTCATGCAGGGGCTGCTCCATCCCACCTTATTCCAAGTCAGCCCACACACTGCTGCCAGGGTAATCTTGTTTTAGTATAAAGCTCTGCTCACACCAGTGCCTTGCTGGAGACACTGCTGGTGATTTTGCGTGGCCCTCCTGCTGAAATGGACTGTGAGTTTCCACTGCAGGGTTTCTCATCCTCTGCAATGATCCATTAGCCTTTTGTAGTTGACACACTGGTCAATTTGTCTGTTCTGCCCAGACTCCTTTTTCCATCTTGTTTCCTGGACATGACCCCTGAGAGGGGAGCCTCACAGTCCAAATGTCCAGCCTGCAGACCCTCTCCAGTTCTCAGCTCACTGGACCAAGGCAGGACCTACAGCAGAACGGTCCATCCGCCATGACAGTTTGCGGTCAACCTGGGAGATTTGCTGGGTGTCAGAGGGTACTTGGGGCAGAAAAACTAATTGGATATCCATTTTCCTCTCCCAGGTTTTAGCTGAGCACATTTGTTGTCGTTCAGTTGCTTAGTCACGTCCAACTCTTTTCGACCCCATGGACTGGAGCCCTCCAGGCTTCCCTGTCCTTCACTTTCTCCCAGAGCTTGCTCAGACTCCTGTCCATTGAGTCAGTGATGCCATCCAACCATCTCATCCTCTGTCATCCCTTTCTCCTCCTGCCCTCAATTTTTCTCAGCATCAAGGTATTTTCCAATGAGTTGGCTCTTTGCATTGGGTGACCAAAGTAATGGAGTTTCAGCATCAGTCCTTCCAATGGATATTCCAGGGTTGGTTTCCTGTAGGATTGACTGGTTTGATCACCTTGCAGTCCAAGGGACTCTCAAGAGTCTTCTCCAACACCACAGTTCAAAAGCATCAATTCTTTGGCATTCAGCTTTCTTTATAGTCCAATTCTCACATCCATACCTGACTACTGGAAAAACCATAGTTTTGACTGGACAGACCTTTGTTGGCAAAGTAATGTCTCTGCTTTTTAATATGCTGTCTCGGTTTGTCATAGCTTTTCTTCCAAGGAGCAAGCGTCTTTTAATTTCATAGTTGCAGTCATCATCTGCAGTGATTTGGGAGCCCAAGAAAAAAAGGTTGAGCATATAGCTGCCCAGAATAAAGACAACTCCAGTCCCCTGGGGCCTGCAGGGCTTCATTTCCTGTCTTTGGATAACTCTTAAGCAGATTTTCTTTTTTTTCTTTTTTCTTCCCTTTTAAGAGTATATTTATTTATTACTCTATCTTTAGGCTGCACCATGAAGCATGCGGGATCTTAGTTCTCCAACTGGGGATCAAACCCATGCCCCTGCAGTGGAAGCTCAGAGTGTTTAAGCACTGGACCACCAGGGACATCCTGATGTGGATATTCTTATCTGTCTGTTGATTGAAACCAAACATCTTTAGAGCTTTAACCCTCTTCACCCTCCTCTGCCAAGCAGCCAAACCATGATTTGCTCCTATCTTCCTTGTGTTTTCTGTGTCCGCCCATTCACACCCTGCCCTCTGCCTGGAATCCAGTCCAGCACCCTGTCCTCACGGAACCCTCCCTTCGCCCAAGTCGGTGAGTTTCTCCCTTCTTCGGATCCTGTCATTTCTCGTATGCTTGTTCTGTGCCATTTATTTTTCTCTGTCTCCTAATGCGTTTATGTAGAGGTTGGCACATCCCACCCTCTACAGTGTCAGCACCTTCAAGGCTGGGACCCTTGGTCCCTGTGTCCTGCAGAGAGGCCAGCCTCGGACCTGCATTTCCTTAATGCACATTAAGAATTTGTTGTGGGCTGTGAAGCACACACCTAAGCCTTTTCAGATGGGGGTCTCTGAATAAACTGCAGGAGCTCTGCTGCAGGATTTCATGTCTTCTGGATGCTTCCCTCCTCTCTGCTCTCTTGGAGCTGACAGTTGTTAACCAAAGACCACAGATGCTGAGTCACAGTTTTAGGAGGAACCTTTCTAAACCACTTGGGAAGCTCTCTGAGGTTAGCATCTTTTGTTGAAACAAATTGCTATGCTCAGTAGCATGCCTGCTGAATTAGAAGCACAAAATGTCTATAAACTATTTATGAAAAAAATCACAGGGAAGCTCAGTGTCTGTAAAGGGGTAATAGCTGGGTCTCCAAACTTTTGTGTTAACTACCATGTTATGGACTCTGTAATTGCAACTGACATTCTGTATAATCATCACGCACGTGTGTATACTCAGTTGCTCAGTCGTGTCCTACTCTTGTGACCCCATGGACTATAGCCCACCAGGCTCCTCTGTCTATGAGATTCTCCAGGCAAGAATGTTGGAGTGGGTAGCCATTCTCTTTTCCAGGGCATCTTCCTGACCCAGGGATAGAGCCTGGGTCTCCTGAATTGGCAGGCGAGTTCTTTACCACTAGTGCCACTTGGGAAGCCCATATTCATCATAAGAATTGTCAAAGGATTATTAAACGATCAAACATGTATAACCTTGGGTTGACCTTGCTGCCTCTAAAACAGAAAGTTCACAAGGAACTAGAACACCCAGTCTTAATCACTTCTTTAACTTTCTGTGCGTGATTGATGGGTTTTTACGACTGTCGTGGTCAAATGTTTTGGTAACATGTAATGCACTCATATCTAAATACTTTGAAATTTTATATTTCATTTCCTCTTTAAATCAAGATCTACCAAGATATTTTCATTTTATTCTATAGTATGCCAGGTTTTTTTTTAATGGATATAAAGTTGTGTATATGAATGTATCAATTTAGATCAAGCTTGTTTGTTACTTAAATTCTCTGTGTACACTTTTCATTTATTTGAATTTTTATTCTCCATAAAAAAAAAAAAACAACTACCTAACTATAGAAAAAAATTTTGCAGGTACCTTTTTTACCCCTATGAATTAGGCATGCAATTGAATTTCTCTCCATTGCTGCCATTTGTATTTTGTGATAAAAACATGATTAACCTCAGGCTGGAGAAGGCAATGGCAACCCACTCCAGTACTCTTGCCTGGAAAATCCCATGGACGGAGGAGCCTGGTAGGCTGCAGTCCAAGGGGTTGCAAAAAGTCGGACACGACTGAGTGACTTCACTTTCACTTTCACATGAATCTCACAGGAAGAATCAGACATCACACAACAGGTCCATGTGTAATTATAATTGCATCTTTAAATGATCACCATGAGGGCGTGCAACAGAATAATGAGAATTAATGAGTAGAAGAACTGCCCCGAAGCATGTGGGATCTTCCCGGACCAGGGATGGAACCCGTGTCTCCTGCACTGGCAGGCAGATTCTTTATCGCTGTACCACCGAGGAAGCCCCCTCCCTCGCCCCACATTTCTGCTGCATCCTTTATAGGCTGTGACTGATGGCCTTTCACAACTTCTAGTATCCTCTTTCATACTCAGCCATCATGTCAGGATCCACTGGTGTAGGTGAGTGTTTTACACTAGCAATAGTTTAAGTCATAAACATTGCCACTGACTTTATTGTTTGCAGATTAGAATGGATTTGAAGTTACTCCTTTGCTAATTGGCCTCCAGCTCACTTGCTTTCTCAAGCCGGGGAGAGGTGGCTGCCAAATTACAGCAGGGGGTGTGCTGCTCCCTAGACCTGATTAGGCCAGGCTCTCGCCTCTTGCTGGACTCCCCAGGTGTGGCCAGGGGGCCCCAATGGGAGCTTCACATGCTTGCGGGGCTGCCGCAGAGAGGGACACCTGTTTTCCCAAGTGTCCAACTCTCTGTGACCCCCCAGACTGTAGCCCTCCAGGCTCCTCTCTCCATGGGTTCCTCCAGGCAAGAATACTGGAGTGGGTTGCCATTCCCTTCTCCAGGGGATCTTCCTGACCTAGGGATGGAACCCAGGTCTCCCATATGCAGGGAGACTACCATCTGAGCCACCAAGGAAGCCCAGGGGTGTTTTCCCAAAGGTGGCATCAGTGAAAGTATACACCCAGACTGAGAAACACATTCATTCAGTGAATGTGACAGAGTCGGAGAAGAAAACGCAGGACAGCAGGGATTCAGTGTGGGCAGGAGGTTGGGAGGGCCCCCAAGCAGGCTCTCGGCCAGGGAGGCTGAGCTGCCAGAGGGTGGACCCAGGGGCAGGTAGCAGGGGAGCTGGTTTGCTGCCTCATGACCTGCAGAAACGTGATGGTCGGTGAAAGAAGCCAGTCACAAAGGAACACGTATTGTTTTTCCATTTATAAGAACCATCCTCAGATGACAACTATATGGAGGCAAAAAGTAGATGATGCTTACTTAGAGCAGGGGCGGGCAATGGGGAAGGATTGTGAATAGAAAAGTTTTTCTTTAATTAGGTGATGGAAGCATTTCTAAAATTAGATTGTGATCATAGTTATACAACTCTATACATTCACTAAAACTCCATTGTAAAAATGGGTGGACTTTACAGGATGTAAATTTTATGGTGTGTATTCATGTTAGGTATCAATAAGGCTATTTTGGGGATGTTCCAGATGGCACAGAATCCAGCTGCCAATGCAGGAGTAACAAGAGACGCAGGTGCAATCCGTGGGTCAGGAAGATCCCCTGCAGTAAGAAATGGCAGCCCACTCCAGTATTTTTGTCTGGAAAATCCCATGGACAGGGGAACCTGGTGGGCAAGTCCATGGGGTTGCAAAGAGTCGGACATGACTGAACTCAAGGCTATTTTTTAAAAGTCAAAGGATTTATTATTTTAATAATAATCCAAGCTCTTATTATATAAAATCTTATTAATAATCTAATTATATAAAATCTTATTATATAAAAATATCATTTTACCAAATTTCTGTTCTTAGTATTGCATCCATTTTATCTCACTCAGTGACCTGTAAAATGCTCACTGGGATGTTAAATATGAATGGCAGTTTAATTTTTCTAAAATTGTCATTGTGCAAAAAAGCAGCATGTATTTATTTCAATTCATATGTTATTAGATAGGAATATATTTATTTTCCCCAGTGAGTCAGTATTCTGTGGAATTGAGTGTGATCAGGTTTTATACTTTTGCCTTAGCAATTATGGCATTATAGCAGGATTTTGAAAGTATAATTGGACTGCCGCTGACAGGATACTTTATTACATAAAATGCAAATTAAAATCCAGCTACATTTTGCATACGTTTTGAGTCAGTTTCAGTGAGAGAGATTTTATAAATTCAGCCTGAGTGTAAATAGAATTTCCTTTACAAATTAACCTGTATAAACAGTAACGCTTATTATTCCACAAGAACATAGATTTGATGTTTTCACCACCAGTTGTCTAACCATTCTCGTGAGAGGAGGCTGCACTAGAGCTGACCCTTCATATACAAAGTGTGTGAGTGTCCAGGGCACTCTGTAGACACTGGGCCTGGACATTGGTCCTGCAGATCCCACGAAAATCCCTATGGTCATTAGACTCGTTAGGGAAAATCTTGTCGTGCTGGTCGGCAGGTCTCCCTTCTGGTGCTTTTATTGAATCATTCTTACGTGCCCGGAGGACCCCTTCCTAAGAAGGAATCAGGCCTCAGAGGCCAGGAAGTGTTTGGTGAACTGTGTCCCTGATTCCACAACAGAACGCCCGTGGGCTTCCTGAGGGGGGCAGCACACACAACAGTTAGCAAAGCCACATGCGAGAAAGCCATGCAGGAGGGCCTCTGACCACAGCAAGGGTTTGTCCGTCAAGCACCAACACTGAGAAAAACAGCCCAGACAGAAGGAGTGCACAGGGCTCAAACCACCCTGGGAAGCAACTTCCCGAAGTCCGGCACCTGGAATTAGTAACCTACCTCCCCCCACCCCCGATCCCCACCCCACAGCCACCACACACACAGCTCCAGACCTGGGGATGCCCTTGGGGTAGGCCAGGGTGTGGTACTCTATTCACTGGACCGGGTACTGTAGTCACTGGATGTGGTGTTGTGCAGTCCCTGGACATGGCATTGTGTATTCACTGGACATGGTATTGTGTATTCACTGGACATGGTATTGTGTATTCACTGGACGCAGCGTTGTATAGTCCCTGGATGTGGTGCTGTATATTCACTGGACGCGGTGTTGTGCAGTCACTGGACGCGGTGTTGTGTGTTCACTGGACGCGGTGTTGTGCAGTCACTGGACGCGGTGTTGTGCAGTCCCTGAACATGGTATTGTACAGTCACTGGACGCGGCAGTGTGTAGTCCCTGGATGTGGTGCTGTGTGTTCACTGAACACGGTGTTGTGCAGTCACTGGACGTGGTGTTGTGTGTTCACTGGACGCGGTGTTGTGCAGTCACTGGACGCGGTGTTGTGCAGTCACTGGACGTGGTGTTGTGCAGTCCCTGAACATGGTATTGTACAGTCACTGGACGCAGCAGTGTGTAGTCCCTGGATGTGGTGCTGTGTGTTCACTGGACATGGTGTTGTGCAGTCCCTGAACGTGGTGTTGTACAGTCACTGGACACGGTGTTGTGTGTTCACTGGACGCGGTGTTGTGTAGTCCCTGGATGTGGTGCTGTATATTCACTGAACACGGTGTTGTGCAGTCACTGGACACGGTATTGTGCAGTCCCTGAACATGGTATTGTACAGTCACTGGACGCGGCAGTGTGTAGTCCCTGGATGTGGTGCTGTGTGTTCACTGAACACGGTGTTGTGCAGTCACTGGACGTGGTGTTGTGTGTTCACTGGACGCGGTGTTGTGCAGTCACTGGACGCGGTGTTGTGCAGTCACTGGACGTGGTGTTGTGCAGTCCCTGAACATGGTATTGTACAGTCACTGGACGCAGCAGTGTGTAGTCCCTGGATGTGGTGCTGTGTGTTCACTGGACATGGTGTTGTGCAGTCCCTGAACGTGGTGTTGTACAGTCACTGGACACGGTGTTGTGTGTTCACTGGATGCGGTGTTGTGTAGTCCCTGGATGTGGTGCTGTATATTCACTGAACACGGTGTTGTGCAGTCACTGGACACGGTATTGTGCAGTCCCTGAACATGGTATTGTACAGTCACTGGACGTGGCGGTGTATAGTCCCTGGATGTGGTGCTGTATATTCACTGGACGCGGTGTTGTGCAGTCACTGGACGCGGTGTTGTGTGTTCACTGGACGCGGTGTTGTGTAGTCACTGGATGTCTAGTTTGCAGCTTCTGCTTCTTGGAAGGGCACTGTAACTTAGCCCCACATGGGTGACTGGCCTTGTATACAGATCCAGGAGGGGCGTGATGCCAGCCATCTGGGGGCTCAGCCACCCAGGACCCCCAGCACTTCCCACCCCCTGCTCCTCCTGGCTGGTACGGGTCTGTTGCACCCCACTGCCACCACCTGGAGCTGTGGCTTTTCCTGCCTCCGTGGCCAGGGCTGGGTCCCTGGTGCTCTGCGAATGCTTCCCTGACATTCTTTTCTAAGGTCGCCTCCTCACTGGTCTTATTGATGGAGGGATTCTATTTTGTTTTTGAGAATTCTGAGACAGAAAACTGAGCCTTGACACCTAGGAGTCCTGGTTTGAATCAAGGCCCCCTGAAGGTCCTACCTGACCCTGTCCTGAAGGCTGGATGGCTTCAGGGCATTAGTAATAATAATGATATAATATGTGATATATATACACACACATATATATGTATACTGGCTACAGTTTGTGCCAGCCACCCTTCTAAACATGTTACATCTATTGACTCACTTAGTTCTCATAAAAACTTTCTGATTAAGTACTTGTTCTTATATCAGCTCAGTCATGTCTAACTCTTTGCGACCCCATGCAGCATGCCAGGTCTCCCAGTGCATCTCCAACTCCTGGAGCTTGCTCAAACTCATGTCCATCAAGTCGGTGATTCCATCCAACCATCTCATCCTCTGTCATCCCCTTCTCCTTGTTTTTATATATTCTTTCATAAATAAGGATGCTGAGACGAGAGTTTAAGTAACCTGCCCAAGGTCATGCAACTCATTAACAACAGAGCAGGGATTAGAACCTCAGCGGTCTGTCTCCAGAGTTTATGCTCTTACCTACTGTACTACCAGTGAGAGTTAAAATAATATTTTATCTATGTATTTCATTTTATGTGGTATTTTATCTATGTAATAATAAAAATAGTGACATTATCAAATTGATTATACACCTAGGTCTGACAAAATGAGTTATAATCCCAGAACTTCCTTTACTTCTCAAAAACTTGTAGGGAGGTGATACTGAAAATCATTTAGAGAGGAATATTTATGTTAGTTTATACTTTATTTTCAAAATTCTTTGTTTTCCATGTGGAGGACAGAGCTCTGTTGTGAGGTTTATTTGCCAACTCCATCTTTTACCTCCTAAGTTTCCTTGAGGAGTTAGTTTTCTTTTTTATATAAATTCATTTATTTTAATTGGAGGCTAATTACTTCACAGTATTGTAGTGGTTTTGCCATACATTGACATGAATCAAGTTAGTTTTAAATCTCTGGACTCTTGCTTCTTCATCCTTAAAATGGGATAATATTGTCAAAGAGTGCAAGGATCAAACAGGATAAATTAAAATATTTTGGAAACTATAAAGCAACATAGAAATGTAGAGATATTATTCATTTCCTGATCCCAGGTCCCCTCGAAATACTTATCTCTGAGCATTTGCTGGGCATGACCTGATAAGGGGATAAGCTAGGTGATCCAGTGCTACTCCAAGTGTGGTGTGGGGACCAGCAACGCTAGCAGCCCCTGGAAGCTTCTGGGAAACCTTGTTTTGCGGTTTGTTCTCAGGTTTACCGATTCAGAAATTGATCGTGAGCGTGGAGTCCGCAGTCACGCTTAACGAGGCCTCCAGGTGATTCTGATGCACGCCAAGGTTCGAGCAGCACTGGTGTGGAGTACGTTTAGTCCATTCTTCAACAGATATTGATGGAGTATCTCTAGAAGGGGCCGGTGGCTGGGTCTGGAAGGCAAGACAGAGATGGTCTCTGTGTTCCGTGTGGCCTCCGTGCTCCTGAGCCCCGTGGCCTCTGCCCCGGCGGCCTTCCCTCTCCTCCTCCTCCATCCTCCCAGGCGCTCAAAGGAGGCCTCCCCACCCTCCAATAAATCAGTCACCTGTCTGTCCCTCTGCACCCACTGTGTACGGGTCTTTCTCAGGTCATAAGGTAAGGCTTTTTGTGTCCAGTTTTCCCCTAAACTAGAAGCCTGTGTTTTAAATTTCTAGATCTCTGGAGTTTGATAACGTTCAAGGCAGGAAGACCCGGGAGGTGCGGGGGGACAAAGCAGGGAAGTAGGGCGGAGGGGGCGTTTGCCTTTTTCTTTGGAAGGCATCACCTCCATTCACCTGTTGTGCAAACCGGGTGATTTTGACTTCCACGTGGAAGGGACCTTTCAAAGCCCAACTCTTGAAATGACCCGCAAGTGTAATTAAACTCTAGCTATTTCTTTCTCATCTTCTACCTATAAGGCACTGTGGGGGCTGCAGTGAATGGTCCTGCCCTCAGGAAGCTCCCCATGGAACAGAAAAACACAGGGCCCAGCACCCCCCACCCAGCCAGAGGGGTGTTTTTGATTAGTTGGCCACTTGGAACCCTCCAGAAGACATTCTAAGTCTTTGCAGCCTTCCTAAACATAGGGCTGGTGCTGCGACCCTCTGCTAAGTCCCCTTATCATAAAAGTTTGTGCTGGGAGCCCTGGCTGGGCATGCTGTCCTGCAATCCTGGTTGCCTGTGCAGGGGCTGCTCTTTGTTTGGAGCTGGGAAGTAAGAGGAAGCTGGTGGTGGGGAGATGGTGTGGAGTGTGGAGGAGACGGTGGGAGGGCCCCAGGGTGGGGTGATAAAACATAGTTATGTTTCCAGAAGCAGTGTGGTTCATTTGAAATATTGATTCCTGTGGGGAGGTCACAGCCCAGCCTTTGTGGTGCTTTCAGAGGAGCTATTTATACATTTTGGTCTTTGTTTTGGAGTCAACTCCTATATTGGTGACACTCTGGCTTTGCTGAAGTAGTGTTTAAAAAAGAAAGTACTAATTACTAACTTCACCCATGGAACAAAAGCTTTCTCATAAGCGTCTACTCCCACTGCTTGGGGAAGGCAGCTGGAATCCTCTTCCTCTCTAGCTAAAGCAGGGTTCCTGGAATAAATTAAATGAAGACTCACATGCCCTTGAAATCTTGAGTTTTGGGTCCTATAATGACTTTTCGGGCTTCCCTGGTGTCTCAGATGGTAAAGAATCTGCAATACAGGAGACTCGGGTTTGATCCCTGGGTTGGGAAGATGCCCTGGAGAGGGGAATGGCTACAGTCCACGAGGTCGCAAAGAGTTGGACACAGCTGGGTGACTAACACACACACTGTATAGTGAATATAACAGCATTATTTTTATTTGTATTTGGCCCCACCATGTAGCATGTGGGATCTTTGTTCCCCAACCCGTGCCCCCTGCGGTGGGAGTACAGACGGAATCTTAACCACTGGACCACCAGGGAATGTTTCTGGAGCATTTAATTAAAAAAAAAAAACAACAAACTTGTAAATACTGTAATGCAGCAAAAATGAATGTCAGGTTTACTACACTATGAGACATCAATACAAGGGATGCTCATCTGCTTTCTGAGATGATACAGCACCGTCCCTGTCCTGTCGTGGACCTGAGTTGGCACTGGAGATAAAAAAAAATACATACATGTTTGCAATGTTTATTTCTACTTGGAGGATACATAGTTACATTTACCTGCCAGGCTTTCTGTAGAGCCTGAACCTTTTTTGGGGGGTGCCGGGGTGGGGTGTGAGCATGCCTGGAACTCCACCCAGCCTAGTGCACAATCACACCCACACCAGCCTGGGGACAAGATGGAGGCAGGATCACTCATGCCCTCCTCGCCTCCTCTCACTACCTCTGTTTCAACAAGCTTTATGTTTAGGGACTGGCCCTTTTGGAGATTTGCAGCTTGGTTTTTACTGTCTGCATTCACAGATCAATGATTATGTTGGTATTTAATTCAATTATGTAATTATAGTATCAGGTATGACTGGTAAGAAGAGATTTGAGGATAAGCCAGGACCATCCTAGGGGAGGGCGGAGGAGCCCAGCCACTGATCTCCCTGTGGGCCTGTGCATGGCCATCTGCGAGCAGGCTCGGCACAGACCACGGCCAGGCCACGATGCCACTTAAGTGGAGGGCAGGAAAGAGTGTGAACAGTACGTGAGCACCATATATAACAGTACACAGCAGCGTCTCTGGCGTTAAGTGAAGAAAATTTAAAGTGTGTGTGTGGGTGTGGGTGTCTGTGTCTGTGTCTGTTAGTCTCTTTGTCACGTCTCTTTCTGATCCAATGGACTGTAGCCTGCCAGCCTCCTCTGTCCATGGGATTTCCCAGGCAAGAGTACTGGAGTGAAAATGCATGCATATGACGGCAAAAATAAGTAAAAATGTTATCATGTGGACCACAAATGAGACAGCATCTTTCAGTGACCCAGTTCCAGGGACTGGCAGAGTTAGAGTGCTCCAGAGGGCGGCGAGGGTAAGTGCTCCTCCATGGATGGTTCATCAGAGCTGAGAACGTGGGGGACTTCAGGGCAAGCCCCAGGGAGAATGGGCCCCAGGTATGTTAGAACCTTAGGAAGTGGTCAGGAAGGTCCTTGGGGAGTGTTTCCTTAGCAAGTCTTTATTTTGTGGACCATCAGTGTGCTTTCTTTAGGTAGCCATGCCTGCTGAGTGAGTCCCCCAATTTTCTGCATCTGTAAAATGTAAAGCTTCAGTCTCCCCTAAACAAATGTTACATCCTTTTCTGACCTTTAATCACAGGAATTATTAAGGGTGATGCATCTTATAACTTTTTATAAGAGAGAAATTAGTAGAGTCTATATCTTTGTGATAAAATAGGGATCAGTTGAGTCGCTCAGTCACGTCTGACTCTTTGCATCCCCATGGACTGCAGCACACCAGGCCTCCTTGTCCATCACCATCTCCCAGAGCTTGCTCAAACTCATGTCCATCAAGTCGGTGATGCCATCCAACCATCTCATCCTATGTCATCCCCTTCTCCTCCTGCCTTCAATCTTTCCCAGCATCAGGGTCTTTTCCAATGAGTCGGCTCTTTGCATGAGGTGGCCAGAGTATTGGGGTTTCAGCTTCATCATCAGTCCTTTCAATGAATATTCAGGACTGATTTCCTTTGGGATGGACTGGTTGGATCTCCTTGCAGTCCAAGGAACTCTCAGGAGTCTTCTCCAACACCACAGTTCAAAAGCATCAATTCTTCAGCGCTCAGCTTTCTTTATGGTCCAACTCTGACATCCATGCATGAGTACTGGAAAAACCTAGCTTCGACTAGATAGACCTTTGTTGGCAAAGTAATGTCTCTGCTTTTTAATATGCTGTCTAGGTTGGTCATAGCATTTCTTCCCAAGGAGCAAGCATCTTATAATTTCATGGCTTCAGTCACCATCTGTGGTGATTTTAGAGCCTAAGAAAATAAAGTCTGTCACTGTTTCCATTGTTTCCCCATCTATTTGCCATGAAGTGATGGGACCAGATGTCATGATCCTAGATTTTTGAATTTGAGTTTTAAGCCAGTTTTTTTTCACTCTCCTCTTTATTTAACACTAGTGTGTTATTACGCCAGACTTGAGGCTAGTATTAAATAAGGATGTTATTTAACTAGTGTTAAAATAAGGATGGTCAGGATGAAATTCGTAGTTTGACTTTGGAGGGTATTTTATCAGGAGACTGCTAATTCCTTGTAAAATTTAGTTGATTTCGTTTTGTCTGCACTGGGTCTGTGTTGCTGTGCATGGGCTTTCTCTAGTTGCTGTGAGCGGGGTGTACTCTTCGCTGTGGTGCCAGGGCCTTTTATCGCGGTGGCTTCTCCTGCTGCAGAACTGAGGCTCTGGAGCGTTCGGGCTGCACTAGTTGCAGCACATGGGTTCATAGTGTGGCTCCTGGGCTCCGGGAGCACAGGCTCTCACATCATGTGGAATCTTCCTGGACCAGGGATCAGACCCGTGTCTCTTGCCCTGGTAGGCAGATTCTTTGCCTACTGAGCCACGAGGGAAGCCCTGAAGGGTATTTTTGTTTCAAAATAATTTTTTTTAAGGTTGAGGCAAATCACTACCTTTAAGTCAAATAATGAAAACAGAATTCATTCATCACTCAAATCATGGGCACCCACTACCCGCCAGTGTTCTAGAAGCTGTGCACACGACACAGAGGACCTGTGGAGGCATGTCGGAACTCAGCTGCCCCACCCCGAGTTTGAAGCTTGAAGAGAAGGAGTAAGTGTCTCAGGGTGAGGCCAGCTGCAGCTTGACGTTTCATTGTGGTTCTGACTTCCTGTTTGGAAGGTAGTTAGCAAAGTAGCGTACAGTTGTTTACAGTTGTTTCCAGCATCCAGGAAAAGATAGACATCGGAGACAGAGAAAGGGGCAGTGGCTGTCGGGGGATGGGGGGAGGAAGGGATAAACAGCAGCACTCAGAGGATGCTGAGGGCAGTGAGAATACTCCGTGACCCCATGATGGTGGGTCCATGTCCTTATACCAAGAAGATGGACCCCACCAAGAGTGAATCCAGCTAAACACTGGACTTTGGGTGTTGATGAGGTTGATTGATGTAGGTTCATTGATTGTAACAAATGCACCACTCTGGTGGGGGTGTTGATAGTGGGGAAGGCCCTATCTGTGTGGGGATGGGAATTCTCTGTACTTTCTGCACAGTTCTGTTGTGAACCTAAAAACTGCTTTAAAAATGTATGTGTGTGTTGGGGGTAGGGGTGGGTGGGGTGCTCAGCTGTGTCTGACTCTTTGTGAGCCCAGTCCTGTAGCTCACCAGGCTCCTCTGTCCATGGGATTCTCCAGGCAAGAATACTGGAGTGGGTTGCCATTTCCTTCTCCAGGGGATCTTCTCAGCTCAGGGATTGAACCTGTTTCTCCTGTACTGACAGGCTGGTTCTTTTACTGCTGAGCCACCAGGGAAGCCCACTCTAAAAAAATAGTCCATTGAAAACAAAACCTCAACAATGTGGAGTTCAAACCAATGCTTAATGATGGGTTAGAATCTTCTGTGTTTATTATTTATGTTCCTACATATATGTATGACCTATGAAGTTCTCAATCAAAATAGTTAATCAGCAAAAGAGGAAACAGTTCAGAAAAGATGAGCTAGCCAGGTTTAGATGGCAGCCACCCTACTGTATGGAATAATGCAGATCTGAATTTGGCCAATGACCTGACCTTAAGGACAGAGGGAGGTGTTTGTCTGGATACCAAGGGCTGAGCACCCTGGGTGTAGTTGAAGCCCCATGGAGCACTGGAAGCTGGGCACAGTCTCTGCATTGCAGTGGAGGGAACTCCAGTGGCCCCCTGGACCCCGTTGGACTCATTGGATTCTCAAGGCACAGCAGGTGCGGTCCTTGGGTCCAGCAGCATCGGTGTCCCTAGGGCTTGTTGGAAGTGCAGGGACTCAGGCTCTGCCCCAGGCCTGCAGGGTCAGAATCTACGTGAAGTGTGAGATGCTCTGCTGGGGCCTCACCAGGAGCAAAGCTCAGCCTGCGGGGCTAGGGGTGGAGTTGGGGGCTGGACCTGCACAGCTCACAGTGCTTCCTGACCTTCCAGAGAACACCTGTCTCCACAGGAGCCCGATGACCAGGGGCCACTAACCACTGGGCATCCTTGTGGATGGCTGCTCCTTGGGTGCGGGGGTACCCTGGCTTTCAACATGGCCCTGTTTACTAGAAACCACAGTATCCTCCTTGAAGTGGCTGCTCTGAGACTCACCCTGGGAGACTGGCTCTGTGGGCACAGAACCCGAGAGCTGAAAGAATCTTATCGTAGAGAAGACACTGAGGTTGCTGCTTGAAAGGAGCTTTGGATCTTATCTGCAGAAGGCTTGTCTGTGTAAACAGCTACAACTGGAGGCATCTGCTCCTTTAGGTGAAGTTTTCTGTGACCCTACTTCTGCAGCTCTGTGGGGCCTTGTGGTTTTCTATCACTATCTTTCAAGGGGCGTTCCAGGTGATGCTAGTGGTAAAGAACCTGCCTGCAATACAGGAGACCTGGGTTTGATCCCTGGGTCAGGAAGATCCTCTGGAGACGGGAATGGCAACCCATTCCAGTATTCTTGCCTGGAGAATCCCGTGGACAGAGGAGCCTGGTGGGCTACAAAGTCACAAAGTGTCGGACACGTCTGAAGTGGCTTAGCAGGCATGCGCATCCTCCCAACCTTCTGGAAGATAAGAAGCTCCTCCTAACCTGTACATATGGCTAGAATCCCTCCCTGCAAGCCTCTACTAGGAACAGTACCTCTTATGAGTGCTTGCCGAAGCTCTCGCAGCCAGAAGGGATGGAAGTGGATGGAAAGCCAGGTCTGGGTGCAGAGCTTTGGAACATCTGCTGTAATTCTTCCAAGCATGAGTGAGGGCACTGTGGGGGAGGGGCCAGAGCACGCTTGCTCCCCTAAGTGCCTCCCACATGCGGTGCTGCTTCCCAGGGAGGGAAAGGTGGGAGAAGGCTCTGAGGTTCCGGGCACCTTGTGCCTTTGTGACTCGAACCCCTCCCCTCGCCTCCATCAGCAGTCCCCTATAGATGCTAATGCTAACAGGAACAAGTGTGGGGAGGTGGAGGGTGGGGTAGCTGGTGGAAATCTTTGCCAGGGGATCTGACACTGAACTTGACCACTGAACTATTCCTGCCATGAGGAAGACCCAGGTGATGGCAGAATGGCACCCCTAGTTTGGGGCATCCTTTCCCATTCCCCCTGGCACTGTTCTCCCTACGGTGAACTGAGAGAGCCCAGTGCATCTGCAAGCCGCAAGCCTGGAGCCCTGGGCTCCACGGAGAGCAGTGCCCTGGGGGGTTACTGGGCATTAGGAGAGCAAAGACTAGTATCGATACAAACACACAGACAACTGCAGAATAAGGAATGTAAGGCGAACAGAAGCCGGGCATTCAGGCAGAGAAGGATTTGTTATAGGAAGAAAGGAAGAAAGTGACTGGCTTTAGAAAGAAACCAGTACCCTCCCTTTACAGCCAAGCCTTCTTATACCCTATCGATGGGAAATTGTGCCCTGAAGGGAGGGGGCCTTAGTTTATCTTTAGCCCGCACCTGGGGTCTTGTGGTCACGTAGTCGAAGGGGTCTCACGGTCGGGTGGTCACGTAGTCTTGAGAAACTGGCACCAGCAGGGAGAAACAGGATATCGCCTTAAGGAAAAAACAGGATGCCCACCAGGGCAATGTGGCCACTGTGACTTCATCCCTTGTTTGTCAGGTCACCACAATGGGCCATTTTTAAACTATACGCTATGAGCCCCTTGTGAACCCTAACAAGGAGTGCGCTTGGAAATGCTGGTATGGAGCTTGCAAGCGTTGGTCGGTGAGGGAGAAACCGTGAACTCACTATTTCAGATTCAGACACTTCTTTCAGATTCAGCGCTGACAAAGGAAGCTGGGTCATGTGGGGCATCTCCACTGGGATTTCCTTTTCGAATATCAGCCGGTCAGCTTCCTTCTATGCAAATCATTTTGAGCATTTATCCTGCTTTTCATTAACACACTCTCCCAGGCCATCACCCCAGCCTCTCTCCTCTGAAACATTTCACAGGCGAGAAAAGCTGTGGTGTGGGGCAGATACTGCGTTTGTGAAGGAGTTTGAGTTTTTATTCTGACTTCTCTGGCTGCAGTATGTTATTATATACTATGTCCACACCCAAGAAGCTTTTTCCCTTTTTTCCAGTGAAGAACAAAACAGAGTCAGAGACAGAACAGACTTGTGGTTGCCAAGGGGGAGACGGGTGGAGGAGGGATGAAGGGGTGGAGTGGGAGCTTGGGGTTAGTAGGTACAAACTGTTGTATGTAGGGTACATGAAAAACCAGGTCCTGCTGTATAGCACAGGAAACTATATTCAATATCCTGCGTGTGTGCTTGGTTGCTCAGTTGTGTCTGACTCTTTGTGACCCCATGGCCTGTAGCCCACCAGGCTCCTCTGTCCATGAGATTCTCCAGGCAAGAATACTAGAGTGGGGAGCTATTCCCTCCTACCAGGGACCTTCCTGACCCAAGGATTGAACCTGGGTGTCCTGCATTGCAGGTGGATTCTTTATCGCCTGAGCCACCGGGATATAATGATCCATAATGGAGAGGAATATAGGGGGAGGGGAGTGGGGGAGGAGGACAAAATAAAGCTGAGCTTAGCTACTCCTGGGTCAAAAAGCCCCAGAATCTCAAGGGAGATCTGAATTCTCCCAGCAGCATGCTCTAAAGGATGCTGCTCTTGTCACCCCTCTGATGGGCCAGACACTAGGTAGCGCATAAAGACAACTTGTGCAGGAGATGTGCTCATTGCAAAAGACACTTGTTACTGAGGACCTGTCAAAAGGCAGGAACAATTTTAAGGCTTTTGGAAAAAATTGACCAGTTGTCCTTCAGAAATATTGTACCAAGTATATATTCTCATCAGCAGGGTATAATAATGATTTCATGGACTCTTTACCAATATTGCTTATTTTAAGTTTCAAAAACATAGCCAACTTGCAAAACAGAAGGATATTTAAGGGTAGCAGTTCATTAATGGTGAAGTCAAGCATTTTTTTCTAGATGCTTGTTTTTAGCTATTATGAATATATTTATTTGAGACTGTAAAACAACTTTTGGCTACTTATATTACTTTTGTATGTTGTTCTCTGTAAANTCTGTAAATCCTTTACTAATTTTTCTCACAGAGACTTAATATTTTTCTTGTTGATTTTTTTGAGCTTTTTATATGTGAAAGATACTAATTCCTTATCCTAGTTAATTCAAGTATTCTCCCAGTTTTCCACTTGCTTTTCAACTGCACTTTTTGACATGCATTCAGTTATTTGCCTTAAAATTGTCTTATTTCATTATGAATAATTTTTTAATTTATAAAAATTAAAGTAAAAATATTTTAATTGTCAAAAACAATTTGTCTTAAAATTTCTTCTTTTACGCTTATATAAGTTTTCCCCTTGCTTTATTTATTATTAATGTAAAAGATACACACATTTAAAGTACAGTGTGATAATTTGACACACATTTACTGTGAAATAATTACCATAATAATGCTAGTTAAGACCTCCATTGGCTTACGTAATTACCTTGTGTGTGGGGTGGGGGGTGAGGAACAAAATTTAAGATCGACTCTTAACTTTCTGACATATCATATAGTGCTGTTAATTATAGTTGTTGTTAAATAAGTTCTTATCTATTTAGAGATCATATGTATACATTTCTCATGTCTTTTTGTTTATATTTTACTCCATATTCCCCCCTCTCCAAATAAGTAATAAATTTTACAATACTGAAACATAAGTTCTGAGCTTAAATCCTGGCCTAGGCTTGAATTCCTGTGTGACCCTAGGCAAGTTAATGCATCTATTTTATATATAGTAGTGTGTATCTATTGGAGAAGGCGATGGCACCCCACTCCAGTACTCTTGCCTAGAAAATCCCATGGATGGAGGAGCCTGGTAGGCTGCAGTCCATGGGGTCGCGAAGAGTCAGACACGACTGAAAGACTTCCCTTTCACTTTTCACTTTCATGCATTGGAGAAGGAAATGGCAACCCAGTCCAGTGTTCTTGCCTGGAGAATCCCTGGGACAGGGGAGCCTGGTGGGCTGCCGTCTATGGGGTCGCACAGAGTCGGACACGACTGAAGCGACTTAGCAGCAGCAGCAGCAGTGTGTATCTATTAACCCCAAATTCCTAATTTATCCCTCCCCCTTCCCCTTTCAGTAACCATAAATTTGTTTTCTGTGTCTGTGAGTCTATTTCTGTTTTGTAATATGTTCATTTGTTCAGAATTTAAGATTCCACATGTTAGCAGTACCATATATTTGTCTTTCTCTGATTTATTTCACTTAGTATGAAAATGCACCTTATGATGGATCTTAGTCCAGGCCCATCCATTTTGCTGCAAATGGCATTATTTCATCCTTTTTATGACTGAGTGATATTGTATTATATATATATGTATCACATCTTTATCCATTCCTCTGTCCATGGGCATTTAGGCTGCTTCCATATCTTGGCTATTTTAAATAGTGCTGCGATGAACATAGAGGTGCTTGTATCTTTTTAGAATTTTTCTAAAACTGAAGGATAGTGGATTTACAATGTTGTGTTAATTACTGCTATACAGCAAAGTGATTCAGTTATACATATACATGCATATATGTGTGTGTGTGTGTGTGTGTGTGCACATGCATTCCTGCTTTTTAAAATATTCTTTTATTATGATTTATCATAGGATATTGAATATAGTTCTCTGTGCTCTACAGTAGGACTTGATGTTTATCCATTCTTGATATAAACGCTTAGATCTGCTCACCCCAGCCTTTCTCTCCATCCCTATCCCAAGCCCCTCCCCCTTGGCAACCAAAATCTATTCTCTAAGTCAGTGATTCTGTTATAGCTTCACAGACGGGATCATTTGTGTCATATTTTAATTCCACATGTAAGTGGCATCATATGATATTTGTTCTTTCTCTTTATGACTTAGTTCACTTGGGATGATAATCTCTAGTTGCATCCATGTTGCTGCAGATGGCACTCTTGTGCTTTTTTTTGGCTGAGTAATACTCCGTTGTATATACGCACCACATCTCCTTTACCCGTTCATCTGTTGACGGATATTTAGGTTGTTTCCTGTCTTGGCGGTGGTGAATAGTGCTGCTGTGAACGTCAGGGCGCACATATCGCTTTAAAATAATTTTTACTTAGTTAGTTAGCTATGTTCTGGCCGTGGTGGGTCTTTGTTGCTGTGTGGGCTTTTCTCTAGTTGTGGAGGCTCCTCTCGAGTTGTGGTGCTCGGGCTTATTGCAGTGGCTTCCCTTGCTGCAGAGCATGGGTTCTAGGGCTTGGGGGCTCAGCTTACAGCTCCCCGGCTCTAGAGCACAGGCTCAATAGCTGTGGCCCTCGGGCTTAGGTGCCCTGCAGAATCTGGGATCTTCCCAGATCAGGGATCAAACCCATGTCTCCTGCATTGGCAGGTGGATTCTTCACCACTGAGCCCCCACAGAATCCCCATATATGTTTCTGAATTAGAATTTTATCTGGGATATATGCCCAGGAGTGAGATTGCTGGATCATATGGCAATTCTATTAGTTTTTTTAAGGAAACTCCATACTGTTTCCACAATGGCTGCACCAATTTACATTCCCACCAATAGTGTGAGAGGAGGGTTCCCTTTTTGTCCATATCAAGGCTGTAGTTTTAATAACTTTGCAAAGTTATGGAACCCCCAATCACAGTTAAAAAAAAAAAAAGAACGAGCTGATATTCATCAAATACCTATTCTGTTTTGATCACAAATATCTTCACAAATAAGACAACCTTAAAATGTTCTGTAATGTGGTGTGACACCATTATTCTGGTGCTTACCAGGAAGTGGAGTGGACTCTTCAGATTGTACTTTATTCACCAGAAATAGGGACTTCTTTTTGCATCCTGTGAGGAGCTGTGACTTGATGACAAGACACCCTAGCGCCGGCCCAAACCACAACGCTCCATATTTTTGGATCTGTGTGGATATTTTAAAAGTAAACCCCAGCCGTAACAAACAGCCTTGCCTCCTGGGGCCCAGCCCCTGGGCCCTCTGTGCCCTCCAGGTCCCTTCGCTGTTCAGGCCTCGGGCCCTTTGCTCTAGTCCCGCTTTGGTGTCTTTTTTGTACCTGAGACCCAGCACTATACAGGGGACCGGGTGCTTGCCGAGGTGTTTCCTGACAACCCTTTAAACACTCCGTGTCCCTAGCTCGTATTTCCCTTTGGCTGCAAATAAGACTGTTTGAAAGATAAGATAAGACTATTTGAAACCAGGAAGATAAGTGTTGTTTATATAAAAAACAAGGCAGCGGGCAGTACAGGGATTGGTTGGCACCTCAGTAATGTCATGGGGTCTGGCCCCTTCTGCCATCCCTGGGGTGCAGTTTGCTTTGTGGACACAAGTATCGGCTTCTTCTTATAACATCCAAGAAAGAAGGAAGGGAGTCAGAAAAGCTTTCTCTCTCACTTCATCTCTCTTTCTTCATCTCCCTTTCTTATAGAAGCCCGCCCACCCTCGTGTTTCTCCGTGCGCTGCCCCACCTTAGTTTAAATGATGTCAAGGAGAAGAGTAGACAAGCAAGGCTCTTAGACCAGTGGGTAGAGCTCACCACTGACCAGACCACATGGTTCTGTGCATAAGAAAAGGGAGCTAGTTATCTGGGAGGAAGGTCATCTCCGGTCAGCTGTGGGTCACTGTTTTTCTTGCCTTTTTCTTGAAGGTAGACCAAACTTCCCAAGGGGGGCAAAGGTCCTGCCTTCTGTGTCTTTGTTGTCCTGTCTTTGAGTGGCTTGTCTGAAGGGAAGCTAAATAGATATTTTGGAAATCATAAATTCTGGGGCTTCCCTGCTGGCTCAGTGGTAAAGAATCCGCCTGCCAATGCTGGAGATTTGAGTTCGATTTCTGGTCCAGGAAGAGCCCAAATACCATGGAGCAACTAAGTGCATGCGCCACAACTACTGAGCCTGCGTCCTGGAGCCCAGGAGCCATACTCCTGAAGCCACTACTGCTTTGCCCTGGAGCCTGTGCTCTGCAAGCAGAAAAGCCACCGCAATGAGGAGCCCGCACAGGGCAACTAGGGGAAAGCCCGAGGCTCAACAAGGACCCAGCACAGCCAAAACTAAATCAGTCAGTAGATAAGTAAAATGATTAAAACTATATACGTTCTTATATCATACTCAGCAGTAAAAAGACAAAATTACTGATAGATGGAATGACGGATGGATGTCACAGAGGGTGTTATGTTGAGCGAAGGAAGCCAGACACTGAAGAGTGCATCCTCCATGGCTCCCCTCACATGTAGATCTAGAACAAGTGAAAGTACTTTTAGGGGAAAAAACTCAGAACAACGGTGACCTCGGAGAAGCGTGAGGATTACCCAGGAAGGGATACAAGGAAATTTCCTGGGAGAAGGCAGTGTTCTGTTTTGTGACGCAGGGGTGATTCCCAGGTGGCTTAGTGATGAAAAATCTGCCTGCAGGAGATGCAAGAGATGTGGGTTTGATCCCTGGGTCGGGAAGATCCCCTGGAGAAGGAAATGGCAGCCCACTCCAGTGTTCTTACCTAGAAAGTTCCATAGACAGAGGAGCCTGGTGGGCTACAGTCCATACTGTCGGTCGCAAAGAGTCAGACACGACTGAGGACGCACACATACCTGAATTACAAGCTGTGTTCATTTCAACAGACATATATTTCACAATAGCCTTTGAGGTGGGCTTGGGGGGAAACGTGTGGATGAAACTAGAATGGCAGGATGTTGCTGGATGATGGGAACCTTCGTCATTTGTTTTTGTTTATGTGTTGGGTTTTTCAAAATTAAAAAAAAAACAAGTATTTTCTCCTATTTCTTTCATTCCACCTGGGTCTTTAGTGTGAATTCCTCTCACTCAGGCCCTTTTCTGCAAACATCTGGGTCACTGGGCAGAGGATGGGGTGTGGACTCTGCCTCCAACACACCCTGAACCTTTGCAACTTGCAGCCTGTGGAGAGCTTGAAGCTGAGATGGTGGCTCCTCTGTGTGTCCAGCCCAGCGCACAGAGCCCTGCCAGAGGGGATGCTCAAAAAGTAAACATTTGAATAAATGAATAAGTTAACAGGAGAGTTAAGCCAATCTGGATGTTAGCCTCTTAAACCCCCTGGAGGAACTAAGATGAGAAACTGGCCCCAGAGAGCTGAGTGGCACATTAAAGGAATCATTGCAACAATCCCAGACTCTTGTATCTTCCCAAACATAGAAAAGAGGTAAATTCCTTACCTTGAGACGTCTGGTTTTCTTTAGTTAGCAGGAATCTTTTGATGTTTCGACTACCTGTTCTCAGTTGCAAAAACTCTCATCTGTCCTGAGCAGCCCTCAGAACTACCCAAGACGCTGTGTCCTGGGCTTAAGTCCTCAGTTTCGTCCACTGAATAAAACACCATTCTCAACTTTTAGTTTGTGCATCTTTTTTTTTCAGCTGACATTTCCCTTTTTTAAAAAAAACTTTTTTATTGAAGTGCAGTTGATTTACAACATTGTGTGAATTTCTGCTGTACAGCTGAGTGACTCAGCTATACATATATATATATCCTTTTAAACTTACTTCATTATTTTATTTACTTATTTGCATTTTGGCTATCCTGGGTCTTCATCGCTGTGTGCAGGCTTTCTCTAGTTGCGGCGAGCTGGGGCCACTCTCTGGTTGTGGTGCCCGCACTTCTCATTGAGGTGGCTTCTCTTGTTTCAGAGCACAGGCTCTAGGAGGCTTGAGCTCACTAGCCAGGGTGCGTGGGCCCTAGAGTGCAGGCTCAGTAGTTGTGGTGAATGGGCTTATTTGCTCCACAGCATATGGGATCTTCCCCAGACCAAGGATCGAACCTGTGTCTCCTGCATTGGCAGGCAGATTCTTTACCGCTGGACCACCGACACTTCAATGGGAAGCTTTGGAAATACGTCTAATCCTTCCTCACCCTCACGATCTCTGCTTTCTGCTGGATGAGAAGGGCCTGTCGGACCACCTGGATGGTGGGGAAGAGGAGATCAGAGGAAGCCATGAACGGAAGCTTGGCTTTTCCATCCTAAGTTTATTTCCTAATTCATCCCAGCCCCACAGCTGAGCTGCTAGATAGCAGTGTTGGCTGGACACTCAGTCCTCTCTTCGCTGGAAGTATTTCCTGCTGAAATAACAGCTGTCCGGGTCTCCCACAGAGAAGGACAAGACCGCCGGCCTGAAAGCGACCCGAACATTGATTCAGTTCCAGCATCCAAGGGTTCTTCTGCCTCTGCTGTTTTCTCTTTTTAAATCCTATAAAGCTAAGGCAGGAGCAAATCTTACTGTAATAGGAAAAAATGAAAACAACCCACCACAACCCAGCCCTTGGGCCTGTGGTTTCAGTAATTAGCTCAATGTGTTAATGAGAGTCTTCAGGGAGAGCGGCATTAATTAATGGGTGAATCTCACTGTAATAAATGTATAGGCAATTTTCTAAATGCAGATGGCAGAGTCCGCCCTGATGGTCTACCTAGAGCCACTCAATACGGTAAGTGTTGGAGGAAAGTGGTCCATTTGTGAAATGCTTCATGATCCTGATTAGGAGTGAAATCGTGCTGGTGTTTGCTCTCCTCTGTATTATTCGTCTCTCTGGGCTGAGGACCCATCCTTCCCCCACCTCTGTTGCGTCCTAAGGCTTTTTATTGCTCTCCTTGTCCTGAACGGGGAGACATGTCTCTCCTTCCTGGGGGGCTGAGCTGGACCTCCCTGCTTTGCGGGCTTTATTTCTCAGTTTCTCACCCCCAGGCCAGCCGGGGGTCTTTATCTCCTTTTTCTGTGAATACCATAAATAGCTAGGATGTGGTCCAGATGGGGATCAAGACACCATTTTAGAAAAGGTGCCTTCTGGAATATGGGACACTCCAAAGCCACCATTTCTTTAGGAAAACATTTGCTAGTAGTTGGTTACAGACACTTAAAGGAGACCAGAAGGAGGACCGCCCTGGTGGCGAGTGGATAGGAATCCACCTGCCAGTGCAGGGAACACAGGTTTGACCCCTGGTCCGGGAAGATTCCAATGCCTCGGAGCAGCTAAGCCCGTGCGTGCCACAGCCATTGAGCCTCTGCTCCAGCGTCTGGAACCGTAAGAACTGAGCCCGTGCTCCCCAACAAGAGAAGACGCCACACTGAGAAGCCCGCACACCGCAGTGAACAGCAGCCCCAGCTCACCCCAGTGAGAGAGCCGGCGAGCAGCAATGAAGACCCGCGCAGCCAAAAACAAATAAATACATAGACTAATTAATTTAAAAAATTTAAAACACCAGTAAGGACAGGGCACTAAGAAATGAATTCCTCTCTCCTTTTCACTAACCCTCTGGGTCAGGTTTGCCTTCTGGCTTCACCGATGAACCTGGGCTCAGATTTAAGAGTGGGTTTCCAGGCCTGCCTTTGGGCCTGGCTGTCTCCTCAGGCTTCTCTTGGGCACACCATGGGGACGTCACAGCCACATTCCAATTCAGCTGCTCTGATCAATAAACTTGAAAAACGACAAGAAGTCAGAATTCATCGCCACCATTATCTAGACGATAAATCTGTTTAACAAATCTCTATGCACAAGATTCAAATTAATTGGAAAACCCAGTTAAATAGAAATGGCTTGGCTTGCGACTCCGTGTTTTAAGAATCAAAATGGGAAACTGCTGGATGGTCACTGTTGTTGCTTAGGATGAAGACCACCTATTTGCCCCTGGACCAACTCCTTCTTCACTGGGCATTTCCCACACTCACTGCAGACACTGAGTCATCATCCTGTGCTCGGTGAACCTGGGAGGATGTTCAGGAGGTGATGGAGTGATGGTGGAGGACCGAGGACGTTCTGAGGCTCTTATACCTGCCCGTCTCTGCCTGACGCCCCCTGGAGGGAAGCTGAAGCAGCACACTCCAGGAACACCTGTTTGCACATGAGGTGGGATTCCCCCACCCCCACCCACAATGTGGAGTAAACTAAATCAATCAGACCTTGTGTTCTGATGAAAGGATTCTGAATCCAGCACAAAAATCCAGGGCAGTCACAGAATCTGTATGGTCCTGGAATCAACAGATTATTTAAAAAACTTTTTATTTCGTATTGGAGTATAGCTGATGAACAATATTGTGATCGTTTCAGATGAACAACGGAGGAACTCAGCTGTACATATCCATATCTCCATGCTCCCGCAGACTCCCCTCCCACCCAGGCTGCCGCAGAGCTCAGAGCAGAGCTGCGTGTGCCATGCAGTAGGTCCTGGTTGGTTATCAACGCATTTTTTTTTAAGCACCGAAATGGAATTTGGGATTATGGAGCACTCACAGCCCAGATGAGAAGAGGTTGCCTGAAGGGATTGGGATACTTGTTTCAAGCCAACTGGGCAGAGTGGAAGGAGGCCCAAACCCAGCTCCCAGCCTCCAGAGGAGCACATGGGTCTCCTTGACCCGGGAGGGGGCTGAGGCTCCCTGCTTACTGTTTTCTCACCAGCCCAGAGGTATGCACCCTTCTGGGGCCTGGCCACTGATGCACTGGCCTCTCTGTGCTGGACCTGTACTAAGCCTCGTCTTTGGAGTCAACAGGTTGCTGAATTTAGATAAGAGCAGCAGATTTAGCAAAGTGAAGAAGCCAGCATGGCCAAGCCAGGCCCTCAGGGGCTTAACCAGATGTAGTCCGTGTGTCTGCCACAGCCTCCCACCCAGTGCCTGGATCCTGGGGAGGCTGGGAGGCAGCAATTACTGTGGGCTGAGAAGAAAGAGGCAAGTCTGACTCCCTCCTGTGCCGGTGGTTACTGGGAGCCAAACAAGTGACAAACGGTGTTAAGAAAATCCTTGCTGAGAGTTTGAAGAGACACTGTGTGCAAGACCAGGAGACAATCACCCCTCCCCACTCCCGCTCCCCGGACCCTCCAACCAGAACCAGGTGTGTCCCGTCTCTTCTGCTATGAGAAAGCAAGGACCATGCACACTCAGCCTCCAAGCCTGGACTGTGTCACACATGCTGATCTGCTCTGAACAGTTCCATGACCCGAGTGAGCATTGAGAGGGAGACCATTGCCAGTCCACTCCTGGACCACATTCAAGTACCACGGAAACAGCGTGGACCTGTGCTGGGCGCCCAGCCAGAGAGCTTCCTCTGTTACCATAATTCTTTCATTTATTCAACAAATCTGTGACCATCCACCTTCTCATCCCCCCAGGCGTCAGTGCTGGGGATAAGATAGTGGGGAATGTGGATGCTCTTCCTGACCTCATGGAGCACATGGTCCAGTGGCGGAGAGCAGGTAAAACGATTAAGTCACAAGGCCCCCTTCGCTTGTCTGATGAATACACCCAGTGACTTGTTACAGGGGCTTTTGGGTGCTAAGGGGACAGACAGGTCCGTCTCACTGAGGCCAGGATCAGGAATCTAGCCGGGCTGCGGACAGTCTCGTCCCTGTCCTCCACCAGCTGTGTGACCTCTGGCGAGTCTACCGTGCATGTCTGAGCCAGTTCCCTCCACGTAAAAGTGGGCCCAGCGCCTGGCCTCCAATGGGGCCATGTCTGTGCCGGCGTCCAGTGTCATCTGGGTGTCTGGCACACAGGAAGTGTTAACTGTTGGCTTGCCAAGAGATCTTGGCCCGAAGTTTTAGTTTACTGAGGGCAGTTCAGTTTATTTGCTTAACAGTAACAACAATCTCGGCAGCTAGGGGGCTCGGTAGGTGATCAGGGAATATGATTGCAGAGTTCAGGCTGGAAGGGCTGCAGCAAAGAGAGGGGTGGCCCTGGACCCCAGGGCTGCCCCGAGACTCTGTTTGGCAGTTCCTGAGACTGCAGACTGGGGGTACCTGGGGCAGCAAGAGAGAGGAGTGCTGGAAGCTACTGTGATTATGAAATTAGAGCACTTTCCTGACTTTTCCGTCTTGTCCACCTTTAGGCAGAAAATCTGAACCGGGGCCAGTTTCACTCCTGTGTCTGAGCCTGGCTTCTCAGAGGAAGACAGGACAGGATGTTTTCCTCTCACTTGAGGAGTGAGGACGCCCGTCCTGAGCGTGTCCTGAGGAGAGTTTAAGTTCCTAGTTTAGGTTCTAACACTGCAATCTGAGCCCATTAGAGAGAGCCTGGGCTGCTGACTCGCACGGGAAAACAGTGCATTAGCCTATTTCCTTCCCGTAAAGACCTGTGAAAGCCAGTGTGATTTTTGCAGAATGAGGTTATTGCAGCCAGTAATCGGCTTGGGCAGCACCAGCAGGCCTGAAATCAAGCAGATGGGGTCAAGGCAGCCCTGTGTGCCGGAAAGGGGGAGAGGGGAATGAGGCTCTCTGCGTGGTGTGGGATGTGAGCAAGTTTATCTGCATAGTCACAGTCACCCGAGGGCGTCGGGATCAGCCCCATCTTACAGATGAGGAAGCTGAGGCTCAACCCTCTCTGATTCTGGTCGCTGGCATTGGGAGTGGAGCAGCCTAAGGGAGGAAAATCCTCCCAAACGAGATGGCCCAGGCTCGAATCCCACCTCTGCACCCACTGGCAGGTGACTTGGGGTTGCATGTTCTTGATTTGAGGGAACCTCAGTTTCCTCAGGGGCAGAAGGGAAGAGAGAATGGACGTTGACAGTGGAGACTGGAATGTGAGTTTGAACGGGGTGTGGAGACAAATGTCCTAAGTAACGTGATTGGCTGGGCACGCTGCCCCTCTTCCATTTGAGGCCCTCTTCTCTGTGTCTTCTTAGCCATTCTGTTACGTGAACATCTCACATGCTCCAAGTTCTTTAGAGACCTGGCATATTTGTGGGTGTCTCATGTGCTAGAATCCCCAACGCCCACACCCTCGTCTCAGCTGGAAGAGGAGAAAGATGGTGGGTCTGGCCAATGGGCAGTTACTGAGTGATATCCACAGAGCAGCCCACCCCCTCCATCCCATCCCTCTGGGTCATCACAGAGCACCAAGATTAGCTCCCTGTGTTATATATATAGCAGCTTCCTACTAGCTGTCTATTTATCTATATGATAGTGTATATGTGTCAATGTTACGCTCCCAATTCGTCACACCCTCTCCTTCCCCCGCTGTGTTCACAAGTTTGTTCTCTATGTCTGCACCTCTATTCCTTCCTTGCAAATAGGGTCATCATACCATTTTTCTAGATTCCATATATGTGTTAGTATACAATCTTCGTTTTCCTTTTTCTGATTTACTTCACTCTGAGTGACAGACTCTCTGTCCATCCACATCTCTACAGATGACCCAGTTTCATTCCCTTTATGGCTGAGTAATATTCCATTGTATGTATGCATCACAACTTCTTTATCCATTCATCACTTGATGGACCTTTAGGTTGCTTCCGTGTCCTGGCTACTGTAAACAGTGCTGCAGTGAACACCGGGGTACGTGCGTCTTTTTGAATTATGGTTTTCTCAGGGCATATGCCCAGCAGTGGGATTACTGGGTCATATGGTAGTTCTACATTTATTTATTTATTTTTTTAGGAACTCCATACTGTTCTCCATAGTGGCTATATCAATTTGCATTCCCATCAACAATGCAAGAGGGATTTCTTTTCTCCACCTCCTCTCCAGCACTTACTGTTTGTAGATTTTTTAATGATGACCATTCTGACCAGTGTGAGGTGATACTTTCTGTAGTTCTGATTTCCATTTCTCTAATAATGAGCGATGTAGAGCATCTTTTCATGTGTTTGTTGGCCATCTGTATGTCTTCTTTGGAGAAATGTTTATTTAGGTCTTAAACCCATTTTTGGATTGGATTGCTTGTTTTTTTTTTTAATATTGATCTGCATGAGCTGCTCGTGCATTTTAGAGATTACTCCTTTGTCAGTTCAACAAGGTATTCTCAGCTCCTCTGAGTGGCATTCCTCTGGGCCCAAGGAAGCAACCGCAGAAGGCTTAGCAGGCCGGCATGCCTGGGAACGGGGTGCGGGGATGCATTGCCATGCCGTCCAGTTGGTGGTTTCCCCACTCACTTGAGGGTGTTCTCTGCAGAGCTTTTCACCTGTGTGGTTCACTGTCCTGTCTGGAGCGCCTTGAAATCAAGATCTACCGTCCATGCTGGCATGGTCCTCTCATTGTTGTCTCTGGTCTGTTTACTCCCGACTCTCTTTAGGGAGGAAAATGCTAGAAACCACATCGTAATGGGCCAATTAGTCCTAGTGCTGTGCGGTGCTGACTGTTGAGTTACCACCATATTGTGTACAGAACTAATTGTGGTGAAAGCAAATGAATGGTCAGGAAACAAACAGGCTACTAGAAAATAATTACTTGGAGTGTTTCTCTTTAGTACCTGTGCAGGGAATTCATTATAGTCAACAGCCTCTAAGCTGCTCGAAATAGTGGTATTTGTCATTTTCATAGAAACTTGATAATGACATTAATTTATCTTAATGGCCTGTTCTATTGTTATAAATAGTAAAATTAGCTCAAATTGTCTTGCTTCTGCTGGTTTTGGATGGCTGCAGAGGGCCCCACAGCCGCCGACGAGTAGATAATTTGGTGTACTTGACAGATTTCCAATAATTTGTTATGTGGAACATGAGTAATGCTAGTACCATTAATGTTCATTTTCCTCTAAATTCATTACTGCCCTTTTCCCTTTTATCTTTTTTAATGTCTGGGCCATTTTTCTGTATTTCAAGTGGAGCCACAGAGCCTATTTGTATTCAGCCAGCTATTAACATTCTGCACATAGCGAACATCCCATAGAAAACAACTCTTTATGAAATGATGAGCCCGGTCGCTCTTTATGACAGAAAAACAGGCAGAAATGGGGTGCTTACTGGTATCAGGGCCTGGGTGTAATTAAGTCAAATGTAATTTTAAAGAAATTTAAATGTTTTCATTTTATGGCAAAGGTAAAATATACTCAAGGGAGAGTCTAAGAAGGTGTAAATGCACTAACCACACTTACACCTCCCTTCCACATCACTCTTGTCTCAACTTTCCCGGGGCATTTATCAAAGGTGAGCAGGCAGTGTTTCCTAACAAATTCCATTGTAATTAACCCCTAAGAAATAGGACGACTCATTTCATTTCTGTAAGCAGATATGTTGACATAATATCTGAAACAAATGTGAAGGCTCTTTATCATCTGGAAAACCCCTACGATTTGGTTTGTTCGCTTTTTCCAGATCTTTGTATTTCTCCCATTTACTGGGAGAGATCATAAAATCAGTTGCTTCTGTACCTCGGCATTTTCTAAGTATACATCCTCTTCTTTTGTGTCTTCATGTGAAGGCTCTCAAATGATAGTCTGATTAGAGCTTTTTATCATTTTAATAGTGTATATATTATGGTTCAGTTCAGTTCAGTTGCTCAGTCGTGTCCGACTCTTTGCGACCCCATGGATTGCAGCAAGCCAGGCCTCCCTGTCCATCACCAACTCCCAGAGCTTGCTCAAACTCATGTCCATCGAGTTGGTGATGCCATCCAACCATCTTATCCTCTGTTGTCCCCTTCTCCTCTTGCCTTCAATCTTTCCCAGCATCAGGGTCTTTTCCAGTAAGTCGGGTCTTCACATTAGGTGGCCAAAGTATTGGAGTTTCAGCTTCAGCATCAGTCCTTTCAAAGAACACCCAGGACTGATCTCCTTCAGAATGGACTGGCTGGATCTCCTTGCTGTCCAAGGGACTCTCAAGAGTCTTCTCTAACACCACAGTGCAAAAGCATCAATTCTTTGGCACTCAGCTTTCTTTATGGTCCAACTCTCACTTCCGTACATGACTCTTGCAAAAACCATAGCTTTGACTAGATGGACCTTAGCATGAAAAAAAGATGTACACTGTTTACTCTGGACAAGAGAAAGGCCACTGAAATTCCAGGTGGGTTTCTTTTTCCATCCTGGGCAAGTATGTGCTAATTCCTAGCCTGAGTGCCTTGACCCACCCCAGGTTGAAACGCCCATGTGGGTACAGTGAGAACGTCAGCATGTTTGGTGAGAAACAGGCTTTGTATTCAAGCTGCATCTTTTTTTTTTTTTTTTAAAAAGGAACCTGACCAAAAAGAAAGATTGACTTTCTCAGGACGCTTTGCTTTCAAGATGAGGGGGATGCTCCTTGCTGTGTGTGCAGAGCTCACCCCAGGCTTGCACGGTTCTACAGGGGGTGCCAAGGAAAGAAGAAGCACTGAGTTTTTAAAGTGAGATGCGGGACACATCTGTCAAAGCCGCAGTCCCCAAAATGATGACTTTCTCACTGAAAGAGCAAATCAACATTTAAAGAACCTTTCCTGGTTCCTGGTCCCTTTCATGGGACAAGATGATTTCTTTTCTCCACGGATACAAAAAGATTTTAAAATCGGCTTGTTCAATAAAATCACCCAGATGCACTCCTGAGTGTATGTAGGCCCAGGCCCTGCAAACCCTGGAGAGGAATGACAGATAATGTACTAATAATGTGATGTATCGGGCGGGGGCGACTCATAAAATATTTATCCTAAAGCAGAAAATGTGTCTGTCTGCCTTGTTCATTTATCAAATAATAGTTTAGGGGAATTAGGTTCCAGCTGAATCCCTTAGTCAGTGTGGTTGGTCTCACCCAGAGTCCATTAGACCAGGTTATGTATCTGCTGAGGACGAGGCATCCTGTCAGCAGTGGTGCATAATGGATCATGAAAGATAAATGGGATTAGGCAATTGAATAATTAGAGAAGCGCCCACCAGCACGGTTCTAAGTAAAGGGCCGCAGGGATTTCCATTAGAAACCTCCATTTCACTGGTTAGAAATCCATCTGGGAAAATTTGGCCAATGCTGAAAGTTGGAGCCCAGTGCAGAACTAAGGGGAAAAAAAAAGTCCCCCAGGAAGTATCCTGGCACCCAAATGCCAAAGGAGGGGTGATCTAGGAGACAAAATGCTGGCGAGCCTTGAGCCTTGCCCCCTTCCTCCACCTGAGTAAGTCTCCCAAGCGCCTGCTTTGACAGAATTGAGCATTTCCCCAGAGAAGGGGAGGTCTGATCTGCTCCTCTGTCCTCAGGCTTGGAGCCCTCGGCCATGCCTTAGGGAAGGGCTGTGCTGTGAAGGCTGTAGCCTGGGGTTGTGCAGTAGACAACATATACAACCATATTCTGTCACCCTCCAAGGGCGAGACCTCCAGCACTGAGCATGGTGCCTGGCACATAGAGGCTGCTCAAAAATATCTAATGAGTGGGCCTCCCTGGTGGTCCAGTGGTTAAGAATCCACCTGCTGGTGCCAGGACACAGGTTCAGTCCCTGGTCTGGAAAGACCCTACATGCCATGGGGCAACTTAGCTGTGCATCACAACTACTGAAGCCTGTGTGCCTAGAGCCCATGCTGTGCTTAGTTGCTCAGTCCTGTTGGATTCTCTGTGACCCCAGGGACTGTAGCCTGACAGGCTGGCTCTGTCCATAGGGATGCTCCAGGCAAGAATACTGGACTGGCCCTTCTCCAGGGAATCTTCCCAACCCAGGGATTGAAACCAGGTCTCCCACATTGCAGGCAAATTCTTTCCCATCTGAGCCAGCAGAGAGCCCATGCTCCACCACAATAGAGGCCATCATGATGAGAAGCCCACACACCTCAACTAGAGGGTAACCCCGGCTCGCCACAACTAGAGAAAGCCTACGCGCAGCTAAAACATCTAGCCCAACCAAAAATAAAAACAAATATTTTAAAATATATATCTGATGAGTAAACAGCAGATGATTTTGACCTTTGCTGAATTCAGTGAGACACAAGAGAAGACAAACTGCAAACAAAGGTAGCCCCACGCTTGACAGAGAAGTGAGTGAAAGTTGCTCAGTCGTGTTCAACTCTTTGCGACCCCATGGACTGTACAGTCTGTGGAATTCTCCAGGACAGAATACTGGAGTGGGTAGCCTTTCCCTTCTCCAGGGGATCTTCCCAACCCAGGAATCAAACTGGGGTCTCCTGCATTGCAGGCGGATTCTTTACCAACTGAGCTGTCAGGGAAGATGGGAAGCTTTTCTGCAGATCAGGCTGAGAAGACAGTAAAATCTCGGGGCGTTTTTTAAAGAAATGCAGAATGTATTTCCTCACTCAGGATTTATGGAGCAGCTACAACGTGCTGGGATACAACATGAGACACAGGCTCCCATCTAAGGAGCATTGTGTCCACTGGGTGGGGGAGGGGGTGCCATGCCAGGAGAGAGGACTGTCCCCCGCACAGGGAGCCTGGGCAGGAGTCCCGCTGGTCTGGAGGACCCTAGGAGTCCAAGCCCACCTGTGTGCTGTGATGGCCGCACAAACATTCCAATGTCTTTTTAGTCCAAAGGGGTTGAGCTTAGTCCAAAAGCCACTGCTGGAAGGAGAAAAGGTGTTTATTAAAGCTGCCACTACATGCAGAGGGAAAGGCAAACTCCCCTGGCCTGGAGTGGCCTCTGCTTGGCTAGGGGGCCTGGGCCAAGGTGCTGACCTTAGGCTTTAAGCCCAGTCTCCCCAGTGTCTGGGCAGTTGACTTGTCAGCCCTCAGGTTCCTGGGATGCAGTGAAGGGCAGGGGCCGAGTGTGCGGTGAACGTGGACTCTGAGCAGACGAGGTCTGCTTTGCCCATCCCCTGGACACTCACACCGACCCTGCAGCTCTCATTTGTCAAACACACACATCTTATTGTCCACCACACATGTTTGAGATTGGTCACACTGGTTCTGTTTTATATTATAGAGAATGAGACTTAAGAAGGTGCAGCAATTTGCTCTCATCTGACAGCTAGTAAGTAACGACACAAGTGGGACTGGAGCTCAGGTCTGCCCGGCACAGGGGCCTCGGGATTTGTTCAGCCTGCATGGAGGGGAAGTCCTGCATGACTGGGGACATGCTGGCCTCGTGCACATGACAGTCTCCGTGTGCCAAGCCCTGCCCGGTGGGGACATTCCCAGGCACAGGTGTTCCCAGGAGATGCCGCTGGAGATGTTCTCAGTGTGTGTGACCCTTCTCCTGGACTCTTTTCATCCTGCAAGCCAAACCCTGCAACTCCCCATTCCATTCCCCCCAGACCCTGGCACCCGCCATTCTTTCTGCCTCTGTGAACTTGACTACTCTGAAGTGAAGTCGCTCAGTCGTGTCCAGCTCTTTGCGACCTCTTTGGACTGTAGCCTATCGGGCTCCTCTGTCCATGGGATTTTCCAGGCAAGAGTGCTGGAGTGGATTGCCATTTCCTTCTCCAGGGGATCTTCCCAACCCAGGAATCAAACTCGGGTCTCCCTCATTGCAGGCAGACGCCTTACTGTCTGAGCCACCGGAATCACACGTTATTTGTCCTTTTGGTTCCGGCTTCACTGAGCATCACGTCCTTGGGGTTTATCCACTGTGTAGCCTCTGTCCTAATTTCCTTCCTTTTTAAGGCTGAGTAATATTCCATTGTGTGTTCACACCACCGTTTGCTTATCTGTTCATCTTTTGATGGACACTTGGGTAGCTTCTACCTCTTGATTACCATGAACAATGCTACTACACACACACACACACACACATACACACACACACACACACACATACATGTACATATATATATATACATGCTTTCTTAGATTCTTTTCCCTTGTAGGTTATTACAAAATAACCTCGTTTATCTATTTTATATATAGTAGTGTGTATGTGTTAATCCCATCCTCTTAATTTATCTGTGCCTCCACCCTTTCCCTTTGGCAATCATCAGTTTGTTTCCAATGTCTGTGGGATTTAGCAGGGCTTTCAAAGATTAACTGTTTGAACAACTGGGTTGAAATTCTGGCCTCACTGTGGGGTGAGTGGAGGAGCAGTGTGGGGTCAAGAGCCTGGGTGTGGACTGATGCTGTGGGGGTGAATCCCACCTCTGCTGCCAGAGCTGCTATGTGACTTTGGGCAAAAGTTTATTCACCCTCTTGGTGACTCAGTTTCTTCATCCATAAAATGGGAAAGCAATAGAACATGCCTCTTGAAGTTGTTAATAGGATTAAACAAGTTATTGCACTTTTAGAATAACCCCTGACAGTAAGTACAGTCTGTTCAGTTCAGTTCAGTCACTCAGTCGTGTCCGACTCTTTGTGACCCCATGAATCACAGCACCCCAGGCCTCCCTGTCCATAACTAACTCCCGGAGTTCACTCAGATTCACGTCCATCAAGTCAGTGATGCCATCCAGCCATCTCATCCTCTGTCGTCCCCTTCTCCTCCTGCCCCCAATNTTTCTGAATGTTGAGCTTTAAGCCAACTTTTTCACTCTCCTCTTTCACTTTCATCAAGAGGCTTTTTAGTTCCTCTTCACTTTCTGCCATAAGGGTGGTGTCATCTGCATATCTGAGGTTATTGCTATAAGTACATTAATACTTACTAAATATTAGCTATTATTGTCATTCAGTTTCTGCAATGACTTTTATTAAAAATTGCTTCCTTCCCCTTTGTTTTCTTTTTCCAGCTGATCCTAGTAGTTTAGGGCATGTATCTGGAATCTGTGCTTTATTTAAAATGGTTTGTTATTTTTTCTTTTCTTAAGCCAATGTCACTATCCTATTGATTATCATTTGATTACATATTTTATAATTATCTGGGAAGTGAGTTCTCCTGACTCCGCTTTTGTTTTCCTTCCCCCATGGAATGTTCTTAGCTACTTAATTTTCCAGTTGGATTCTTAGTAAAATTCCTGTGAATTTTTAAATGTTTTTGAACTGTATACTTTTTAATTAATTTTAATGCGATGTAAATGTTACTCTCTATTTACAGTTATTACAAAGTATTGGCTATACTTCCCATTGTGTATAATACATCCTATCTTACACCCAGGAGTTTGAAATTCATCTATAACTAATTGTAGTTTTTAAAATCTTTACTGTGTTGTATCTTCATAGCTTGAAATAGAACCCAACACCCAACTTTTTAAAACTTCCTTTATTTGTCTTGCAAGAATTTTATATTTTTCTTTCAACAAATCTTGAAATTGTCAGTTTGTTAATTTCTAAGCATATTCTTCTTTTTTTGCTGTACCACACAGCATGTGGGATCTTTGTTTCCTGACCAGGGATTGAACCTGTGCCCCCTGCATTGGAAGCACAGAGTCTTAACCACTGGACCACCAGGGAAGTCCCCTTCCAAGCATATTCTTAAGGTTCTGTGAAAGGGATTGCCTCATTCACTACGTTTTCTGTTTATCTCTTGTATATTAGAAAGCCACTGATTGTTGTAGATTTCTGTCAGTGTGTCAATTCTGGGAACCTGAATTACTTCCAGTAGTTTTCTGGTTGGTGGTGGAGACAGCAAATTACAATGTGTAGAACATGGGCTTTGGAGCAGACCAGGCAGACTGTACATATATCTCCTCTCGTGACCTCTGTGAGACAGGGCAAATAGCATCTTCCCTGAGTGATGGGGGCAGTAGTAGCTAGGAGGGCTTGTGCTGGAACTCTGGAACTTCTTTCTTTCTTAAAAACCATGTAAGCTACTGGGTAGACACCGAAAAGAATCAAAAGTAGCGTCTCAAAGAGATGTTTGTACCTGACGTTCATAGCAGCATTTTTCATGGTAACTAAGAGATAGAAGAACTCAAGTGTCCCGGGATGATGGATAAACAAGATGTGGTCTATCCATACAGCGGAATATTGTTCAGCTTTAAAGAGGAAGGAAATTCTGGCACATGCAAAAACATGGATGAACTCTGAGGACATTGTGCTCAGTGAAACAAGCCAGTCATAAAAGATGAATACTGTAAAATTCCACTTACATGAGGTACCTAGAGTCATCAGATTCATAGAGACAGAAAATAGAGTTGTGACTGCCAGGGGCTAGGGGAGTGGGGATATGGAGTTGTGTTTAATGGGAACAAAGTTTCACCTCTGCAAGATGAAAGCATTCTGGAGACAGATGGTGGTGATGGCTGCCCAGCAACATGACTGTACTTAAGGCCATTGAACTGTACACTTAAAAATGGTCAAGATGGGGAATTTTGTTATGTGTATTTTATCAAAATTAGAGAATACTTCTTCAACATTGTAAATCAACTATACTCCAATAAAAATGTTTTTAAAGTAATTCTTTTAAAAATATCATAGGGCTTCCCTGGTGGCTCAGTGGTAAAGAATCCACCTGCCAATACAGGAAACACGGGTTCGATCCCTGGTCTGGGAAGATCCCACATGCTGCAGAACAACTAAGCTCGGGCACCAAACTACTGAGCCTGTTTTCTAGAGCCCATGCTCTGCAATAAGAGAAACCACCGCAACGAGAAGCCTGTCACTGCGACTAGAGAGCAGCCCCCGCTTGCTGTGACTGGAGAAAAAGCGGCATAGCAACGAAGACCTAGCAGTGAAAAATAAATGGGTAAATTTTTTTAATAAGTAATTTTTAAATATATAGAAGCTGGAATTCCTTCTGGAAACACATCCTTAGCAGATGAGAGTTAGTGCAATGAAACACACACGGTGCCTCACAAAAACGTAGAGCTCAGGTCCACGAACAAGCATGCAGTTGTGCAGTTTGCTGTCTGCTGGTACGCAAGAAAAGGAGTCATGTTTGCCCCTTTCTTAGGTTAGCGGGCTGAATCTAAAACTTTACGTAGGCGTAAAGAATCAAGAACAGACAAAGAATTCTCGAAGAAGGGAAAAACAGAGGGACTTTCAGATCAAATATAAAGTCTCATTATATAGCTATGACCATAAGGAAAGAACGACATCACCCCTCCACCCCATGTGACGCCAGAGGTAACTTCTGATGAGGAAAGACTTAAACTTGAGAGGCAAAATTTAAATAAATGCACGAGGCAGTATAACCTAGGCATACAGAAGAATCCCTTCAAAAATGCCCTCAAAGTACTGATTATATCTGAAAAGATTGGAAATGCAACTACATTAAAACTAAGATCTCCATGCATCAAAAGACGACATAAAGGAACTTTATATTAAATTCACAGTGGCATCCTGGCTTGGCTCTTGAAATGGCAAAAAGACATTGCTGGGGAAAGTGGTGAAGTCTGAGTGAAGTCAGGAGGACTTTGGGAGGTGGGCAGCTTGGGGAGAGGGAGTGGAGAGGAAGAGGGAGGAGGGAGGAGACAGACCCGACCAGCAAGAGACCCCACGTCCTCCCAGAGCCGGGGCAGCCACTTGCAGGAATGGGATCCCATTCAGGAAACTCTCCTGGAGCCAGATGAGAGCCTGGAGCCCTGGGCATAGCAACCAGGGGGGCTGGAGTGCCAGGTACAGGAACACTGCCTCTGTCACCCTGTCTGCCACAGAGCAGGGTGGTGGACAAGGGTCTGCTGAAACAGTGGGGAAGGAGGTTCCAAAGTTTCCAGCACAGCATCCGTGCCCCAGAGGGAATTCGTAACCAAACACCTCCGGCAACAACACCGAGCCACAATCTTCCCTGTGACATTTTTCTGCTCGGAAGGACTGAAAGACATCTCCAGAGATGCGGGCTCCACAGCTAACAATGGACTAATGGGAGTGATAATAAACAATGCTAAATCACGTCAGTCGTGTCTGACTCTTTGCGACCCCATGGACTGTAGCCCACCAGGCTCCTCTGTCCATGGGATTCTCCAGGCAAGAATATTGGAGTAGGTAGCCATTTTCTCCTCCAGGGGATCTTCCCAACCCGAGGAGCAAACCCATGTCCCTTCCATCTCCTGCACTGGCAGGCAGGTTCTTGACTACTAGTGCCACATGGGAAGTCCATGTGTGTGTGTGTGTGTGTGTGTGTGTGCGCCACAATTTCTTTATCCATGCATCCACTAACGGAGGCATAATTGGTTGCTCCAATTTACATTCCCACCAACAGTTCACAAGGGTTCCCTTTTCTCCATATCTTCACCAACACTGGTAAGATCTAACTGCAATTAGGATTTGCATTTTTCCCAATGATTAGTGGTCTTAGGCATATTTTCATGTACCTCTTGGCTAAGGGACTCTCAAGAGTCTTCTCCAACACTGAAGTTCAAAAGCATCAATTCTTTGGTGCTCAGCTTTCCTTATGGTCCATCTCTCACATCCATACGTGACTACTGGAAAAACCATAGTTTGACTAGACAGACTTTTGTCAGCAAAGTGATGTCTCTGCTTTTTAACATGCTGTCTAGGTTGGTCATAACTTTTCTTCCAAGGAGCAAGCGTCTTTTAATTTCATGGCTACAGTCACTATCTGCAGTGATTTTGAAGCCAAACTTGAGCTTCTTCATTGTCAGAGGAGGTCCATCCATTTGCAGGGCTCCATGCCATGTGCCCAGTAACTTACCTTCCTTGTCTGGCAAAGTAACAGGCAGACCCAGGCGTCATTACTCACCTGTTAAATAGTTCAGTTTTTATTTTGGAGGAACACTGAGTGTACATGAGAAAGGTTTGCACAACATGAATTATTTTCCCATTGGAGACTCAGCAACTCACTCAAATGGCTTCCCAACCCACATTGTACTGAAGTATCCTGTTTGTTCCATTAAACTATTCACCGGGAGTCAACCGGGGAGCTGCAGTTATTAATTTCAATGGAAAGCTAAAAGGCGGTTCATTTTCTGTAATTGCAGGCCCACGGCCTAAAGAGCCAGCAGAAGCTTTTAATCTGAGGCATTTTCCGAGGAGGATGATCAGAATTACGTCTTTTGAAGGTGCATAATTATGAAAACCTCAATCACATTGCCATTCAAAGAGCCCCAACTATAGATGCGGGGAACTCGCATGCCGGGAACAAGGCAAATTGCGGCCCTGGAGATTCAGGAGGGAGACGCGTCCACGGAAAGGTCGGCCGTGTTTGCACACCTTGCCGTCTCTTGCACTGTGAGGATGCGAGCTCTCGGTACTGCTCCGGAGGAGGATGGAGTGCAGCGCTCGCGTCTGGAAGATCCCCGCCGCCGGGGCGTGCGCACGCTGTCTCTCCGCGGCCTGGCGTCCCGGTCCCCGCGACGCTGGGGATACAGGCGCTCAGGCGGGGCGTGGGGGGAGCGTCGCCCTCCCTTGGCTGCCATGCCAAGAGCACAGGCCTCTCCCCGCCCTCAAAGAAGGAAGGACGCTAAGAGCGCAGGGGGGCGCCCCGCTGCAGCCACCTCGCCGCCTCCACTCCGGTGGGGAGGAGGAACCACATGCAGGAGAGACGTCCGCGCTCATTCGGAACTGAAATTCAGTTTACACACCATACACACACACACACACACACACACACACACACACACACACCCTACACACCCCCACCCCCACCTGCCACAGGAGCGGCCCAGCAAGAGGGCTGCAGACATGGGGCATGCCCCTGACTCCCCCCGCAGACGTGCCAGCCCTGCGCCCCAGTTCAACCTTCCTCCCCTGCCTCCCGAGGTGGGTGATGCCCAGGCCTTGGGCGGTGCAAACTCATTAAGGGTCACTGAACCAGCTGCGATCCAGGGCAGACGGAAGCAGACGGACCAACAGGAGAAAACGCGATGGGCAGGGATTTGTCCCAGGCAGGTCTCCCAGGAGAGCAGGGGTCAAGCCCCACAGGCAACTGGAGACCAGCAGGTGATGGGTCTGCAACCTTAACCTAAGCTAGGCTAAGGAAAAGTGAAAAAAAAAAAGTGAAGGAGTGAGTCACTCAGTTGTGTCCGACTCTTTGTGACCCGGTGGACTGTAGCCCATCAGGCTCCTCTGTCCATGGAATTCTCCAGGCAAGAATACTGGAGTGGGTTGCCACGCCAGTAAAGATCCTCCAGGGGACCTTTCCCACCCAGGGATCAAACCTGAATCTCTCACTGTCTCCTGCACTGGCAGGCGGGTTCTTTACCATCTGAGCCAGCAGGGAAGCCCTGCTGACTCCTCAGGTCACTGAATAAAGTCCAGATTCCTTAGCCTGGTGGCTCAGACCATAAAGAATCGGCCTGCCATGCAGAAGACCTGTGTTCGATCCGTAGGTTGGAAAGATCCCCTGGAGGAGGGCATGGCAACCCACTCCAGTATTCTTGCCTGGAGAATCCCATGGACAGAAAAGCCTGGTGGGTTGCAGCCTATGGGGTCGCAAAGAGTCAGACATGACTGAGTGACTGACACTGAGGAGCCAGCAGCAGCTTTCGAGCTGGGGAGTGACTGACCAGGTCTGGCCTGGCCTTGGCTGACACGACGGCGGCACCCATGGAGGGGGCAGTTTCTCCACCGTGCAGCCGGGGAAATACGAGGCAATCACTCACGCCCATGGGTGCTGGGTGGAAAATGTTTTTCAGGTGGAGATGGCTATATTTCTGCAGTTCTCCAGGTCTTATGCTGAATTTCAGTGTCCAGTCCTTCACCTGTGCAATCTCGGAGTTCTGAAGTACGCTTGAGGCTTTCCAAGACATGGTAAGGTCAGCGCCAAGAGCAGGGGTTGAGAAGAGGCCTCCAAGGACATTCTCCTGTTTAGAAATTAAAATGAGACATTTTGACAGCAAAGAGCTCCGATGTGCAGGATGGGCTAAACTCTTTAGGTTGGACACTATAAACCAAGAAAGCCAGTCTTTTTCAGAATCAAGAGCAAGAGGCAGTTACAACATAGACTTAGCATAGTTTGCAACCTTGCAGCTCTCCTTCTCTCTTCTCCTGGCTTCTCCGAGCTCCGGCAACAGGATCATCTTTTCTTCTGACTTGATCTGTATTTTTCCATTTGCCAGTTTGGGGCAAATAAGCCATTGGACCTCAGTTTTCTTCAGCTGTAAAATGGGAATAATGTATACTTAACAGACCCCATAAGGTGACTCTGAGAATCAAATGGGAAACGTGTGATGCATGCAGAAAGTGTGAAAGTGAAGCTGTGATGTGTATGGAAAATTATCAGACAGATGTGTGGGCTTCACTGGTGTCTTGGCCTTGAACGTGTGGAGAGACAAAAACCAGCGAATTTGCCTAGAAATGATGTCCGAATGGGTAAGCGAAAATAGATACACCACACTGCAGTGTTTCCTGTGCAGACCCACAGTTCTAGTTTCAAATGGCAAGGGTCTGGCCAATTTTTTCCCTCACTTCCAAACTTTTCTGTTGGTTGCTTTGTTGCTGTTAAAATGTCAAACATCCCTTACTCGCTTCTGTTCCCTTATTTCCACACGTTCTTCCTTGTTTGCTGGACGGTTTGAAAGCAGATCCCAGATGTCATGCCATCTTGTCCCCAGGTACCTGCATCTCTTGCCAGTGCAGCCCGCATCTTCCTTGGGGGGGCTCTGTCCCCTCCCTTGACCTCAGCCCTGGGTCTTCCCAGCCTCAGCCCACTGTGAAGCGTGTTCCCATAAAATTCACCAAGGATGTGACCCAGAGACGGCGTCACAGTCTCATCCTCTGCTTCCCACCCTGGTGAATGGAGACTGGTGAGCCAAGCACTGTCAGGTGTGGCAACTGACCCCCACTCCTGCAGGAGCTCACAGCCCCTGGGGGCACAGCCCGAAGGACCAAGGGCACCACAGGGACAAGCAGGAACAGCGAGGGGCGGGCAGGGCTGCAGGCGGGGGGTCAGAACTGGACAAGCCATTCTGCAAGCCTGGCACTGGGGCTGGGCTGGAAGGATCCACAGGGCTTGAGGGGCTGGGCTGGGCTGAGGTGTCCGTGGAGGGGTCAGTGCGAGCAGACCCCGGCCAGGGCAGAGCTCGGCGACACGAAGTGAACAGGACACAGGTCTGTGATTCCAGGTATGTGAGTGATCCTGCCGATCAGTGCATCGTGTTCAGGAAACACACACTATTTGGGGAGTAGATGAAAGCTTGAGTTCAGAGGAATCTCTACAGTAGAGAACTCGCAGCATGATTCCTGCTTCTTCTCTGTGTCAGGGTGGCATCACCTCTTTGCACCACGCGTCACTGTTCTACATGCACCATCTCTAGAGCGGGCAGTCATCTAGCGAGGTAAGTGGTGTTCTCCTTTGACACATGAGAAGCTGAGGTCAGAGATTAAGAGAACTGCCCCCTCTTCTTGGGGAGGCAGTGGCCACAGCTGATCTAGGGCTCTGGCTCCATCCCCTGGGAGGAGCAGGTAGCCTCGCCCTAGGTTAGTGTCGTGTGTGGACCAGCCTCTGTCTGTGCTCCTGCTGCACAGCCTGAGTAAGAAGTGTGTGTTGGGGGGCTGGGGGGGAGAGGGAGGGTGGTCCACAAGCATGCCCCGTGCTGGAGCCCACTATGTCGGCACTATCTCCTGGAGTGAGGTTGCCCGCGATTGGGATGGAAGCTTCCCGTGGTCGGTACACAGTTGACACACAGCACCCAACCTGCAACAGCAGCCCTGTGTGTCTCCTTAGAGAGACCTCCCCTGACCCCTTCTCCCACCCAGTTCATTTCCATCTCATATTCTCCAGGTACCTGGCTTAACTGTCTCCATAGCATTCATCACCATCTAAAATTACTTTATCCCTTCATTTGATTGTTTATTATTCCCCTCTGTAGAATATCAGCTCAGGAGGTAAAGCTCTGTGTTGGTAATTGGTGGATTCTGAGCATAGTACCTGGCATACAGTAGATGCTCAATAAATATTTTCTGGATGAAAAGAGGAAGCAGTATTTTGTGTATAGTACCTGCCTGATATTCATTTAGATATTGAAAGTAACAAATGGAGAGATTCACCCCCCACATACACGCAAATTTCCACACTTTAGCTGGGAAGAGGGACAGGGACAAACTCTAATAAAAAAGCTACTTACACATAGAAATGAAGTAGTGAGGTCCCTGTCATGGGAACATTCAAGATAACCATTTTATAGACGTGATTCCCATACCAGAAACAGTTTTAAGATTCTATGATTTAGGTATCAATAGTGGGGATAGACTTTAGTATACAGGGTGTGGGGACTTGATAGACACAAGGATATAATATTCTTTGAAATGACTTTATGGATGAGAGTGAACCATGGGTCAGGTCAGTTCAGTTGCTCAGTCATGTCCAACTCTTTGCAACCCCATGGGCTAAGCTCGCCAGGCCTCTCTGTCCATCACCTACTCCCAGAGCTTGTTCAAACTCATCTCCATTGAGTCAATGATGCCATTCAACCATCTCATCTTCTGTTGTCCCCTTCTTCTCCTGCCTTCAATCTTTCCCAGCATCAGGGTCTTTTCTAATGAGTTGGCTCTTCGTATCAGGTGACCAAAGTATTGGAGTTTCAGCTTCAGCATCAGTCCTTCCAGTGAATATTCAGGACTGATTTGCTTTAGGATGGACTGGTTGGATCTCCTTGCTGTCCAAGGGACTCTTAAGAGTCTTCTCCAACACCACAATTCAAAAGCATCAATTCTTCAGCACTCAGCTTTCTTTATAGTCAAACTCTCATATCCACACATGACTACTAGAAAACCATAGCTTTGAAGACATTTGTTGGCAAAGGAATGTCTCTGCTGTTTAATATGCTGTCTAGTTTGCCCTTCGAAGGAGCAAGTGTCTTTTAATTTCAAGCAGTCACCATCTGCAGTGATTTTGGAGCCCAAAAAAATAAATAGTCTGTCACTGTTTCCACTGTTTCCCCATCTATTTGCCGTGAAGTGATGGGACCAGATGCCGTGATCTTAGTTTTCTGAATGTTGAGCTTTAAGCCAACTTTTTTACTCTTCTCTTTCACTTTTATCAAGAGGCTCTAGCTCTTCTTTGCTTTCTGTCATAAGAGTGGTGTCACCTGCATATCTGAGGTTACTGATATTTCTCCTGGAAATCTTGATTCCAGCTTGTGCTTCTTCCAGCCCAGTGTTTCTCATGATGTACTCTGCATAGAAGTTAAATAAGCAGGGTGACAATATACAGCCTTGATGTACTCCTTTCCCAATTTAGAACCAGTCTGTTGTTCCATGTCCAGTTCTAACTGTTGCTTCCTGACCTGCATACAGATTTCTCAAGAGGCAGGTCAGGTGGTCTGGTATTCCCATCTCTCTCAGAATTTTTCATAGTTTGTTGTAATCCACACAATCAAAGGCTTTGGCATAGTCAATAAATCAGAAATAGATGTTTTTCTGGAATTCTCTAGCTTTTTCGATGAGCCAACAGATGTTGGCAAGTTGATCTCTGGTTCCTCTGCCTTTTCTAAAACCAGCTTGAACATCTGGAACTTCACGGTTCATGTACTGTTGAAGCCTGGCCTGGAGAATTTTGAGCATTACGTTGCTAGTGTGTGAGATGACTGCAATTGTGTGGTAGTTTGAACATTCTTTGGCATTGCCTTTCTTTGGGATTGGAATGAAAACTGCCCCTTTCCAGTCCTGTGGCCCTGCTGAGTTTTCCAAATTTGCTGGCATACTGAGTGCAGCACTTTCACAGCATCATCTTTCCAGATTTGAAATAGCTCAACTGGAATTCCATCACCTCCACTAGCTTTGTTCATAGTGATGTTTCCTAAGGCCCACTTGACTTTGCATTCTAGGATGTCTGGCTCTAGGTGAGTGATCACACCATCGGGATTATCTGGGTCTTTTTTGTATAGTTCTTCTGTGTATTCTTGCCATATCTTCTTACTATCTTCTGCTTCTGTTAGGTCCATACCATTTCTGTCCTTTATTGTGCCCATCTTTGCATCAAATGTTCCCTTGGTATCCCTAGTTTTCTTGAAGAGATCTGTAGTCTTTCCCATTCTGTTGTTTTCCTTTATTTCTTTGCACTGATCACTGAGGAAGGCTTTCTTATCTCTCCTTGCTGTTCTTTGGAACTCTGCATTCAAATGGGTATATCTCTCCTTTTCTCCTTTGCTTTTCACAGCTATTTGTAAGGCCTCCTCAGACAACCATCTTGCTTTTTTGCATTTCTTTCTCTTGGGGATGGTCTTGATCCCTGTCTCCTGTACAATGTCACAAACCTCTGTCCATAGTTCTTCAGGCAGTCTGTCTATCAGATCTAATCCCTTGAATCTATTTCTCACATCCACTGTATAATCATAAGGGATTTAAGTCATACCTGAATGGTCTAGTGGTTTTCCCTACTTTCTTCAATTTAAGTCTGAATTTGGCAATAAGGAGTTCATGATCTGAGCCACAGTCAGCTCCCAGTCTTCTTTTTGTTGACTGTATAGAGCTTTTCCATCTTTGGCTGCAAAGAATATAATTTATCTGATTTCTGTATTGACCATCTGGTGATGTCCACATGTAGAGTCTTCTCTTGTTGGAATAGGGTGTTTGCTATGATCAGTGCATTTTCTTGGCAAAACTCTATCAGCCTTTGCCCTGCTTCATTCGGTACTCCAAGGCCAAATTTGCCTGTTACTCCAGGTGTTTCTTAATTCCCTACTTTTGCATGCCAGTTCCCTTAATGAAAAGGACATCTTTTTTGGGTGTTAATTCTAGAAGGCTTTGTAGATCATCATAGAACCATTCAACTTCAGCTTCTTCAGCATTACTGGTCGGGGCATAGACTTGGATCACTGTGATATTGAATGGTTTGCCTTGGAAACAAACAGAGATCATTCTGTTGTTTTTGAGATTGGGTGGAAGATTGCATTTAGGACTCTTTAGGCCTGTGCAGAACTGTAAACCTCACCTTCCAATCACCTTTCCCCATGCCCACAGCCCCCACGCCCCAGCGCCTGCCTCTCCATCCCTCTTCACGTGAATACCTCACCCCTCGATGGAGCAAGTCTGAGGCTTAGTCTGCCATCTTCTTGCTTCGATACCTTGTGGATAACCCCCCTTTTGCTGCACACCTCGGCATTCCTGTGTTGCTCCCCATGTCCCGGCAGGCACCCAGACCTGGTTCATTCCTGTAACAAGGTGAGATAGGAACTCTTTTTCCCTGAGAACATTTATAAATTATGCGCAGGCCAACTCTGCTGTTGGCTGGGTCCACAGGCTGGGTCCCGGGAGCAGGAGGCTGGGGAGGGTATGGATCTGCACAAATGGCCTGGGGAGAGGCAGGGGCCAGTGACTCCACACCTCCCATGACCTCGGACACTCTCAGGTTGGTTCTGAGTCCTGGGTGACAGAGTACTGTTTCATAGAATCTAGGCAAAGTGGAGAAAAACTTTGCTTTTTAACAGCTGCCTCCACCCTTGGAGCCTCCACGTTGGGCAGTCGTTGCTTCTCTTCCATCAGAGTCCAAGCAATAGCGCTTGCCCAGCCTTTCTAGGACTGGTGATCAATCTGCAGGCAGTGCCAGGAGGTGTGGTTGTTGGTTCACCCCTAAACCCGAAGCTCTTGGGGAAGCAGGTGAGAACTGATAGAAGTTGGAAATAGGCCAGCTTCATGACTTGCAGGTGAGAGGGAACAGAGCTGGGGGGGTTTCTGTGCTCACTGTGGGGTGGGGGTGTGTGCGTGCAGCGCCCTCCGGGTGGGAGGTGTGCCCCGGCCCACGGGCAGGGGTGGTAGGGCCCCCACGGGCTGCTGGTCTACTCCTGCGCTGAAGAAGTTTCTGCATCTCTTACTTAGCTCTGTACAGACAGACCCTGGGCCCTGAGCGTCTGTACCTTACTTCCAGAGAGGTTCCACGTTGCCATAGAAACTAATTGGTAGCTTAGTTAAATGGCACAGATTTACACTGCAAAATAGCAAAGAGCTTTCTAATAAGGACTCTGAGGAGCTGAAACCTTCCTTTCAGGCAGAGACTGACAGGAAAATCTCCCTTTCTGAATTCCCAATCTGTGACTAGGCGGCAGACTAGTGACTTGACTCCACCAAGCTGGTGGAGTCTCTAGGGCTTCACATATCACCAAGTGCAGACAAACAGAGGAGAGTCTGGGTTATGAAGGAGGAAGTCAGGTGTTCTAAAGCAGTGATCCAGACCCGTCTGTGTCTCATGCACACATAGGTGCTAGATAAATTCTTGTTTAAAAAAACCACGTGGAAAAGAAACCCTTCAATCGCTTGAAGGTGCTTGGGTATTTAAGGCAATTTAACCAGTGTATGTCTGCATGCAGCTTCAACACCCTGCCCTCCACCTATCTGACACCTTGACTTCACTTGGCACTTTAAGAATAGTTATCTTACTTAAGCTCTAAGCTTTAATACTGCAAACTGGTTAAATCTGAATGAATGGAGTTGCACTCTACATGGTAGAGTTTACTGCACCACTAGAGTTTCAGGCCGGAGAAGGCAATGGCACCCCACTCCAGTACTCTTGCCTGGAAAATCCCATGGACAGAGGAGCCTGGAGGGCTACAGTCCATGTGGTCGCAAAGAGCCAGATGCAACTGAGCATGCATGCACACATCCATTTGAGAAATCATAAAGCAGCAGTCCACTTTAATACACAGGAGAATGGACATTGGGAAGTTGCAGCAATAGAATTTGGAGGCGCCGTGGTCTTGTAGAGCTCTGTGGTCTGAAAACCAAGCCTCCAGACCTGCCTCCTGACTCTTCCTATGGGAGCTGTCTCTGGGCTTAATACAAGCTGCTGACATAGATCTCTGCAACTGCCCCCTCCCCCGCATCCCCTGCAAATGAAAAACTGCTTTAGTGACTTCAGACAGCTTGGAAGCTGGTAACAAAGTGACCACAGCGCTGCACTCACACTTCTCTGAAACCTCTCCTGACATCTGGGCTGTAGCACCAGCTGCCAGATCGTCTAGGTCAGCAGTCCCCAAGCTTTTTGGCATCAAGGACCAATTTTGTAGATGACAATTTTTTTTTTTTAAATTTATTTCCTTTTGGCTGTCCTGAGTCTTCATTGCTGTGGGTGGGTTTTCCCTAGTTGCCACAAGAGGGGGTACTCTTCTCCCCTCTGCGGCTTCTCTTGTAGAGCACAGGCTCTAGGCCCACGGCGTTGTTTCTCCGGGGCGTGTGGAATCTTCCCCGACCAGGGATAAAACCCGTGTGCCCTGGATTGGCAGGCAGATTTCTATCCATCCACTGTGCCACCAGGGAAGCCCCATGGAGGACAACCTTTCCACGGACTGGGGTAGGGAGGTGGCTTCGGGATGATTCAAACATTTGCTGTGCAATCTATTTCTATTGTCATTACATTGGCTCCACTTCAGATCATCAGGCATTAGATGCTGGACGTTGGGGACCTCTGGGCTAGGTCAATATGTTGCCTTTAATCCCCTTCTGGGCCTGTTTCCTACATGTGTTGTTCTTTCTTTTTTTTAAGGTATAATTGTTCTACAACTTTAGCTTCAGGTGTACAAGGTTTGACATTTGTATACACTGCAGGATGACCACAGTAAGTCTTGTTAATGTCATCACTGTGCACGGTTAGAACATTTTCCCCTGTGATGAGAACTTTTAAGATCTACTTGCTCAGCAACTCTCAAATAGAGGAAACAGTATTAACTATAGTCGCTATGCTGCACTTTCCATCCTCATGACTTATTTTAAATATTTTTAAAAATTTTATTTTGGAATATAGCGAGGCCTCCCAGGTGGCGCTAGTGGTAAAGAACCCACCTGCTAATGCAGGAGACATAAAAGATGCGGGTTTGATCCCTGGGTCAGGAAGATCCCTTGAAGGAGGGCATGGCAACCCACTCCAGTATTCTTGCCTAGAGAATCCCATGAACAGAGGAGCCTGGTGGGCTACAGTCCATGGGGTCACAGAGGGTTGGACACGACTGAAGCAACTTAGCGCACATAGGTTGCTTTACACTGTTGTTTCTGCTGTACCAACACAGTGAATCAGCTATATGTATACAAATATCCCCTCCCTCTGAAGCCTCCCTCCCCTGCCTAACCCCCACTGACATATTTTATAACTCCACGTTTACACCGTTTGATCCCTTTCACCTGTTTCTCCCACACCTGCACCCCAACTCGGGCAGTCTGTTTTAAAATTCCACATATGAGATGGTTTGGTATTTGTTTTCTGTCTGACTTATCTCACTTAGCAAGATGCCCTTGGGGGTCCATCCATGCTGCGCCATATAGGAAGATCTATTTATGACAGCTGAACCGTATTTCACTGTTTACATACACCGTCTTCAGCCACGGACGGACAGGTAAGTGGTTTCCAGGTCTTGGCTATTGTGAATAGTGTGGTAGTGAAGATGGGGGTGTCAGTAACTGTTCTCCTCGTGTTCCTTGTGGGACATGATGGCAGTAAGAACTACTACTAATGGGGGAACTACTACTAACGGTGCTGGCGTCAGCTTTTCTGTATTTCACATAGTTAGAAACTAAATCTGAACAAATCTTGTGTATTCAGAACAATTGTGACGACGAATTGGAGAAGACGAGGGACCACAACAGTGGTCACCACGTTAGACTGCAGGGGTGACTGGAGTCGACAGTGCAGGGAGGACAGAGCTTGGGGGTGGAGGGGGAGGCTTGGAGGGAAGAGCACTTCACTGTGAGAAGCCAGACACACTTGGGCCAGGAGGTCAAGGGCGGCAGCAGGGGTCATAAACCTACCTTCGACAGGATGTGGGGACATGGTGCTCTTACTACCCTAAACCACAACCCACCTAATCACGAGGAACAGCAGACAGTGCTGATGGAGGGTGTTCTACGACGTCCCTGACCATCCTCAACACTTTCAAGATCCTCCTAAACAAGCAAAGTCGAGAGTAGCCTCACAGCCAAGGAAAGCCTAAGGAGACTTGACAACTGGTGGTTCGTGGGACCCTGAAGCAGAAAAGCCCAGGAGGCCATTTTCCCTCTGGGATAACTTGGGTTCTTCAGAAGGTACAGAATCTGGTATTTAATGTCGTTTTAAAAATTGCTTGAAACAGTGGTAATCAAACATCTGCCTGACAAGTTTTCCAGTGCACATCCATGACTTAAAAGTTTTGTTGTTCAGTCGCTCAGTTGTGTCCGAATCTTTGCAACCCTACGGACCCCAGGCCTCCCTGTCCTTCACCATCTCCTGGAGTTTGCTCAAACTCACACGCCATCCAACTCTCATCCTTGGTCGACCCTTTTTCCTCCTGCCCTCAATCTGTCCCAGCATCAGGGTCTTTTCCAATGAGTCGGCTAGTAAAATCTTTTAGAACAGAGGAGCTCACCCTGAGAGGTTGATAATGATTTCTCACGTTGATGTCACTTGAGCCAGGCCAGCCACAGTGACACAGGAAGGCAGGGGGTGGGCGTGGGTGGTGGGTTAGCAGAGAGGCAGAGAAGGCTGGGGCCAGATGTTGGGGAGCCTGTCACTTGGTGCTGTCATTCTGACAACACAGAACCACTGGTCTTGTGAATGGGGTGAGGACGTGGTTGGTGATGACTGGGGTTGGGGTTTAAAGTTACGCTGATGGAGGGGAGTCTGGATTGAAAGAGTGGAAGCAGGCAAGTACTTGGGAAAACATGTTCCAGGTTTGGAATTCAGGGGCCCTATAGCAGTAGGATGCTTGGTTTACAGACTATGGGAGTTACAGGGCATCTGGGCGTGGGAGTTACAGGGCGTGTTCAGAATGGCAAGGTGGAGGTCAAAGATGGTGCTTTAGAACTATGCCTGGAAGTAGGTGATCGGAGCCATAATAAATACCAACACAAAGGCCTGCTGAGAATCATCACATGGAAGATCATTCTCTCAAAAGTGGGGAGTGGAGATGAAAGCGGGCAGCATTCAAGGTATGCCTCCATATATGGGACCATGTGAGCAGGCAGAGAAGGGACAGCATTACAGGGACACAGGAGGGAAGACGACCAGCGTGTGTGAGGGTGGGACCTGAGGCACCTGCTGGAGTGATGGGGGTAAGTGTGGCTGCAGAGCCGTGGAAATCCTGACTTAGGTTGGACCAGAGGCCTCTGTTTGAGCTTAACTTACAAGGAAATTGGGAACCAACTTTCAACTAAAAATTACCGTTTTTTTTTTAAATGCAGGCAGTACCCAAAGTTCTACAAGGATGGAAACCCCAGTGAGGGCCACCTGGGAGGTGCTGTGAGAGGAAGGGGTGAGGAAACCAGCATTGTGTCCAACAGAAATGCAAGGTGAGCCACCCTGGAGATTTAGTTTCCTAGTGAAAGTGAAAGTGAAGTCGCTCAGTTGTGTCTGACTCTTCGACCCCATAGACTGTAGCCTATCAGGCTCCTCCGTCCATGGGATTTTCCAAAGCAAGAGTGCTGGAGTGGATTGCCATTTCCTTCTCCAAGGGATCTTCCCGACCCAGGAATCGAACCCAGGTCTCCTGCATTGCAAGCAGACGCTTTAACATCTGAGCCACCAGGGAAGGTCAGCCATATTCAAAAAATAAAAAGTTGGTGAGGTTAATAACTTTATATTACACAATACATTCAGGGTATTAGCACTTCTGCACGTGGCACTTGCCACGTTTCTGATGCTCAGTGGCCACCATCCAGAGGTCTGGCACCGTCTGACAACCCGACAGTCAGTAGGGAGCGAGTGGGCTCTGCGTTCAGCAGTGAAGATTAGAAGACGGGTGTGTGATCCCGAGGTGTCAAGCTTGGGATGCTGTAGTGTGACACAGTGCCACAAACAAAAATAAGGACCACACGAGTCTGCACCTGTGGTGCAAGAAAAGACAGTGTTGCTCTTGTGGAAAGGATGATTTTTATTTCCATCCTAAGTGATTATCACATTATTATTTAAACATATTTGAAAAATCCTGAAGTAATGTAAACTAAAGGCACAGAACAAATCAACACATTTAACTGAAGCTTGAGATGAGAGAATTCGAGTATTTTTTTTCAGTAACAATAAATTATGAACAAGTTTCCATCACCAAACATCATTCTGACCAAAAGCTCTGGTCTTTCATAATAAAACCAAATTAGCTTAAGTTGATTTCAAGATTTCCACGGTAAAATAATATTGGAAAAAAGTCACCTTTCAAAATACTCATCTGACCCCTGGGTCCGCTGTAAGCCTTTTATTTATAACAAAGTGGTGGTCAGGATATTTGCTGATAGACTGCCACTTGCCAAGGATGACACATTCTTATAAAATGTTTTAAAAAATAGCAAAGTGGGCTACAAAATTCTGTTTGGGGAGCAGGGGGAAAAAAAAACAAAAACTCGTTCCATGTCAATTAGAGTAACAAGTAATAATACCAGACTGCTTCAGAAGCCAGTCACCATAGAATAGTAACACACTGCAAGGGGCATTCCACTCTATCTTGGTTAACTATTGACCTTAGAGTGTCATAACAGTCATTGTTGCCATTTCTTATTTAGTAAAGAGATATGTTTTAAAAAAAAAATTTTAAAACTAACTGGAATAATCTCTGACACACTACAGAAACGATGCGATGGCTAGGTTTTAAAGTAACATGGTCATGCTTCATAATATACTGTAGTGTTCTGAAATACATTCTCTGATCATTAACACCATTTATTACAGAGGGCACTTGTAAATTAGCTCAGATTCTGAACTAGGTTTATAAATGAAACTTTTCAAGTATGCAAAACAGCCATAAGGTGAGACTTTCCTCTTATTCCTGTGTTCTTCCAGTGGTCAACTGTGATGATTAAAGGATAAACAAAATGGGCTGGTCAGTTTTCAAAAACACGTCAAAAAACATGAGACAGTCTAGTGACCAAGGACTGATTGAAGTTTTTTTAAAATCTGGAGTAGGTGGTTTCAGACATTAATATCTTTCAGACTTTTTCCTGAAACAACTAAGTGTATAATATAAGTAAAGCAATAATGGGGGAAAATAAGGGCTTCTAAAGCACTCAAGAGAATAAAATAAAAAAGGCCTATCTTCTACTTAGCTGTGATATATGAGTGTGCATTTAATAGCAATATGCCTTTATTTTTATCATCTAGTTGCATAAATCACTAAAACATTCCCAGCCAAGTTTGCTGACAGAAGTATAATACAAACTCTAGAAAATGATTTTTAGCAGAAATTGCTTCAAAATTTTCCTACATAACAAAACATTCCTTTGGAAATGAAATCTTTTAGACTGTCAAGTAAATGCAGCTTTTACCATCTCTAGCACTAAACTATAATTACCTCCCAAATTCTTTTTTCATTGGATAATATTATCTTTTATTCTGCAGTATTCTAATAATGGTACATTATTTTTTAAAAATACTTTTAGTGGTCTCAGACTTATGTCTTCATCTATGAGTACTGGGATCAAAGTAGATACAAAATAAGCCAGAAAAATGACCTTTTAAACAGTATTGTTTGAAATGTTGGCACAGATGAAAATGGGGAGCAGCTCCTCCACACTGAGCAGGCGGCCACTCACGGCACTGGCCACCCAAGGGATAGCCCACTTGGCCCATCTCGGGCACATGGAACTCATTTCATGACTCAGTTACTTAAAACAGAGCTACTGGAAGCCGCCTGAAGCAGCCGGCTGGCTCACAGTTTGGGCAGACTTCATTCTTTATTACAGCTCACATTCTGACAACTGAGAACCTGGATTCTAAAAATGTGACCCCATGAGGGTTAGGGGAAGATGGGTTCTGAGCTGAGCGAAATGTGACAAACTGGGGGAGGCGGGGAGGAGGCATTTAAATATTAATAACAAAAGGACAAGCCTAGTGGGTCTGGCCCTGTATGTCCCAGCTGCGTCAGCAGGCCCTAACAGAAACTTGACAAAACCAAAGGGGTTTCTTTCCAAGACCTAAAAAAAAAAGGAAGCTGTTCGACTTAATACCAAATTCAAAATCTACACCAGGCTGCCAGGCCAACAGATGACGGTCAGCGTGACTTTGTTTCTCTGCTCCTTCAGCATGGGGACCAGCGCCGAGTGGCTCATGCCCACGGTTGACAGGCCGTTCACAGCCACGATCATGTCTCCACATCTGGACAACGACAGACAGAAACAGTCACTGTTTTCATGGTATCAGAAATGTTGTCCTGAGATTTGTTTGGTACACTTACCCATTAACTGTTGATGATCATGCTATATGACTTTCTTTGAAAAATATCTGGGTGATTTTTAAGCCTATGTTGGCTTTCCCTTGTCAACCAGGGACACCCCCGTGCCAGCCTATCCTGTAACTGATGGATGATTTCAAAGGAAAGCAGAGTAATTTTCACAGAAGCTTAAGCAATGTATAGTTAAGAGAATAAATCTGCTCCCTCCTTTAAAAATACCACATGATACATTTGGAGGGGGCTGCTATTTTCATTGTTGACTTTTTACAGCCCATTCATTCGAGGCTTCAATTAAATGAGACCCACACCTCTTTCAGCCAAGGATGCTCACTGTCCTTCAGCTGAATTATCACAAATGGATGGTGAATCTGAAGACCTATCTTTTATAATTTTGTCTTTATTTTGAATATGAATATGTTACTTTCTTGTGATCCAGTTCAACTTCTTTTAGGAAGTGGAAGTTAATTAGTCTATAATTTACACGAGACCCAGACTGGTTGAACACTTAGGCTAAGAGAATGGTTATTTCATCCCAGCCTCCCACTCTTTTCTCCTGAAGTGATTTTTTCATCTCTACCAGGTGATAGTGGGATCTGGAGCACACTGACCCTGATGGATTTTCCTTGATATTCTTGAGCTGTTGCTCTGTTTGCAAAATGTAAATGCCCCGATTTGTGCAGCACTCTAACTAGGATGTCAGCATCCACTTTTTAAGAACTGTTTCTTGCATCTAAAACTAGGTCCTAAGAACTTACAGTCACCCGTCTCCTCTGTCTGTATAATCTCTTGATGGAATGCCTCTTTCTTCTCATGGTGCTTGAGCTCTGAGAAAGGTGGCACGGAGGCTGAGAGGGTACTTTTTGCCTAGTGGTGACAACAGCAGGGGCTGAATGGCCAAGACTCCTAGATTAATTGCTGTCAACAACTTCCAGCTATTTGACTATGGGCAGCTTTTTTAACCTGATTCCTCAGCGTCTTGCTTATAAAATAGGAACACCAGCAGCACCTACCTCACAGGCTGCTAAGAAGGTGCAGTAACCCATAGCCAGCACCTAGCACCATGCCTCACATGCACATCATCCATCAATACTGATGAAACCTTTACTACGAATGCAAGGCCCCACGCTGGCTGCCAGGGATCTAACACAAAATGCAACAAAAATCCCTCCCACATAGACTTGCATGAATTGAGCGTTACGTTGACATAAGTGCTGTAGAGAAAAAGTCACCTAATGACAGGACTGGACTCAGGTGCTCAGGGCAAGCTTCAGGTCACAATGTGTCCGCATGACTCTGCGTTACTGTTAATCTCACAACAGGCACTGACCTGTGGTACCAAGATGCTTCAGTCTAGATCAGGCCTGGCAGATCTGTCTCTGTAAAGGGCAAGATGGTAGGTTATCATCCCGGACTCTACGAGTCACTGGTCTCGGGACTGGCCAGTTGGCTCTGCCATCACATCTCAGAAGCAGCCCAGGGAGATAGGTAAACAAGGGAGCATGGGTATGTTCCAATAAAACTTTATTTACAAGGATGGACAACAGGCTGGTCTTGGGAGCTGACCTTGGTCTAGACCGTGTCCATCACAGTAAATGCAAACCACATCATTAAACACAACGAGACTCACTTTAATCTTCCGTCGTAGTAAGCAGGGGTCCCCAGGACGATAGTTTTGATGAAAAAAGGCTGATTGGTATGGTTCTCTTCATATCCACCGACGATACTAAAGCCCCAGCTTCCCAAGTAGCTTCTTCGTAAGACTATGTCATGGCAGCTATGAAGGGCACTGTCAACACAGAGACCAAGAAAAATTAGTGTGAGGGCTTTTTATCTTTGTTGTAACTGCACACCATGGTCCATGCCTCCATTATGGATGGGGAGCAACATACAACATGCTAGAACAGAGCTGCTCATGTGCTCTGGTTTCTTAGCTCAATGAGAAGCACTTAACAGAACACTGACAGAAGTTACTTTGCACAAAGGAACGCTTGTGGTGTTACTACATCTCTGGTCATTAATGTGTAAAAAGGCTTCCAGTAGAGAGGAGTCCCATGCATTGGCCTGATGTTTTAGGACAGTACAGGTTATTTTCGTTATTCTGAATCTTCTGCAGAAGATAAAACAATGCAAAAAAGCAGGTGTGTGTACACGCCAGCACACACAGTGGAAGGGCCGCTGCTCCCACCCCACCAGGGAAAGCAGAGCTGCTGCCCCAAATGACAGCCCTTCTGACCCACGGTCATTGAACTGGTTTGCATACAGTAGAGACCTCTGGGAGTCTACAGAACAGTGGCTGCTTAGTGACAGGTATTCTTTTGACCTATACTAAACTAGGTTTTAGTATCCTGTGTTTCTTCTTTTATATTGGAGTGTAGTTGATTTAGCCTCCCTGGTGGCTCAGCAGTAAAGAATCTGCCTGCCAGTCCAGCAGACGTGAGTTCGATTGCTGAGCTGGGAAGATCCCCTGGAGGAGGAAATGGCAATACACTCCAGTATTCCTGCTTGAAGAATCCCACGGGCAGAGGAGCCTGGCAGGCTACAGTCCATGGGATCGCAAAGAGACAGACACAACTTAGTGGCCAAACACCACCACAGTTGATTTATAACGTTGTTTTAGGTATACAGCGAAGAGATTCAGTTATATGTATCCATTCTGTTTCAGGGTGTTTTCCCATATAGGTTATTAGAGAATATTGAGTACAGTTCCCTGTGCTATACAGATCTTTATTGATTATCTGTTTTGTATAGAGTGATGTGTATGTTAATCCTAAACTAATTTATCCCTTGTTGCTATGTCTCCCCTTTGCTAACTATAAGTTCATTTTTGAATGTCTGTGGGTCTGTCTTGTAAATAAGCTCATCTGTATCATTTTCTTTTTAGATCCCACATATAAGTGACATTATGTGATATTTCTCTTAGTGTGACTTCACTCAGTATGATAATCTCTAGGTATCTCCATGTTTCAGCGAATGGCATTTTGTTCTTGTAGTATGGCTGAGTAATATTCCACTGTATTGTGTACCACATCTTCATTATCCATTCCTCTGTAAGTGGACATTTAAGTTGCTTCCATGTCTTGGCTATCATGAGAAGTGCTGTTGTCAACACAGGAGTGCATGTATCTTTCTGAATTATAGCTTTGTTTGGATATATCCCCCTAGTGGGATTGCTGGACCACAAAGTAGCTGTTTTTAATTTCTTGAGGAACCTCCATACTGTTCTCCATAGGGGTTGCACCAGTTTATATTCCCACCAACAGTGTAGGAACTTTCCTTCTCTCCACACATTCTCCAGCATTTATTAGTAGACTGTTTGATGTTGGTCATACGGACTGTGACGTGGTACTCACTGTATCTTTATTTGCATTTCTCTAATAATTAGTGATGTTGAACATCTTTTCATGTACCTATTGGCCATCTGTATTTCTTCTTTGGAGAAATGTCTAGATCTTCTGCCCATTTTTTGATTGGGTTGTTCTTTGTTGCTGTTGTTTCAGTGTATAAACTGCTTATATCAATATATTTTAGAAATTAACCTTTGTTGGTCACGTTTGCAAATATTTTCTCCCATTCTGTAGGTTGTCTTTTTGTTCATGGCTTCCTTCACTATCTAAAAGCTTGTAAATTTGATTGAAAGTGAAAGTGAAGTCAGTCATGTCCAACTCTTTCTGACCCCATAGACTGTGTAGCCTACCAAGCTCCTCTGTCCATGGGATTCTCCAGGCAAGAATACTGGAGTGGGTTGCCATTTCCTTCTCCAGGGGATCTTCCCGACCCAGGGATCGAACCCTGGTTTCCTGCATTGGAGGCAGACGCTTTAACCTCTGAGGTTAGGTCCCACTTATTTTTGTTTTTATTCCTACTGCCTTGGGAGACTGACCTAAGAAAACATTGGTATGATTATGTCAAAGTGTGTTTTGCTTATGTTCTCTTCTGAGTTTTATGGTGTCCTGTTTTAAATCTTCAAGCCATTTTGAGTTTGTTTTGTGTCTGGTGAGTGGATGTGTTCTAACTTCACTGATTTGTATGTAGCTGTCCAACTTTCCCAACAGTACTTGCTGAAGAGACTTTTCCTCATTGTATACTCTCGCCCCCTTGGTCGGAGGTTACCTGGTTGTAGGTGTGCAGGTTTATCTCGGGGCTCTGTTCTGCTCCATGACCCATGTCTGTTTTTGTACCACTACCATGCTGTTTCGAGCACTGCAGCTTTGTAGTATTGTCTGATGTCTGAAGGACTATGCCTCCTGTCTTGTTATTTTTCTTCAGTATTGCTTTAGCAATTCTGGTATTTTATGGTTCTATGTGAATTTTAGGATTATTTGTTCTAATCCTACGAAAAATGTCATGGGTAATTTGATAGGGAGAGCATTAAATCTGTAGATTGCTTTGGGTAGTATGGCCACTTAAACACATTATTGACCAGAGACGTATTAATATGTCTTTTGTCACGCAAAAGTATATTTGACCAGAGACATTTCAATATTCACTTACATAACAAATTGCCAGCCACAGATGGTGGTGGTGGTCAGTTGCCCAGCTGTGTGTCCAACTCTTTAAGACCCATGGACTGCAGCACGCCAGGCCTCCCTGACCCTCACCATCTCCTGAAGTTTGCCCAAGTTCATGTCCATTGCATCAGTGATGCCATCCAGTCATCTCATCCTCCAACGCCCTCTTTTCCTTCTGCCCTCAGTCTTTACCAGCATCAGGGACTTTCCCTGGAATTCCCTTGCTTTCTCTATGATGTAGCGAATTTGGCAATTTGTCTGGTTTTGGTATCAGAGTGATGGTGACTTCACAAAACGTCTTTGGGAGTGTTCCTTCCTCTTCAGTGTTTTGGAAAAGTTTGAGAAGGTTTGGTTTAAATTCTTTTTTTTGTATATTTGGTGTGAAGCCATCTGGTCTTGGACATTGTTTGTAGGGAGTGGATGGGAGAATAGATACACGCATATATATGGGTGAGTAACTTTGCTGTGCACCTAAAGCTATCACAACATTCTTAATCGGCTACACGTCAATATAAAGTAAAAAGTCTAAGATAGTAAAATTACAGATTCTATTTCACTTCTAGTAATCTAAAATTATCTATTTCTTCTTGATTCAATTTTGGTGGGCTGTATGTTTCTAGAAACTTATCTGTTTCTTCTAGATTGTCAAATTTGTTGGCATTTAATTATTCATAGTATTCTCTCATGTTTTTTTGTATTTCTGTGGCATTGGTTGTTATGTCTCCTTTTACATTTCTTATTTTGCTTATTTGGGTTCTCTCTCTCTTTTCTTCCTGGTGAGCCTGGCCAGAGATTTGTCAATCTTGTTTATCCTTTCAAAGAACCAGTTCTTGGTGTTGATTTTTTCCTATTTTTTTTAATTTCTATTTTATTTCCTCTCTGATCTTTTATTTCCTCCTTCTGCTAACTTTAGGTTTTGTTTGTTCTTTTTCTAATCTTTTCAAGTGGTAGGTTAGGTTGTTTATTTCAGATTTTTCTTGTTTTTTTTGAGGAAGGTCTACATTGCTTTGAACTTCCCTATAATTTTGCTGCATTCCCAGATTTTGTATGACTGTGCTTTCCCTATTATTTGTCAAGGTAATTTTTAAAATTTCCTCTTTGATTTCCTTGTTGACCCATTGGTTTTTTTAGTAGCATGCTGTTTAGTTTCCATGTAATTTTCTTTTTTCTGTGGTTTATTTCCAGTTTTGTGCCATTGTGATCAGAAAAGATGCTTCATATAATTTCTGTACTCAAATTTCTTGAGGCTTATTTTGTGCCCTTGTATGTGGTTAATTACTAGAGAATGTGCCATGTGCATATGAAAAGAAAGTGTATTATGGGTTTTTAATGTAATATCCTGAAAGTATAAATTAAGCCTAACTGTTTTATCATTTAGGATTTCTGTTGCCTGATTTTCTGTCTAGAAGATCTGTCCATTGATGTCACTAGGGTGTCAAAGTCTCCTACTATTTTTGTATACCCATCAGTTTCTCCCTTTATGTCTGCTGGTATTTGTTTTCTGTATTTGGGTGCTGCTATATTAGATGCATATATGTTGACGAGTATAAAATCCTGTTCTTGTATTGATCCTTTTATCATTATATACTGTCCGTCTTTATCTTTCTTTGTAGCCTTTAAAGTCTATTTTGTCTGAATACTACAGCCCTCACTTTCTTGTGATTTGTTGCATGAAATGTTTTTCCACCCCCTCACTTTTAATCTATGTGTCCTCTGCCCTAAAGTGGGTCTCTTATAGGCAGTATATTATACGCTTTTTTTTTTTTTAAATCCAGCTGCCACTCTGTTTTGACTAGAGCATTTAGTCCACTGATGTTAAAGGTAATTTACTAAGATATGTATTTTGTTGTTAAATTGCTCACTCATGTCCGACTCTTTGCTACACCATGGACTGCAACACGCCAGGTTTCCTGTCCTTCACTATCTCCCAGAGTTTGCTCAAACTCATGTCCATTGAATCAGTGATGCTATCTAACCATCTTATCCTCTGTTGCCCCCTTCTCCTCCTGCCTTCAATCTTTCCCAGCATAGGGCCTTTTCCAATGAGCTGGCTCTCATTGGAAATTTTACAGTTTGTTGTGATCCACACAAAGGCTTTAGCGTAGTCAATGAAGCAGATGTTTTTTTCTGGAATTCCCTTGCTTTTTCTATAATCCAACAAATGATGGCAATTTGATCTCTAGTTCCTCTGCCTTTTCTAAATCCAGCTTTAAAATCTGGAAGTTCTCGGTTCACCTACTGTTGAAGCCTAGCTTGAAGGATTTTGAGCATTACTTTGCTAGCATGTGAAATGAGTACAACTGTGTGGTAGTTTGAACATTCTTTGGCATTGCCCATCTTTGGGACTGGAATGAAAATTGACCTTTTCCAGTCCTGTGGTCATTGCTGAGTTTTCCTAATTTGTTGGCATATTAAATACAGCACTTTAACAGCATCATCTTTAAGGGTTTGAAATAGCTCAGCTAGAATTCCATCACCTCCACTAGCTTTGTTCTTAGTAATGCTTACTAAGGTCCACTTGACTTCATACTCCAGGATGTCTGGTTCTAGGTGAGTGATCACACCATCATGGTTATCTGGGTCATTATGATCTTTTTTGTACAGTTCTTCTATGTATTCTTGCCACCTCTTCTTAGTATTTTCTGCTTCTGTTAGGTCTATACTGTTTCTGTCCTTTATCGTGCCAATCTTTGGTCAAAATATTCCCTTGATAGTTCCAATTTTCCTGAAGAGATCTCTAGCCTTTCCCTTTCTATTGTTTTTCTCTATTTCTTTGCAAAGTTCACTTAAGAAGATTTTCTTATCTCCTGTTATTCTCTAGAACTCTGCATTCAGATGGGTATATCTTTCCTTTTCTCTTTTGTCTTTCGCTTCTCTTTTCTCAGCTATCTGTAAGCCCTTCTCAAACAACCATTTTAGCTTTTTGCAATTCTTTTTCTTGGGAATGGTTTTGATCACTGCCTTCTATACAATGTTATGAATCTCTGTCCATAGTTCTTCTGGTACTCTATTAGATCTAATCCCTTGAATCTATTTGTCACTTCTACTGTATAATCAATCATAAGGGATTTGATTTAGGTCATCCCTGAATGGCCTAGTGGTTTTCCCTACTTTTTTTAATTTAAACCTGAATCTGTCAATAAGGAATTTATGATCTGAACCACAGTAAGCTCCTGGTCTTGTTTTTGCTGACTCTACAGAGCTTCTCCATCTTTGGCTGCAAAAAATATAATCAATCTGATTTCGGTATTGACTATCTGGTGATGTCCATGTGTAGAGTCATCTCTTGTGTAGATGGTAGAGGGTGTTTACCATGACCAGTGTATTCTTTTGGCAAAACTCTGTTAGCCTTTGCCCTGCTTCATTTTTTACTCCAAGGCCAAACTTGCCTATTACTCCAGGCCTCCCCTGACTTCCCACTTTTGCATTCCAATCTCCTCTGATGAAAAGGATATCATTTTTTGTTTTTTTTTGGTGTTAGTTCTAAAAGGTCATTATAGAACCGTTCAAGTTCAGCTTTTTTGACATTAGTGGTTGGGGCACAGACTGGGATTACTGTGATACTGAATGGTTTGCCTTAGAAACGAGCAGAGATCATTCTGTCGTTTTTGAGATTGCACCCAATTACTGCATTTTGGACTCTTTTGTTGACTATGACAGCTACTCCATTTCTTCTAAGGGATTCTTGTCCACAGTAGTAGACATAATATTTATTGTAGTATATATGTATTTATTGTCCTTTTAAACTTTGTTTTCCCATTGATTGTATATTTCTTCTTTGTTGTTTTTTCTTATTGTTTTTCCTTTTGTGGTTTGATTTTCTTTTGTATTATACTTACGTTCTCTTCTTTCTGGTTTCTGTAAAATCTATTTTATGTTTTTGATTTGTGGTTATCTTGTTTTTCAAGTATGTTACCCACTTCCTATATCTATTTGCCTTAGACTGGTAGTCATACAGGCTCAAACACATTTTAGAGGGGAAAAAAAAATCTACATTTAATTACTCTCCTCCCCCACATTTTATATAATTTTGATGACCTCTTTTACATCTTCATGTTCATTCTTTTGTTGTTCAGTGTGGTCATCACTTTCATGGAAATATTTTTTATTTTTTTTTTTTAACATATTATCGACTTGGGGGGGTTCTTTGCAGAAATTTAACATCTGTGCTGGCAATTTGTTATGTAAGCAAATATTGAAACACCTGCATTTGAGTAAACTCAAATCATATCAGCAACTTTTTTTGCACTTAGTGTATTTATTTGAAACTTTGTACATGTCTTACTGTAAAGCATTCTAGTATTTCATTAAAGCATGGAAGGTAGTGTGGCGGGTTCCTCTGTTCAGGGGATCACATCTATTACAAAAACATAATGTTTCACTGTGCTTTCCCCTGGAAGAGCAGACTCTACGTTTTCTGGTGGCTACATTTTTTTTTTAGTCCTATGGGTGGTATTTCCTCTAGAATATGTTCTTTTATCTTCCATGATAGTAAACAAAGTGGATCTTTGAGGGGGGTTCTTTTAGAAACACAAAATTTTGTGATGAATCAGTTTTGAAAGGATCTGCCTGCCAATTCAGGAGACATAAGAGGAGTGGGTTCGATCTTTGGGTCAGGAAGATCCCTTGGAGAAGGAATGGCAACCCACTCCAATAAAGTTGCCTGGAAAATTCCATGGACAGAGGAGCCTTGCAGGCTAAAGTCTAGGGTGGGCACATTAATTGTATCACTCTCTAAAAACATATGTCTCTGGTCAATGATATGTTAATCTGTGTACTGGCTTATATAAGTGATTTATTTTCCATTTATGATTTTCTCTTTCCTGTAGATTGTTACTTTTTTTTCCTATTTAGAGAAGACCTTTCGATCTTTCCTTTCAGATGTTTTCAGTTTAATTCAGTCACACAATAATGTCCAACTCTTTGCAACCCCATGGACTGCAGCACGCCAGGCTTCCCTGTCCATCACCAACTCCTGGAGCTTGCTCAAACTCATGTCCATCGAGTCAGTGATGTCATCAACCATCTCATCCTCTGTCGTCACCTTTTCCTCCTGCATTCAATCTTTCCCAGCATCAGGGTCTTTTCCAATGAGTTAGTTCTTTGCATCAGGTGGCCAAAGTACTGGAGTTTCGGATATGTTTGCCGTATTCTTTAGTTATTGCTTGTATGAGAAATTCTTTCTCTCCCTCTCTTCTAAATGATAATCTTCCTGGGGAGAGCATCCTGAGTGGTATAGTTTTCTCTTTTCAGGACTTTTGAATTTATCTCGCCATTCCCTTGCCTGCTGCCATTTCTGCAGAGAAGTCAGTTGATAGCCTTGGGGGGGGTTCCCTTGTAATCAACTTGTTCTCTTGCTGCCTTTAGGATCCAATCTTTAACTTCTGTCATTTGTATTATACTACGTCTTGGTGTAGGTCTGTTTGGGTTTAGATTGTTTGCAACCCTCTGTGATCCCTGAACCTGAGTATCTGTTTCCTTCTTTAGGTTTGGGATATTTTCAGCCATAATTTCTTCAAATACATTTTGATCTCATTTTCTTTCTTCCCCTACCAGAGTCCCTACTATGAGTAGATTGGCACACTTTATATTACCCCATGGCACTCTTATATTGCTTTTACTCCCCCCCAACCCCACTTGGCTCTCTGCCATCCTGACTGGGTGATTTTCATTATTCTTTCTTCCAGGCCATTTATTCATTCTTCTGCATTATTCATTCTGCTGTTCATTGCCTTCAGCTCAGCTTTTGTCTCTGCAAATGAGCTTTCTTATTTTTCTTTATATTTCTAGTTCATTTTTACAGTACTCTGCATTTCTGTCCATAGCCTTTCTTAATTCCTTCAATATTTTCATCACCTCCTTTTTAAAATTGGTGTCTGTTAGACTGAAGAGGTCTTTCATTGTTTTTTTCAGGGGAATTCTCTTGGCCTTTTAACGGGAAATGGTTCCTCTGCTTTATTTTACTTCTATTTCTCTCACTCTGAGTTTAGGAGAAACTGTGGTCTTGGGGACTATTTATATGAGGGGGCATCCCTGTGTCACTTGTGAAGGTTTAATATATTTGGTGCGAGGGCTATCTTTAGCACGGATGCCTGCTGCCTCTCCTCAGTGTGTGCCGGTCATGTCCCTTGATGGGGGTGTGAGATGCAGTGGCTGGCCTGCTCCTGGAGTTTCTGGTGGCAGGGGTGGTTCGGGTGCACCTCCAGAGCACACAGTGGGCGTGAAGGCAGCTCGAGACCACTCCTGGAGTCCCAGGGGAGCAGCGACGGTGCTTTGTGACTGTTTCTGGCATCTGGGCAGGTGGTGGCAGCAGTGGCTCACATGACGGTGTCTTGCGACCACGCCTGGAGCCCGAGAGGGAGATGGCAGCAGCTGTGATCCTCCTGGTGTCTGGGCGGGCAGCAGTGGTGGCTCATGGCGGCTCCTGGATCCTGTGCATGCTGTGTCCTGCCCTCTGCGAGTGAGCATGTGGGGAAGGCGGTGGCTCCTGCCCCTCGCCTGGCACATCCCCAGACACTGGCACCTGGTCTCAAGGGTGGCCAGCCGTCCTCCGTGTACACCCTCTGCAGTCGCAGCAGATGCCCATCACTCCCCGGCTGTTTCTGCACAGCCAACCCCAGTCCTTCCTCTCCCGGGTCTCATTTCTGAAGCCCAAGATTCTCTTGCCCTTTCAGCTGTCTGAGGTCATCTGCCAGCATCCGGTAGGCACTCTGTGAGACTCATTCCATGTGCAGATGCATTTTTGATGCGTTTGTGGGAGTAGGTGAGCTTCAGGTCCTTCTACTCCACCATCCTGACCACTTATCTGTTTTTCGTTCTCAGGATTGCTCTGGCTATTTGAGGCCTTTGTGTTTCCATACGAATTTTAAAACTTTTTGTTCTAGTTCTGTGGAAAATGCCATTGATAGACATTGCATTGAATCTGTTGATTGCCTTGTACTAAATTGTGTATTTCTCACCTAAAATCTTTGTTACTGTTCCTGGCACATCAGAAAATGCTCTGAACACAGGAAGAACTAGCCTGGGATAACAGAAAAGGAGAGCTACAAGTAGCAGGGGTGTTTCTCCAGGACTTCACTGGTCCTGTCCTGTCCAGAGGCAGAGGTGGGGGGTACCTGTGCGGAACTGCTCAGCATGAGGGCGCAACTTCACACAAAGACTTTTGGGATGAGTGTTTATAATCAGTTAGGCTCCTTCTCAGGGCCAACACCTCACAACTTAGATGGCATGTCTGTAGGAATTGAAAAGCAAGCATTTATAGCTATGTTGACTTTTTAATGGGGGGAAAGATCACTTTTGGTACTTGGAATAAACCTATAAAGCAGTTAATCATCTCTGTTGTAAAAAAAAAAAATCTCTCTCCACAAGAGCCCTATAGGTCCCTGTAACAGTAATTCTATTACAATTTTGGGCCTTCTTTTTTTCCTCTTCTTACCCTTTTAACCAAGAGGACAAGTCAGCAAATTAAATTAACAAACTAAGTTCAATAATGTTCTTGCTTTTTTCTGTTATTCTTTATGTGATAATACTTTACAAACCGTACAGCACCATATAAATGCTAATTATTAGTGATTTATTCCAAATGAAACCAGATGGCTCAGAAACTGGTACATTCTTACTACTTAAAGAATCGATCGTTTTCACACTGGGTTAAAAGAATGTTCTGTCATAGTTCAGTTTCAGTATTCTTCTCTACAGTAAGAACCTAAACTGAGTTGGAAACAAAGATGATAATGTAATGGGCATCCTCCCTATCTCAGTACCAAGCCACACAGCCATGGTCTGGATGTCCCAGACATCTCATGACCAGACACTAACCAGCTGCTGAATGTCCTGGCTGATCAGCTGGTCAAAAGCCGTGACCTCTTTCTAACAGGGGTTAAGAGCACATACTTGTGAACATCAGTGATTTGGCCTACAGACTCTCTGTCCAATAAAAACTCAGTTTTACATTCCTTTTAAGGAAGAGTTAAAAGGATTAAGAAAGGGCTTTTAGAACAGCTCTGCGACAGGAAGACACTTTGACCTGGTTTTCCCAGTGGAGAATACACCTGAATCCCAGCATATGTCAGAGTGAAGGTAAAGGACAGTCTTCTGAGCAAGGAGAATGAACGCCCACTCTCACGATGGCCCACATGGGAGCCTCTAGTAGCACCTCCCAGCAGTGTGTCAGAGTGAAGGCTGGTAAAGGACAGTCTTCTGAGCAGGAGACCGAATGCCCACTCTCACAGCGGCCCATGTGGGAGCCTCTAGTAGGGGTCATTTTTATAAGCATATGTAAATCTCTTCAGCTTAGTTCTTGTTAAATTTACCTTTTTTGACTATAATAACCTAAGAAAAACTGGGGGCTTCCCGGGTGGCTCAGTGGTAAAGAATCTGCTTACCAATGCAGGAGACATGGGTTTGTTCCCAGGGTCGAGAAGTTCCCCTGGAGAGGGAAATAGCAACCCACTCCATTATTCTTGCCTGGGAAATCCCATGGACAGAGGAGCCTGGTCTACAACCCATGGGGTCACAAAGTGTTGCACACAACTTAACGACTGAGCACGAGCACGAAGAAAAACTGACCTGATTTGAAGTTGTTGCTGCTGCTGCTAAGTCGCTTCAGTCGTGTCCGACTCTGTGCAACCCCACAGACGGCAGCCCACCAGGCTCCTCGTCCCTGGGATTCTCCAGGCAAGAATACTGGAGTGGGTTGCCATTTCCTTCTCCAACGCATGCATGCAACCCCACAGATGGCAGCCCACCAGGCTCCCCCATCCCTGGGATTCTCCAGGCAAGAATACTGGAGTGGGTTGCCATTTTCTTCTCCAATGCATGCATGCATGCTAAGTCTCTTTAGCTGTGTCCAACTCTGTGAGACCCCACAGACGGCAGCACTCCAGGCTCCTCTGTCTACAGGATTCTCTAGACAAGAACACTAGAGTGGGTTGCTACTTTTATCTAACCAAAACCTCTTTCCTTCCTCATTAACTTGCTGTGCTACACCCTGATAAAGGCTGTAATGACAGTTTCCCATAAAACAACAGAAAAGCCTCAGCACCTGGGCAGCCCAAGCCACATGACCCATGACGGGGACCAGCTGGCGTCATACTCGTTCTCGCTGACAGCGCTGAGTGGCTCGTCCGGGCCCTGGGCAGCCTCCTCCACCACCTGCACCTCCAGCGCTTTCAGGGCCACTGTGGGGGATGTGGCACTGGCCTTCAGCATAGCCACAGCCTCACTGTGGCTTAAATTGGTCAGATCAATGCCATTAATGTTCAACAAGATGTCACCTGTTTAAATGAAGAAACAAGGAAAATGAGTTACCAAGTGGTTACTTCCCTATGAATCCTGTTATCTGTAAACTAATCAACAAAGGTTAGGTCCAAAATTTCCGATGAGATAAGAGACAATTTTTCTCTTCTTTATAATTCTAGAATACTGAGGAAAAATCCAGTTCACAGAGAACACTCCCAAACAATTCAAAAAAATTTTTTTAATGAAAAAGTTGTGGCTGTGGGATTCAGTTGGGTTCACACTGTCAGCGCTGGTGAAGCAGCGGACAGGCCCTGGACACTGTCATTTCTCTATCTACAGTTCCTTCCAATTAAGAAAATGATTTGATCTTTTGCCCTTAGAAATGGATTTTTAATACATTCTAGTTTATATTTATACAGTTTTATACATCTAGACAGCTCTACATAGCTCACACAGTGCAAACTTATCAGAATATGTAGAGACGGTATCCTTGGGCCAACACAAATGAAATTCATTATTCGAACATGTCCTGCTTGAGGAAGAAAAACAGTGTCTGTTGCTACGCTGAGTAATATAATGAAAAAGAGAAATGCAGCTTATATAAAAGGTTAGGAAGGAAAGGATTAGTTTTATAAGAAGCACAAACATTTGTACTAAGAAAGTCCACAGTAATCCTCTCCCAATTATCATTTTTTAGATTATTAAAGCAAAACATTCTCTTT